>JADFUC010002331.1:0-486916 GCA_019722365.1 Lithospermum erythrorhizon
ACCAGTATTACTTCTGATTGATTTACGTATTGCTTTATTGATGAAACTTACTTATATAATAAAAAGGTCATTGCTTTATAACTTATAGTGTGGTTTTGTGTATGTTCTATTTTCCGCTCATTTCAATTCTGAGAACTGGGTGTTTGTCGTTGTTGGTTTTGGCTTTAGATGTATTGAAGATAATTGATTTGCAGAAAGAAATTGCCCTTGTTTGATTCTGTGTAATGCTTATATGTTTCTGATTTGTACGATACAAGATATCATTCGAATTATGTTTTCTTTTATGTTTTGACTAATTTA
This sequence comes from Lithospermum erythrorhizon, assembly GCA_019722365.1. NCBI lineage: Eukaryota > Viridiplantae > Streptophyta > Magnoliopsida > Boraginales > Boraginaceae > Lithospermum > Lithospermum erythrorhizon. Next base: position 301 of record JADFUC010002331.1, read on the forward strand.
TTGATGATACTCACTTATATAACAAAAAGGTTGCTGCTTTACGACTTACTGTTTGTTTTGTATATGGTCTAATTTCCATTAATTTTCAATGCTGATACAGTGAGACGTGGGTATTTGTCTTTATGCTTGAAATTGTGTTTCCTTTTATAATAAATGTATTTGAGCTTGTGAATGTATATAGCATTCATTAGTTGTCTGCTAATTCTGAAATTGCATTGTAAGTACATTTACAGAGCTTGTTTCAAACATTGCTCGAAGATTGTGTTTTTGTGGTTATTTTAAGTTGTATTACTTGGAATCCTCCACTTTCAGGCACATACATTGACAAGAAATGCCCATTCACTGGCAATGTATCCATTAGGGGGCGTATTCTTGCTGGAACATGTCACAGTGCTAAGATGATGAGAACTATTATTGTCAGACGCAACTATCTGCACTACATCAAGAAATACCAAAGATAAATATTGTTCTGTGTATTTGTAATTTGTTGTGGTCTTCGTTTATTCTCGTGTGACTAATAACTGTTTTGGAATCCTGTTCAAAATCAGATATGAGAAAAGGCACTCCAACATTGCCGCGCACCTTTCCCCATGTTTCCGTGTGAAAGAAGGGGATCATGTTATCATTGGTCAATGCAGGTTAAGATCTAGTCTTTTTCGTCCGCTTTGTCTTCCTATCTTGACTGGATTCTATTTTCTTACTGTGATTTTTCTCCTCTATAGGCCATTGTCAAAGACTGTTAGGTTCAACGTGTTGAAGGTGATTCCAGCTGGATCTGCATCAGGTGGGAAGAAGGCATTCACTGGAATGTGAGCTTGGTGTGTCTTGGTTAGATTTGTGGAAGATTTTGTAATAGGAGTTTCCTTTGTTGGCTTTTAAGAATCTTTTCAACTTGCCTTGGGGCCAAACCTTTGCATGTTATTATTAATAGTAACATTTCAATTATTGACTTCCTGTTTAAATTATCTCTCAGTGTCCAATTTTCAGTCTTGTTTGATAATTTAATCAATGATATTTCAATAAATCTGTAGTTTGTCTTACTAATAATTTACTACCTGTCTATCTGGTATGTGAGAATTTTGTTATTGGAATCTCACGCTTTGTGACTTGATCAATGCCTTGGAGGACGATTGTTTTGAGGTTTTTCTCATTACATTATTTAGGCATTCTTCGACATAGTACCCATGAACTGTATAGCCCAATTGCATTTCATCTGTGTTTCCATTTTCAACGTGCATGTAGTCCTTCATTTCATTATTCCTTCCACCATCTTATCTTGCGAACCATGGGAGAAACAGGAGCTAGACTGCAGGATATAGAACTATTATTTCGCTTCATATGTTAGATAAGTAAAATAACCTGATCGCTCTAGAGGCACTTTTTATTTTCTAAAATGCTATAATGGCCATCACATATTAGAGAGGATGAAGTACTTTGATTCTTCATGATAAGGATTTCATTTCTGTGTATTTGATTTTTCATGGTAATGAGTAATGACTTCATTAAATCATTTCTGTGTATTTGATTCTTCAGTTGTCTTTCATAGGGGGGCTCACAAGGTTTACATGACCAATGAAATTAGGCTATTTAATTAGTTATCCCCTGGAAAGATATTCTACATGTATATGCACAGCTTTGGGTTATTACAGTGTTTTGTAGCCATATCTTTTCTTTTGACACACCTATGTCATGAATGAATGAGGCCATGAGGGGTACTTCTATACACAAACTATTATTAACTCTAGAAGATCTATATATTTGGTGTGAGAATATATGAGTATTTGTTATCATATGAGCATAATCATGTTCCGGTTTCTTGTGTTTTCCCTCCCTGCTCTTCTGTTGGTAGCATCTTTTGCCGACGGTTCAATAGTAGAATACGATGTAGTGAATAACTGTGAGGCAATGCCCGGTGGAGATAGATTCAATAGAGAGATTGGTGTTGCTTATAGCGAGCAAGTCATGGAAAATACTACTCATTTCATTTGGAAGCTATTTCAGGAAAACACCTATGCTGAAAGGAAGAGCTACGACAAGGTGATCCTATTCATAGATTGTAAAATCCCTGGAGAATCATATGTTTCAGGAAACGAGGTTCACCTGGATTCCTTTTACATTCAAGGCACAAATCCGATCCTAGAGTTCACCGGGAGGCTATTTCACGAGCTGACTCATGTGTGGCAATGGACTGGAAAGGGATCAGCTCCTGGTGGACTACTTGAAGGGATGGCGGATTTTGTGCGGTTGAAGGCCGGGTTTGCGCCTGAGGCGTGGATGGGGAACCCAAAAGGGAGCCGATGGGATCAAGGGTATGATGTCACGGCTCGATTTCTTGACTATTGCGACGGCATTAAGAGCGGATTTGTTGCCGGCTTGAATAAGGAAATGAAGGATACCTATAGTGATTCTTACTTTGTTGAGCTTCTGGATAAGACAGTTGATCAAGTGTGGGATGAGTATACAAGTAACTAAACAAGAAGTTGGATATTTTTACTTTTGAACTACAAAGTTGAAGCATAATTAAATAATAAATTTATTCAATGATCTTAATATTTAAATTATATAAAGAATTGAATTTCACGGCCGTGTATATTAAAAATGGATATTTTATCATTGGTGTGTCATGTATAGACCTAAATTACTAGTTATACAACATGAACATATCCTATTTATTATAGAGACGGTAATCATCTTATTTAGTGGGATAAAACTTAATTTGATTTGATTATATCAAAACATATCGATATTGACTTATTCAAACCTAAAAAATTAGATGAATTTTCGGTAAACGACATGAAAGCTCCTTACCCATATGGCCATATCATGTTGATTTGGTCCAGTTTGGAGATAACATGTCTATTCACTTGTTCTGCCTAGCAATTTGGTGATTAAATTGGTAGACAAGTGTCTGATCATTTCCAGCAATGTGTTTAATTAATATGTGATGGAGAGATTGTGGTTGTGACTTGTGTTGAGTAAACTTCACAAAGTGTTTCAAATAAGTAATATCAGCATGATGATAAATTAGATCAATAATTAGGATACAGGTAGATAGATGACCAAATTAAAGATTTGTAATCACAACACAAAAGTGACCAACTTAAAGATTTTTAACCACTACACAAAAAATAATGGCAAATGACTTTTAGTTACGACTTCGAATTCATAAGCAATTATTAATAACTGGGAGATTAATTTATTCCCTTTGACATCATTTCTTGATTACTAAAACTTATACATGTGTATGTAAATATTTCTTGATTACTACTTGTATATATTTTTGAGACTTTTCATAGATATTTTTTGGTTTGTTACATGTGCAGTTCTTATATAAGAACTAAGAAGTAAAACAAAAGCTTATATCATTTGTTATAACATCAATGTAGTAATTACAATATGATTTAGAAATCGTTTCTAAGTTTTATTGTTAAGAATTTAATCTCCACCTTAATTGATGGCTACTTCACAATTATTTGATATTGTAAGAGGGCTTTTAAATGGAGTGAAGAATATAAAAGTAAGAAGGCATCTATCAATTTTCAATAGAAACTTGGCCCTTCACTTATGTTTGTCGCCTGACTTTACCATAACATTAAAAGTCATTACTCCACCATTATTGTTAGAATAAAAGAAATATTAAATCATCGACATGGATTCGGCGGTAAAAGTTAGTGATGCATTGTGATATCTGTATTTTTTTAGTATCGTGGGTTAAATTTCGCCAGCGGCATGTCGGTTGGTTTATGGCTTATTAGTATATTAGTCGGGTTGAGCACGTCACAGATTTACCTATTACATGGCTCAGGGGCATAGGTAGCGTAAGACTTTTAAGTTGGGGTTTCAACCTTTTGTCCACCGGGCCTTAACTCGGTGGTGCCGAACTAGGTGTGCTTGCAAGCGATGCCGTCTCTTCGCGCTGATGTGGAGTTCGGCTTCTTATAAGGATCGCGACCTTGTGTTGAAGTGTTTAAAAGGAAAGTATTAGTTTTCTAATTCAAGATAAGAAACTCGAAAGATTGATAGTGTGACACTTTCATACTTTCAACAATAAATATTCAAATAAGCACATCATATTGAATCCTCAAAATCAATATATTAATTTATCAAGCGTTAACCGTTCCTCTCGAATTGCTAATATACTACGGAGTATTAGACACATCCAAATGATCAATATAGTTATATATGACTATATGAGAACAATTATGATAGTTTAGAATGCTTTTTAGAGGATATTTTGTGAACAATGAATACATTAGGGGCACGCTAAAACTTTGTTTCTATTCTTCCAACTAGCCTTCATTTTAAAACTCATAATTTTGTACTTTTATAGTTTGATCAGTAGAATGCTTCTTTAAGTTTAATACCATAAATTAAACCTGCCATTTAACTGATAATAAAAATGGCAATTTAAATGCGGAAATAAACTTGATTGCTTGAAAGGTTTATACGAGTTACGCCAGCGTGAAAGTGCGATATTGTAGCTGCGGGAATCCGCCTAATAAATTCGGAGAAGATAGATTTGCAAGCCCCTACCACTAGCTATAATCTATCTTGAGTATTTTTTATACACGAAAATCTCAACCACAAAGCCTATCAGGCAAAGATAAACTCTCTAAGTTCTTCAAGAACAAAAACTATGTTCTTCAATAATATTAAAGACCTAATATTATTCTAGGATGAATATTTTCTATTCTATGTATTTGTGTGATAAATAAAACTCATAGAAACATCCTATATTTATAGGCAAACAAAACCTACCAAGGCTAAGAGATATATCCTAGTTAGACTCAAATTAGGCAATAATTAGAGCCAAAACCGTCTCAAATTAGGTCTTCATAACACAACAATCTCCCACTTGAAGACAAATTTCGGATTACGTCTTCAGCGCCCGTCTCTTGTGACCTTCGAGTTCATCATCCTCGAACTCCCCCTTTGTTGATCTGACTTGAGTACCTTCCTTTACAATCCCGAGAGCATTCTGAATGACACCCGAAACGACTACCGAAGAGAATAGAATAGCCATTACATCTATCGTTGGACTTTTCCTCGTTAGACAATCATCATGCTTTGCCTTTGCTGCCTTTGCCTTCTTGATCTTCATGATCTTCAACCCAAGCACCTTGAAAAACCTCCAAGTTTGATTGGTGATCAATAAATCTCTCTCTTACACGCGCTTCCCGTTCCACGTCAAACTGACTTCTCTTGATCTAATTTATTGACCCTCGGTGTTTTGATCAGACACCTTCAACGATTAGCAAATAATCGGGGTTGGGAATACCTCAGCTGCGACTTTGGAAACCGCTCGTAGCTTTCGAGATGATTCATGCAACGCATAACCCGGTTCTGTCTCTTTTCCCGAGAGTTCCTTGATTTCGAACTCGTCGCCCAAATGAAGTATTACATTACGTAGGTTAGGGGTACCTTTTTGACATGATGTATCTTCATTTGCACGACTCCTCAAAATCTCCGAGAACCTACCGGTAGCGTCCAAAGCAGGAATTCACAGCGACAATCATTTACATCTTCGTAGAAACTCCCTGCTCGAACCTTATATTATTTTTAGGATGAATAATTTATATTCTATGTATTTGTGTGATAAATAAAACTCATATAAACATTCTATATTTATAGTCTAACAAAACCTGGAACTAGAGATATATCTAGATAGACTCAAATTAGGCAATAATTAGAGTCAAAACCGTCTCAAATTAGGTCTTCAATTCCAACAGTAACTAGGGGGACTCATGGAAGAGCAGTCTTCTTTCTAAAATTTTGAAAATTATATTTTACTATTAAAAAATTGAATTTTATCATTTATTTATTCAAAATTAAATTCTTCGTATACAATTTTGAATATTTTTCTTCTTTTATATAATATAGTTACTTCGTCCTCCTATATTAAATTTATAATTCCGTATTTTCAATGTAAGAGATTTTCTACACAAAAGCTATCCTCCTTAGCAAGGTAATTTATTAGAACATAAAACATACTCCGTATTAATCTTTGCATAGGAATGAATTGTAACACATGTCAACAAAAGGGTGAGACTATTTTCAAGACACCAAATATACAAGACATCAAGTATATAAAACATACAAGGATAGTAGCGGAGCCTTAATTTGCGTAAAGGGAGTAAGAAAATCATTGTTATTAAAAGATTAAATATGTAGAATTTATGATTTTATATAAGTACAAATTAATATTTCTTGATATTTTAAGTAGGGTGTGTCATATCTTCTTTAAATTTTAAAGTGGACCAAAGTATAAAAATTCATCAAATTATCAAATTTTATAAAAAAAAAGGTGTTAATTTTTAAAATATGAGGGCCATATGGAGTGCTTCGCCCATGCAAATGAATAGTTATATATTTGTTTCTTAATAGTTTAGCCTCAACAAAGCCACATTCATACGTAATTTTAAATTTTTAGATTTATCCTTGATATTCATATTTTAATCATTTATCTTGTAAGTAATATTTTAATTTGGTCCATTCTAAATCTTCTTCTAATTCAGTCCCTCTTGTTGTACCAATTGAATGAAGTCAACATGTTAGTCGAATTGGGATCGTTATTTTTTGATTTATAGATTTTATGTAATAAGAGTCTAATTTGATGATTTTCATTAATATTACATCAAGTTATAATAATTGGTTTCCAGGGGATATTTTAAGGTATTTGTATCCAATTCGATAAAATGTTATTTACAGCCGAAACTGAATTCGATAATTGATAGAGTTCCCCAAATTTTGGCGGATTGGAGTCCAAACAAAACATGTTATCCAAATCGGCACAACATAGGAGAGTAGGATACAGTTGCTAAAATGCCCAAACCCAATCAAGCTTTCTACTCTGGTTTTGCAGCTGTATTTCAATTTGTTTGTCCCTTCTGCCGAATTTCAATCATTTACTATTACATTTTTTATGTAATACTTTTATCATCACATGAATATCGCCAAATTTTGAATTCACAAAATTTAAAAAATAATATTTTAATTATTTAAAGTTGATATATTTATTACAATACATGTAAGCTTGTCGATCAAAATATAAGAGGATTAAAATAGACAAGCGAGTACAATTTAAGACATCTTTACTATCATTTAATACGTTTAATAAGTATCGAGACAAAATATAACATTTTTGTATAAGTGTCACGAATTAACTAAAATTATATAATACTTTCTCCGTTTTTCAATTGTTTAATCAAAAAATTGTTTGAAAATAGTTGTGTCGTTTTAGCGTAATAAACTAACACTTTTGCATTTTGTGTGATATTGTTTCATTGATTATTGATACCGTTTTCATTGTATTTTGATCATTTTTTTCTAATCATGTATAAATAAACTCAAGCAGCATTCATGAGAAGGAATATTTTTTTTATCAATAAAATAGAACATACTATTTGAGATCCAACACTTTGAATCCTTCCTTGGATATTAATATAAAAATCTTAACCTAACCTCTATTAAACCCTAGTTAATCTTAACCCATCCCACTCTCTTACAATCAAAAAATGACTAACTAAACCCCCAATTAGTCCACAAATTACAATCTACCCATCTTCCTCCTCCTACTATAAATTAAACCTCCCACACTTGTTATGTTTGCCAATCTGATGAGCCTTTGGGCCCTTTATAAAATATCTCTAAATCCTCCCCCCCCCCTTCTCTTTCATTTTCCCAAGTAAATATATATTCATAATATGTCAACTTCGAGAAAATCAAACGGGCCGGTTCTTCGGGCCGGGTCGTTATTCACCCGATCCATCTCACCCGGCGGCCGATTCTCCGGTTCGATTTCCTCCAATACGACATCGTTTTCATCTCTCCACCGCCCAACTTCTCCGTCGAGAGTACGTTTCAACGCCCTAGCGTCACCGTCCTCCGCCTCCTCCGTCCGCTTCTCCCTCGACAGATCCGCCTCTCCTAGCCGCTCCACCTCCGTCTCCGCCAGAAACAATCATCATCATCATCATCATCATCAAAATCAATATAATCAAGGTCAAAATCAATATAATCAAGGTTCAGGAAGACGTCATCAGATTCAAAAGAGGACTTGTTTATGTTCACCTACATCACATCCAGGATCGTTTCGATGCAGTATGCATAAGAACACTCCAGCTCAATCGATTTCGTATACTCCGAATCGATTAGCTGTTCGGAGATCAGCGATGACGAATTCGCTAGTTCGAATCGGTACAGTTGAAGGAGATCTCATGAAGAGAGCTCTCGCCACCTTAATCCGCCCCTCCTCACATCAAATCCGCCGCCGCAACGATTTCCAACCCCGACCTAGCCGCCTCTCGAACATGTCCAAAGCCGATGACGGCGTCACAGGTTGGTAGTGTTTTGTAACTGATCGAATTTTTTGAAAAATTTCAGTGTGCTTCGGTGGATTTTTGTGGTGCCGGAAAGTGACGTCAGATTCCGGTAATGATGACGTCGGAGGTGATGAAGAAGAAGAAGATAGAAGGCTCTAGTTGACGTTTATTAGTGTTGATGAGTTGTACATAGAGAGTAAAAATTGATTGAAATGGATGAATTTGGACTTTGATCTTCTTCGAAATCGGACCCTAAAATCGAATAATTAACACTAATTAAATCGGATTAATTTGACGAGATTAATAAAATTGAAGCATGTTCACAATTTCAATGGCGTTATTCTCCGTCGCCTATCAAAAGTCGTCGTTTCAATTTCCGTTTCGGTGACGTCAGAGTTCCGTTAAGTTTGCACTAACGCCATTACCGTTAGCCGTCCGTTGTTTCGTCAGGCGTTGATTGTATCCGTTGAGGTATATTTATTTGTTTAATTGTGTTACGTTATGTTATTTTTTATTTATTTATGCTTTGTTATTTTGTGTTGCAGGTATGTTCTGATTTGGAGAGAAAGTTAACGGGTGAGAGATTATTTCCAAGATAAAAATATAAGACACATAAGATGTATGTTCGATTTTTTGTGATTTTTACAAGTTGTCTTTTGTCTTGAAAATAGATTTGGACGAAGTGCGTGACATTGAAGACTGGAATTTTGAATAATGTTAATAATTGGGTTTGAAAATGTAGTAAAATATTGATATAATTAGTACCTTGAGCTGGAAGGACCTTGACTGGATCAATAGATGTTGACATTTGACCCCTAAATTAAGCAAAGCCACTTTAATTTCGAATGAGTCATTGGATTTGGGACTAATATAATAATGTTTGTTAAATTTGGACATAATAACCCACTATGACAATTGGTGCCAGCTGCATTATACTCCTCTCATTTTTTAGTTGTATTTTTAATTATTTATATATAGATTAAAGAAATAAAACATTAATTAAAAAGTAGATTGAAAATATAGAATGATAATTAATTAAAATTATATCAATAGTTATTTGATAATTTAATAACAAAAAATAGATAAAAAATATATTGAAAATGTGAATTTATAATTTTATATGCTACAAATAAAGAGGAACAGCTGGAGTATTTGACTAGTTATTCTTTGACTTTAAATTTTAATAATGAGGTTATTATTATTACGGAGTATTTATTTAATACAATAATATTACAAAGAGTGGGGTGGGTGTTCTTGGAATTTATGATGTAAAGCAATGGAACTCTTGGACCTAACTTCAATCTTTAGATGAAGAGAAAATTAAGTAATCTGCCATCCAAATAGCATGGAGTTTAATTGTTGGTAGTAAAATTTAGGCTTATTGGATCTCCTAAGCTATCGCGTAATTTTTTATGTGGTTTTCGAAATTATTAAATGCTTGTGCAGGCGGGTTTTCATATTATCTTTGTTTGGAATCTTACGGTATTGTTCTTGTGCGAGGCACCACATACCTAATTTATCGCATTTAAGCTTGATTAAAATAATTTTTTTATCACACTTATTTATCTGAATAAATAGAGACACATTTTAAAATATTTTACATAATTAAAATAAGACCTCAGCCTTTTTGCTTAACATCTGTTTTTATCCTGCATCTGCATTTCACACTAAACTTTCACTAATAGGGAGTAATCTATTGTGATGCAGATAATACGAGATATACTTAGAGCAGGTGTGTTCACAAAGACCAAAACGCAGAGAACCAAAGTTACCAGAAACATTTGTGTCGTGGTATGAAAACCTGACTTGAAAGCAATCCGGCCGGAACCGAGTGGCGATCTACTGGGCCGGTAGCTCCCAGGGATTACTTGGCGGGTCCACTCACGGCAACGGCTATAGAAACCTCAGCAATTCTCGGCCAGGGAAAACAAGCGAGCAGAGAGAAAATATCGCGGTGTTGGCGAAAAGTAAGGCGGTGAACAAGCGAGAAATGCTGAAAGGGGTGAAGGCGGCCGTCAGCACAGAGTGGGATGATGGAAGAGGTCGATGTGCTTTCTGCGCCAGGAAGGAAGAGGTGGTTTTGAATTAGAAGTTAAACGTTTGTAACGTCAGAGGTGATGAATCTTTGTGTATTGATGGTGATGAATCTTTGTGTATTGATTGTGATGATCATGCTAACGGCTACATTCAAATAATCGAGATCAAAAGAAATAAAGAGAGTGCGAGTCTCTTTGGCTGGCACATGGTGCTCCACAAACACAGACACCAGGCACGAGCCACGAACCACGAACCGGGCCGAGCCGGACATCTGGCGATCGTTTGAAGACAGTGATAAGATTGGGTTATTTAAATGAGATTAAATGGTGCTCAAAAAACAATGTGGGAAAAAAAGCTAATGTGCCTTTTAATTAAAGGCATTCAAGACAATACTTTTATTATGTCCAACAATCCCCTTGATAGGCGAAGGGAAGGAGCAGAAAAGGCTGGAGAAATTCACAGTGGAGGGTTGAGTCTTTAAGCGTCATCTTCGATTTGAATTGACACATGAGTGAAATGGAAGCGACAACCCCGTTACCGATGAGTGAACCGTCTTGAACTTATTGGACCTTGATTGAGACCATGACACATACTATACCCTACAGAAATTGTGTAGGTCATGTGAAATGCACAAACCTGCAGCGTTTAGGACCCATGCGTACACGCAGTGCTTATAGGAGTGCTCACAGAACCAAATACAGTCTTTCATAGATGGCGGCCCCTTTGTCGCCTTTCGCGTAATTAGCTCGCATGGTGTGTGAAACAACATCTTCAAGTTATTAGGACTTAAGTCCATCCTCCCACAAAAATTTCCATCGAGTGCATCTGGCGCGATGCGTGGTTATGGAAGATTAAGCTAAAATTCAATAAATGCGTTCTGATACCAAACTTTGGTTATGAATAGTCATGGATAAAATCCATCAAGTGCGTCTCAGTAAGCACCACCAAAAACATATGGCTATAAGTTTTATCGAGCACTACTACACTCCGTAGGGATAGGAAAGTAGTGCGTGAGAGTCAACATGCTATCTTGATTGAGGCATTATCCCCCCTCGGCGATCTCGAATATCGCCTAGTTAATCCCTTAGTAAAAGGATCAATGGTGCATTCGGACTCGTAGTCCTTGAAATAACCCCATTTTCGGGGAGTTGTCTCACGCGCCATGTCTAATTTGCATATGTCTTTTCTTTTGCCATTGTAAGCATGATTAGCAGCTCAATGGTACATGAGAATCCAGTGTAGTGAACCGGTACCGCTGGTTACTCACATGACAGTGCATTGACTAGTAGGTTCTTGTTCATTAAACTTCTTGACCTGTGACTCAAGTGCAATGAACTCGGACTCCATGGTGGGCCTTGTGCTCAATCTGCTTGGCGAACTTCCAGAAATAGCTCCTCACCGCTGGAGTAACCACATATCCACTTGGTAGAACAAATATCATCAACTACGGAAGACCCGATTAAGCGTCGCGATACCCTTAACGCAGCGGGGAACTCCTTAATTTAAACTAACCTCGATAGTCTTTTTAGGTATCTAAGTAATCGATGAAGAGCATCGATACTCGGCTGCTAGGAGTTATGGGTATGGAAGCTTAACCTACTAGCGGCGTAAAAGCGATATCGGGCCGATGCAGGTTAGTCAGAGAGCATCCCACCTCCCGATAATCTTAGCATATTCTATTTGAGAACACCGTATTGGGTACTGCATCAAGTGTACACTAGCATCATAGGGAGTCCTAGCAGATGTAACCTCAAAAAAGTTAAACTTCCTCAAAATCTTCTCCACATAATGAGATTGACTCAATGAGATACCCTCCGGGTTTTACCATGACTTCGAACTCTAGGATAGTATCAACTTCTCCTGAAGTCTTTCATCTCGAACTTAGATGACAAAGAAATCCTTGGTCTTATTTATAGTCATAGTCTTGCAAAATCAACATGTCATTGACATATAGGCATATGATCACTGTCCCAGGTCCTAACCCTTAGAGTATACACATGAGTGGTGTTCTACAACATAGCCATTACTCACAAAAGTATCACTAAACTTCTCATACCCTTTGTTTTGGTGCTTGTTTGAGCCATATAGAGATTTTGGCTTACACACTTTACCTCGACCACGACTCCACAAAGCCACCGAGGTTGGGTCATATAAATCTCTTCCTCACAGATCGCCATTCAAAAGGCGGAGTCTTAACATCCATCGATGTATCTACAACCCATGAATAGCGACTAAAGCAATCAAGGCCGATAGTAGCCATCTTAGTCACGGAGAATAAGTATCAAAGTAATCTATATCCGCTAACTTTTGTGTGTAAAGCCTCGAATCCACCAAGCACAACCTTGAATCTACATTAGTTATCGAGTCTCGTCTTTTTCTTAAGATCCACTTATTACTAATAAGCTTGCAACCCTTAGGTAAATCTCAGTAAGCGTGATAGACCTAAGCTAACAAGAGTAAGTCTTAGGATCATCCTCGATAATATAGTAGAAACTAGTTCATCACTTATATAATCATCACATGTAATCTCAGATAGAAAGTTCACTATAAAGTCATCTCCAAAGTATTTCTCCACTCTAGGTCTCTTACTCTTTCTAAGTCCCTACAAGGTCTCCTAGAGTTAGATGAACTAACATCTTGTCAATGTCGGGTATGCCGTATATAATTTTTATCGTATGCATCGGGCATATCATATGAATGTGGGCATATCATGTGAAGCAGGAGAAAGACAAACATGCTTTCTTTAAAGTACATGCTCAAAAACTCGGCATCTACAGCCTCGGATATAAAGCGATCGGATAAAGGCAGATACATATGCGGCCTTTGTGCGAGCGTACAGTGAAAACACGGTCATGGGTCTTGGGTCAGTATTTGGTCTTCTTGGCTCGAGCAAACCCACACCTTAGCTAGACACCCCACACTCTAAGAAACCTCGGGGTTAGGGGATAGCCCCTCCCGAATCTCATAGGGAGTCTTATCTAACTTCTTATGGGTACCATTAGAATGTGACAAACACACTTAAAACCGCGCTCCCCAGCATCTCATCGGGAAGTCGGAACTTGGAGCATAGCATTCATCATATTTTTTCGATTAATGCGTTCTTACGTTCATTTATCCCATTTGTTGAGGTAAGTAAGGGGCCATGATGCAATGGATAATCCATTCCTCATAAAACTCTGAGGTAGAAGACCCGTACTCGCCCCCGATGGGACCTTAGTCTCTTAATCTTTCTATCAGTTTGGTTCTCTACTTCATTCTTAAACTTGATAACGTATCCTCAGCCTCACTCTTAGCTCAGAAGGTAGACCTAGTATACCTAGAGCAGTCATCTATAAAGGTCACGTAATAGTGCTTTCAGCTACTCACAGTGTTCTTAAATCGGCTAGGTCGGTGTGCTCACAGTACTTCGGTTTGTCTAAAAGTCCTGCGGGTTTACTGAGCCACAGGTAAACTTGGCTTCTACACAAATTGGGCATTTGGGTAGCTCAGATGAAGATAAAGCAGGTATGATAGACAATTGCATGAGATGTTTAATGGATCACGACGTGCGTATCTAGTCTAGCATGCCAAATATTAATAGTCTCAATAATATAAGCGTAGATGTATTATTATTAATCAAGGAAGGTACAACATTCAGAATAAATAAGCCACCACTGAGATAGCCCTTTCCTACAAACTCTCCCTCTGAGTCCTTCTGACCTTGTCGGCCTCAAATACAAGTTTCAAACCAACTTTGTTTTAATAAGGCACCCAGGCCAATGAGTTGCGGCCTTGAGTAGTGCATCATCGTTACTAAGAGAAAGGGTCTTCCCGAGTAGGCTTAAACGAACCTTTCCTTTGCCCGAGGAATTCCAGTGTGAGAGTTTCCAGCGAAGACACATTCTCCGTAATGACATCCTCGAGAATCACAGGCAGCTCATGACTGCACACAAATGGCGAAAGCTCACGTATCCGGCGCCCGTCAGTTGCATTTGCCGCTGATTTGCTTCAACCACCACGTGACTATGATGTCATTTGATTCAACAATGTTGGCAGGGGCATCGGCTTTTGGCTTGAAGCATTGATAGGCACTTGTCGGTACTGCATCGTAACACTTCGCGGCAACGGCGCCAGCGTGCAGGCTTTGGTTTGATGAACTTGTTCGATGTTGGCTTCTTGAGTTTTCTCTCGTTCACCTTGCCCTTGCCTTTGAACCTGTTGTTGTTGGAGGTACCACCAGTTTCCACCAAGTTTGCCTTGGTGAAGTCATCCATTGTCATTTCTCCTTTTGTCCATTGGCGGCTTTATGCTGAGGCGGTTGCTCTTGATTCTCATGTTGCCAATCAAGCTGGACAAGGGTGAAGTCTTTCTTCTTGTTTTGGTTTGTTCACATGTCATTCCAAGAAGGAGAAATTTCTCCAACAAAACATTAGCCAAAAACACTTCGGCCGAGTTTAAGTACATGCATTAATCGCGCCGGTACCACAGTTTCAAAGACATGCATGATCCATAACATTTTTGTTCTCAATCATTTGAAAACCTAGCCACTTCCCACCACATATTTCTTCTTACCAGCATCATCATTACCATATTTCTCCTCTAAGGCATCCCAAATTAACTTGGCAGATTTGTGAATAGTATATAAGTCAAACAGGTAATTAGTCATGTTGTTCAGAATATGGCACCTAGCAGTCTTGTTATCTTTATCAAACCTTTTTAGTTCTTTCACACGTTTGGGAACAACCACAGTAATAGAGGAGTAACCATCAGAGACAGCAGATATTTCAGGGGGACGGTTTTCAAATAGCACATAGTCAACATCCAAAGCTTCAAGGTACATAAGCAGTTTTTGGGACCATCTTTTATAGTTGTTACCATTCAAAGGTTCCAGTTTAGACATGTCAGGCAATTTCGATTTGGAAGGCATGGTTATACAAGATTAAGCTTTCAAATTGTAGTTCAAAGATGTACAGATATAACCCGAACGATTAATGTTGCAGGAACGAAGTTCTCGACATTTGTGTCGTGTATGAAAACCCACTTGACTTGAAAAACTTAACCGGCGGACGGTGGCAATCTACTAGACATTGCTCCCAGTTAACGGCCATTCACGGGTCCCTCACGGCAACTGACTATGAAACCTCTGGCGATTCTCAACGGGGAAAACAAGAAAGCGAGCAGAAATATACCTGAGTGTTGGCAGAGAAAAGTAAAGGCTGGTGAACAAAAAAGCAAGTGCTGAAAGGGGGGTGAAAAGCGGGGGGCTTCGTGTCCCAGCCAAGAGTGGAATGATGGAAGAAGTGCGATGTGCTACTTATAGGAGAAGGAAGGGCTGGTTTGAATTAAAGTTAAAAAACGTTTGTAACATCAAGGTGATGAATCATTAATGATGATGGTGATGAATCTTTGTGTATTGATTGTGATGAATCTTTATTAATAGCAGTATTGAAATGAAATCGGATCGAAATAAAGAGAGTGCAAAGGTCTTTAGCTCGCACGCGGAGTGCAAAGGTCTCTTTAGCTCGCACCGCGGGAGTGCCTCCACCAAACTTGCAAACTACCAAACACAGGGAACACGAACCGGGCAGACGGGCCGAACGGCGGTATGGCGTGTGGTTATTTTAATTTGAACTTATACAGCCTTAGTCGTTTGAGCAAGCAATAAGATTGGGTTATTTAAATAGAAGATTAAATGGTGCTCAAAAAACAATGTGGAAAAAGCCCAGTAATGCTTTTAATTAAAAAGGCGTTGAGCCAATCTTTTATTATGT
Source organism: Lithospermum erythrorhizon (assembly GCA_019722365.1). NCBI lineage: Eukaryota > Viridiplantae > Streptophyta > Magnoliopsida > Boraginales > Boraginaceae > Lithospermum > Lithospermum erythrorhizon. The sequence goes on from JADFUC010002331.1 coordinate 16,409, forward strand.
AAACATACATGCCTCCTTACACATTAACCCCCACCCCACTCCACCTCACACCTACAGCCACTTTATCATTCCTCAGTTGGGACCTGATGTGAATCATAATTAATATGCTAACTTTTAATAGAACCAGAGTTGGGACCTGCAACCATCTTCATTGTCTATGGTTTGTACATTTAGCTAGTATTGTTGGAGTACTTAATTATATTATCAGTTCTAAACTTAATGGATACAAATTTCATAACGCTACGGATTGTACAATAACAATAAATAAAATTGGCTACAAGTGTGTATTTTTTAGTCGAACCAAATCAGAGATTAGCAGCGAATTAAATTCTTCCGCGATACTGTAGTATCTGAGAGCGATATGTAGATAAGTTGTGAAACGATGCGTCTACTAGAACGATTAAAGTATAAATTTGGAACAAAAGATGAAGAAAAACTTTTTCTCTTCTCTAGAGAATTCGGCCCAGGGTTGTTGAGAGAGTTTATTTCTTGAAAATCAAAATATGAGTATTAGTTGTAATTGTGTTTTAACATATCACTTAAATAGGCAAACACTTAAGAGTTTTAAGGAACCAAATCCTACTCAAACTCAACTTATCCGTCACTGAAACCGATTCATGCTAAATTACAACAAGTCGAGTTCGAGGCCTTGTATTTCGATTTTCGGAAATCGAATGTTTAAACGATTCTGTGACTTTTATCTTCGGGAAGTTTATAATACATTTTATTAAGTAGTTCGGTTTACCTTCGTATGTGTGACCTCTTAGGCAATTGACAAGAGTATATATTAAATATTTATTAATAGAATATTATGTTTAATATAGGTGCAATGGACTCACATGAGTTATTAAATGGCACTGTCTTGTCTGACTATTTCCTAAATGCTAATTGTCTAAACAATTAATATATTGAACTTACATATATATGAGAATATAACTTGATTGATTAAATCGGTTGTACAATCTAGAATTGTTCAACGCATTGACTATGAATCTAATTTCTCATATTTGAACACTCCACGCATGTCATGGGCGATTTATGATATTTAACAACGATCCATACATCTTTGGATTTCCAAGCTGTCAAGCTATGAGTAAGAAGGAGTGTCATCAAACTCTACATGACGCGGTTTCAGTAATGGAGCGGAGTTAATGTGATGCTCCAGCTCATAGGTAGTTCGACTCTTTTTGTGCTTGTCTTAAATGCGATGTGGGTTCGATTCTCAGAGTATTCCGGGGACATGGACCTCGATGGAACGCTAGTGTGACGGTATTTTTTTTTAAATTGGTGATATAGTCCATTGGAAATACTATTAATTAATGTGAATTCCAACAAATATTATTAAATGCTCCGTATATATGATGTGAAATTGTATTTGAGTTCAACATTTGAAAAATAATTATTAGAAATTTGAACTCAATTTTTTTCATTGAATAGAAATTAGGATGAAGAAAAAATGGAAAAATGCGGTTAAAGAAACGGAGCGAACTAGTTTAACAATCAATATTTAATTTAGGGTAATATGTACGTAAAAAGTTTGGTTGTTGTGCAAATTTTGATTTATGCAAAACTATTCACATTTTGTATAAAATTATTGATATACTTTTATACTTTGTACAAAACTATTCATATTTTTTTACTGGGTGAAGAAGCCGTAATTAAGATCTAATACTTTGTACAAAACTATTCACATATTTTAATATATAGATCTGTATAGATCAAAATTTGTACGCACCTAACTTGTCTCAATACGTACTTGTGTGTACATCGATTGTATGTTGATGCTCCGATAATTTAACTTAGCTTGTAGCAATCTTTCTAGAAAGTTTGAAACTTTCTTGGGAGGAAATTAGAGAGGACAACAAATGACCTATTGAATGTATTCATCATTTTATTTGAATGTCGACATGTCGTATTTAATACTCCGTAAATAAAGGAAAATGGTTAACTTATCTTCTACGGTGACTTCAAAGAAAGGGATGGAGAAGTGAAATACCATAGTTGTGAGGGAATTCATAAATGCTTCCTCCAAAAAAATATCAAATTTAACTTTCAATGAACTAAGAAAAAAATATTATTTCAATTGATATAAATTTTTTATTCAAAAATAGGAATTATAAATATAGAAAATTATAATCTTACAGTGAGGATTTGAGCTCATAATGGATAATTTAATCTTCTCTCTGAGGTCACGCTAGATCCAACAAGCGAGGTTTGAAATCACACATAGCATGAAACTTACAAAGCGGTGTCTAAAAATCTCACAGATGCTTGAAACATACAAAATTATTATGATATACTCATCCACCAAAAGTTGAACCAAATACCTCTTTAATATAAACTCTGACAAGATACTACTAGACTATCGAATTATCGATTAATACAGAATTTTGATTTGAATCAAAAGGACAATATTAATAGTAAATTACGTTAAAAATAGTGTGACATTCATATTTGATTTGCCAAATTAAGTTTGTTTAATAATGATAATAAACTAATCTTATTTGAACATTTTTGACAAATATATAATATTTTAACATGTGAATATGTAGCGTGTAATACTAATTACGGACATTTTTATATATAAAACTTTAAATGAATTGATTGAATTTTTACATCAAAAATACTATTTGTTTAAAAAAATCAATTAAATTGAAATAAATAGAATTATATTTGAATATAGTTTTATTAAATATTATACATCGCTTACAAAATATTTGAATTGATAATTGACATCATATTCTAAAAAATGAAAAGAAGAGTTCCAACTTCAATGTAGCTTTCGGTTGCAAAAGAGAATATACCTTGAGAAAGTTCTGCTATTGGGTCCCTTTTCACAAAACGAGTTCGTTACGTGTGAAGACTAGGGCACTAGGCAATGCAAAATCAAATTAGTAGTTGTTGTAAAATATCTACTACGAATTATATCTTTTTACTATAATTTATATGAATAACTTATAGAAAAGCATAATAAAAACAATGAAGTATAAAAATTCTTTCTATTGATTTAAGTAGTATTCTTGTTCTTATTGTTCTTCTATAAATGAAATGGAAGGGGAGGGGGGATTTATATAGGTGAAGAAATTCTTATACAAGCACTATTTCTGGCATAGTGTTTTTTACTTGAAATAATATTCTTATTTATTGGCTGTACATAGTTAGAATTTATTCATGGTTGAGAAATTTTAATCATGGTGTCTTTAACTATGATTTCTTTAACCATGATTGATATTTCAATCAAGGTGGGTTATACATTAACCCACGTTTATAACAGTAAGCCAATTATTTCCCCATTTTTTAGGTGTTTGTGTAAGAACGCCAACAACTTTTGAACTCAAAATTATTTCCCATTTTTTAATTTTGATTAATAAAAGGTTTGGTACTATTTTCTTGACAATTCAATTGAATGATCTTCATTGTTTTGGGAAATGTAATAGCAATAATAATAGAGTCAATGTTTAAAATAAAAAAGAAATATCGCACCAATATTGACTTGAACATCAAAGTATTTTATTGAAAAATCGTTATTCTCAAGTACTAAAAAGCCTACATCGAAATCACTTTACCGTTCACATTCTTACATAATTTGCTAGACGGTTCTCCTCAACAATTTATTCTTCCAAGTTGAAAAGATCATTTTATACGTCATTCTATGTAACATTTTATTAAAATCATAATATATAGTTTCTCTATCATATTAAATATAAGATAATGAGTACAAAATATAAGAGACTATCTAGATTTGAACTTTGGAATCACTCGGTCTCACATTATACGGCAAACAAAAATGGGAGACGTTGACTTTCTCCAATTCCATTTTTTAATATCCATTTGTAAATAACAATTTCATCCAAATTAATTCATTCCAATCATTTCTTAAAACTCTATACCATTAATGCAATAATAAACCTATTACTACTTCTATCTTAAAAAATTATTACATTTGACTTTTTCATGATCAAAGATTAACAATTTTTACGATTTTAATTTACATATAAATTTTTTATTTTAATCAAAATTATCAAATTAGTATTAAAGTGTGTTGAAAATACTACATATTGATATATTGAGTTTTTTTTTCAAACAAATATATAATACATTAAAAATTATTTGAGTTTAAAATTAAAAAAAATTAAAATAATTAAAATCAAAATGTGCAATCTTTTAGGAACGAGAGAGTATTAAATAAATATTATATTCTCCAACTTGATTTCTTCTTCTTTGTTACTCCTCAATTAATGTATTAATTAGCATATTATATGCCCCTTATTGGTGATTAAGATAGAATAAATTGTTAAAGATACTCTAATCCAAAAAACAAACATTCCCTTTTTCCTTTACCCCATAAAAACTCAACAACAAGAAAGGAATATTCTTTATTCTTTTGTTTATCAAGCTCAACATTGGATTTTTAGTGTTACATTGATGTATTCTTGGCATTATTATTCTGAATAGAGGCACTGCAAGAAAAATATAAGAAATAAAGGCTGGGTTTGTCACAAATATGTCCATTTTCAGTTGAGGTATGTTAAAAAGATAATATTTTTTTAGTTAAGTAATATGGTAAATTTGCATGTTGAATATGATTTAGTATAGTTACTGAATAAGCTATCGTGAAGTAATAAATAGTGTTTATCTTTCGTTTTGATCGGTCGGAGCTTGTCATCGGCTGACCTCACATGTATAAGGTTGCATATTATCCGATTACCTCACTTATATCCCGCTTAGTCGGGAGTCTCTGAGATGCATTGGGCACATTAATAATATTAATGTATAGTTAATGAAGAAGCTTCATGTTTTGAGTTCATATTTTTTGAGTGACTTTTACTTCTCTTCAGGTTAGTACTTAAAGAAGGAAATAATATGTGTGGAAGCTGTTTATGAGTTTTTTGTTACAAGAATCAATTCAGATTTACATGTTTGGGGTTTGATTATTTATTGTTTGTGCTATATAGAGAGAAAGTGTGTAGTTGTGAGTAGAAAAGAATGGGGAAACCAACTGGAAAGAAGAAAACTCATAAAAGCAGACAAAGAAGTGATGCAAATGTAAAAGGTACTAATAGTTCAAACAGTAGAGGTGCAGAGAAAACATCGAAGGAGTTTGATGAAGACATGGTTATATTCATTAATATGTCGCAAGAGTTAAAGGAAGAAGGCAACAGGTCGTTCCAAATACGGGACTATGAGGGTGCAATGCTTAAATATGAAAAGGCTCTTAAGTTGTTACCAGGAAACCATATAGATGTTGCGTATTTGCGTAGTAATATGGCTGCCTGTTATATGCAAATGGGGATTGGGGATTACCCGAGAGCGATCACTGAGTGCAATTTGGCACTTGCAGTTGCTCCCAAGTATAGTAAGGCTTTGTTGAAAAGGGCCAGGTGTTATGCGGCTTTGAACAGGCTTGAATTTGCATTGAGGGATGTCAATAATGTATTGGGTATGGAACCAAATAATTTGACTGCGCTGGAGATTGCTGAAAGTGTGAAAAAGGGAATTGAGGAGAAGGGGCTGAATGTAGAAGATAAAGAAATATTTCTGGCAACTGAATATGGTGAACCTCCTTATACTTCGCCTACAAATGAGGTTGTAAAAGAAAAAACTAGAAGGAAGAAGAGTAAAAAGTTCGATGGGAAGAAATCAGTGGATTTGAGGAAATTTGAAGTTGCTCAGGAAAAGAAATCTGAGGACATTTTGGGAATGAAACGTGAGGATGCCCTGGAAAAGGCGTCCGAGGAAACAGATGAGAAAATTACTGAAGATAAAGTGGTTATGAAAGAGAAGAGAAGTGTTAAAGAAGAGAAAGTAGCCATGAGGGCAGTTAAAGTAGTTCTGGGGGAAGATATAAGAATTGCACAGTTACCAATTGGTTGCAGTATGCAATTAGTACGTGATGTAGTGCAGGATCGATTTCCCAATCTGAAGGGTGTTCTTATTAAATACAAAGATCAGGAAGGTGACTTGATTACCATCACTACTAATGATGAGCTCAGGTTAGCTGAGGAATCAGCCGATCCTCAAGGTTTTCTGAGACTATATATTGTTGAAGTTAGTCGAGAGAGAGAACCAGTTTATGAGGGAATCCACAATGAATATGAGTTTTTCAGAAGCTGTAGTACCAGTAGCAGTAGACCAGGTAGCGCAACAAACAATTTGAATATAGAGAAGGGGAAGGAATTAGAGACATGGTCTTCTAGTGTTACAGATTGGATAATCCAATTTGCACGGCTGTTTAAGGATCATATTGGGATAGACTGTGATTCTTACTTGGACCTTCATGAGATAGGTATGAAATTGTACTCCGAAGCAATGGAAGATACCATTACAAGTGAAGATGCTCAGAAGGTATTCAACATTGCTGCTGAGAAGTTTCAAGAGATGGTTGCTTTAGCTTTGTTTAACTGGGGTAACATTCACATGTCGAAGGCACGGAAGCGGGTGAGTTCTCAAGAAGATGCTTCTCCTGAAGGATTGTTAGCACAGGTCAAAGTTTCTTATGATTGGGCACAGCAAGAGTATCTGAAAGCAGGAAGTAGGTACGAAGAGGCGATTAAACAAAAACCAGATTTTTATGAAGGATTTCTGGCACTTGGACAACAGAATTTTGAATTAGCAAAACTGTCTTGGTATTATGTTACTGGAAGCAAGAAGGATTTAGAGTCGGCACCATCAGCAGAAATTTTGGACCTGTATAACAAAGCTGAGGATAGCATGGAGAGAGGGATGCAGATATGGGAAAAGATGGAGGAACAAAGCCTAAATGGGCTCTCAAAATATGAGCAGTATAAGGCAGACTTGAAGAAATTTGGATTGGAACTATTGTTCAAAGATGTAACAGCTGATGAATCTGATGAGCAGGCTAATAATATGAGGTCTCAGATTTACCGGCTATGGGGCACTATGCTGTATGAGCGTTCTGTTGTAGAGTTCAAGTTAAATTTGACAACTTGGGAAGAATGTTTGGAAGTCTCTATTGAGAAGTTTGAACTTGCTGGAGCATCTCCAATGGATATCGCAGTTATGATAAAGAACCATTGTTCCAACGAAACTGCTATGGATGGTATGGACCTCAAATGCATTTTTGCTGTGTACTTTGATTGTGATGATAAGACTTACATTTACTAAATCAAAATGTGACTCTAGGTTTCAAGGTTGATGAGATAGTACGGGCATGGAATGAAATGTATGACACCAACAGGTGGCTTACAGGAGGACCATCTTTTCGCCTCCAACCATTGTTTCTCCGGGAGGCTCCCAGACTTCTTTCCATGTTGGAGCACCTATAAGTAATGTTCTCAATGCTCACTTGTCTTAATGAATACAGAAAGTGAATTGGTTTTTGCTACCGTGGATACAAAATGCAACATAGTAGGTATGCTCAGTGCGCGCCCTGTGCTCGTGTGCCTTGGTTTTTCTATATTCTTCCAGGTCCTTGTCGTTGTGCTTTTATTTGGTTGTTGTAGCCCATCCTAGGTAGCATTCATTCTTTGATATTCAAACTACCTTCTGTGTAGAAATTTGGGGAGAGGTGGTAATTTATATCACCTCTCTCTCTGTCTCAAAGGTATTTGGGATAGTTTGAAAAGTTCTATGACGATAGCTTACAACACCTTACCTTCTTCACCAAGTAAATAGGAGTATTAAGAATGAGATTTGATTGACTAAACAAACTAAAACGTAGAAGAGCTCATCCAGATTTTGATTTCTGAAGCTACCCACCCATCAAGAAGATGTGAAACATTATAATCAGATTCAAAGAAGTTGTGAAACATTACAATCGAATTCAACAAAAAATTACATTTTTATGCAGTTATAGTTGCTATAACAAAGCAGCAGCGGAATGGGACCTGAAAATAAAGCAGGCTTCTATAGAACTCGAGAACACGAATGAGGAGGGTGGTAACTGCGAAACAAAATAAGTTTTTCCAATGCATTGCAACAAGAATTCAACCAGATCCTTTTACTTGGACTCGAAAAGGGGCCCCACGACATAATATTGGCTCATCAATCGAATTAGTTTTCGCTCGTGCTCTGAGTAGTTCATTAGCATCATTAATCAAAGCAGCAGCTACAAGGGTGTACTCGCCAGGAACCAGGAAGCAGAGGGAGAAAGAATGCTTGATTTCCTTAAGCGGAGGAACCTCCATACTGATACCACTCAAAACACCTAGGATGGAATCAAAAGCACGAGACACATAAGTAACTGATAAAAAGAAATTATCTCCTGAAAACCGAATAAACAACTATCAAAGAACCAAGCCAAACCTAGTATCATGATGTGCAAAAACCTGCATTGAACTTTCACAATATAGTGGATGTTGATAGAGCTTCTCAAAAACATATTAGTAACCTAATGCAGAAAATGTTTAAACATGAAGCACTTTTTGTTATACAACCGACTTAAAAAGCCCACTTAATCCGTCTTAGATACCAACATGGTGTGTTTGTTTGAGGTGTGGAATTGGTGGATGACTCTATAAAAGTTCTCTCAAATCTGTATTGAGTTACCCTCCAATGCCATGCCTATAACAAACACACCTTCAATGCAATAGCTAATATTCAGCTTCACACTATGTGAGAGTTGCCAAAAGGAGAGAAAACAAGGGGTCAGAGTGGAACCTACCTGCCCATAGAACAGTGGCTTTCTCGCCCTCAAAGCAGTTTTCACCAGCTACATCTCTACATGCTATACTTAGACGTATTCTGATCATATCCTTTGTATTATTGCGTACAAACACTTCCATAGGAGTCATGTCATGAGAAACAATGGATCCTATAGAAGAGCAGGCTTCCACAGATTCATCAGGTGAAGTACGATCCTCAGATTGTCCAGTATCCTTCTTGGAAAGCTTAAATCCAAAGTTCAGTGGATCTGGCAGCAATACATCCATCACTGTAGTCTGAAGGGCAGCCTGTATAGCTTCCTTGATATTTAATTCTCCTGAGCTATTCCGTCCTGATTGCCATCTGACCTTTATTTTAGAAATTACATTCTTTATGGATGCATTTACTTCAGCTTTTGTAGTTTTTTCTGAGAAGCTTGAAATTCTGCTTCTAGCACCGGATACTGATGAATCCTTAGCTAGAAACGAGCCATCAAGAACAGGTAATTTGAAATGTTCCAATGGTATTAACACTCTAGAAGTGTAGTCTCTGTCAATTCTTGTCTTAGGATAATCAAATTCTGAACCAGGACTGCTGACAGGACTACCAGTATCAGAGTCAAACTGAACTGAGACGCCAATCTCGAAGGCAACATCGGTTGGATTAGACAACTCTAGTTCAAGGAATTGCAGACCCCAACTACCCCTGTAAGGATCAATTTTTATAAATTTACCAGTCTGTCTTTCAGAACCAGATGCTTCTTCAGTAGAGCTGCACCCTGGGTGACTCAATTCCTGATGATTCTCTCCAACAAGAGCTGGAATTTCCATTGAAAGCAAACGAGCATTTACAAATGACAAGCCTTGTAACACACAAATATTTAGGGGAATTACCAACCGTCTTCCAGGGGAAGGAACGTGCTTATCATTCTCTGTCTCTCTGCTACTTTCCAGTGGTCCTGATATGAAGAATATACCAAGATGAGGTATTGGCTAACTTCATATTTAAGCACACAATTAAAAATAAATGGTTTGTTGAGTGACTGACAATTTGATGTATCTAAGAAGAGAAAAAGAAACAGAGAACAATCGTGACAAATAAACAAAAACTCATCCACTGCTACAAATGACAGCAGATTTCCTAAGTAGATTATCTCAGTCTGGTTGCCATCAATTAAAAGAAAAAGAGCTAATTCGGTGTGACTGGAAAAGTGGAGAAGGATGGACTACAAACATTAAACGAAAAATACAACAAAATTGTGCATACTAAATGCAGCCTTTTGCTTCACTAGCATGACGACCCCACTTTTCCCCTAACCTCATATAAGTATGATGGAGCTAATTTTATACGTAGTATTTATTTACATGAGATCTAAAGCTAGACATGATTGATATAGTAACTACTGTAGTTAGACTGTTAGAGTAAATTTATTGTCGACATGTTCTACTACCTGCATAGTGGATCACCAGTATTGGGCTACTTCTATCCTTTACTTGTCTCGCAGCACTCCCAGCAGCATTTCTGCCAGTAGAATTATCAGACTCGGTGATCCCTAGCTGCCATGCTTTGACTGTAATAGGTATGGTTACTTCAGAACCCGGCTTCAGAGGTAGGGAAGACTTTAGAGTCTCATGAGAAATTGATACAACACTATCCTGATTCTTCCCAGACAATGAAATGTGTGCCTGCTCAACTGGTACCGTACCAGCGTTTGCCAAACTAATCCAGACATCACGAATCTCACCTTCGTATAAAATGACTGAACCATCACCTCCAACAAAATGTGAGACCAGTAAGGGAATAGGAGATATTACAGAGATATTAGGGAAAGATATATGCTTCAACTTTGCAGATCCAGAAGAACGGAACGGGTCAGATAGGACAAGTCCTTGTGCTGCTCCGGCAAGAAGGTTTTCTACATCCTTAAAAAGATGCTCAGTGATAACTCCGAAACAATGCACAATGCATCCTGGAATATTGACCTGCCCCAGTTTAGTCGGAATTCCAGATAAAGTTATGACCTTTGAAGTATTAGCTGGCAGATTCACACTGATGGGGAAAGCATCAAAGTTGTCAGAATGCACAGAGAGATATATACTGTCAACCATCAAGTCAAAACCACATGGATTTGCCAATTCCACTAGCACCTGGACTGGTTCACCAACGACCCACACCAGCTCCTGTTTATTGCCATTGTTTGGCTCACCTTTACTAAATGGTGTATAAATAAAAGGGCCAGAAGGAGCAGCCCCTGTCCACCAATCCTCCTTTGCAGGGTTGCGTTTGACAATGTCCATTTGTGACGGATGTAATGGAAAAGAATGCAACCTATTTCACCATAGAAAAGAGAGAACATATTTTAAGCTGCATCCTTATCTAAGTTGGCTTAATAACTACAAGTATAATATTATTAAACACTTGCACATTTAGTATTTTATTTTAGAATCTTTCAGTTGTGCCAACAATCGAGTTGATTTGGTAAATTTATACTCCTATAGATGAGAATAGGTTGTAAATTATATTCTTATTGTGCCTACAATGGAACCTCTATTGGGATTCTGATAATTTAGTGGTTGGTTTTCTTCTTCTTATCGTGTCACTATATTTCCTTTTAAGCTTGATAATTGCATAGGAACCTTTCAGCATGCAAATAAAATACTAAGTGCTGATGAGTTTACATAAACAGCGAACTGCTTAGAACAAAGAGCAACTACAAGTATGTTGTGCATCTCTGTACTACAGCAATGGAGGAGATTGAGTACTACAGCAATGGAGCAGATTGAGACCTCTGAGAGAGTATAAAATGGAAGTGCTTTGAGTTTAGTAACAACCTTATGAAGGGTAAAGCAGGATCAGCAGACCGTGTTCCTGAGGGAAGCCTTTCAGCTGAATTTGTCAGCGCACTTAACAGACCATTTTGGCCGGCAGGAGTAATAAGAGGATAGTAAGATCTAAGCAGACGGGCTGCAGCACTCCAAGCAGCAAGGGGATCTCCAGCCCTTACAGCAGATAGAAGCAGTTCACGTAGCACAACCATTTGGAGGGTGCTCCATTGAGAAGCAAACTGTGAGACTATAGAGTGGTGATGCATTTTGCCTCCATCTGAGTGAACAACTCCAGTTTCCTATAGACAAAGCATATTTTTAGAATGTTTATATAATAAGAACATTAATGAAAATAAACACAACAAATAAGCTTGGTTATAAAATCCAACACAACTGTTTCCTTAAATAAATACAACTACAAAACCACAACAGTTCAGTAAGAAAATATGCAGAAAATATATTTTACTCGATTTTTCAAGTCTGCTTCAATTCAGACAATATCAAATGGGGCACACTTACATTGGACAGGGAAGGTCCAGTGGATCCTCTACTCTGAACACGGTATGCCTTAGTGGTCATTGCTAATACTTGCATTGCACTAATGGCAGCTAATCTATTTTCCTGTTGTAGGTATAACTGAGCTACTTGCCTTGAGAAAAATGCAGCTTTTCGATGATAACCAAGAGTACCAAAGAGTCTAGCTATCTCTACATATAATACGAGTCTGTCACTTGCATCAATCAATGACTTTGCTCCATCAGAAGCAGCCGTCAACAAATCAACAACTTCCCTGGCTAGCTCCCGCCTTTAATCCCAGAAAAAAAATGAAGGTGAGTAAGAAATTCATATTATAAACCAAATCCGACAAACCACAAGCTAAATAGTGAGTGAAACATTCTGGAATTACATCATTAGTGCACCCCATCTATGGAATAATAACACAGTAAAAGTAGCAAAGAAATGGAAGGCCATTATCAAGAAAAGGAGTGTCATAATCATTGCTTGCTTAAATATAATAAAAGAAAAAAAGATACCGGAAGAGAAAAATGAGGCTTCTGAAAGAAACCAGACATTGAGAGTATTGTAATTAAAGAGCAATAGCCAAGATCTTACCAATAACATTACCTATCTACAACTTCACATTAGAGTAGATGTTTCTCTATTAATTTAGACTCTAAAGGAAATGATGGAAGGCATTTAAGTTTAACACTAAGTTGAGGACAACAGTCAAATCCTCCCCGAGACTAATTTTTATCACAATCATTCCAGGGTCCGCAGTTGCTGCTTAAGAATTCTCAAATTTTGAGTTAGAAAATAACTCCGGAGGCATCATACTCAACCCGATTGAGGAGGTCAAAGGCTTCAACTATTCTGGATATTCCAAAATCCTTTCATGTCTGTTTGTTATGTCATTGATCAGATTTTCAAAGTAAATGTATGAATGCTGCAAGGCAAGAATATTATTTTTTATCTTACCTGTAACCAACTTCCATTTCAGAATCACCTCACGTAATTTACTAATAAAGCGTGAACATACTAATATTCGAACTCAAAAGTACAAGCAAGATTAACTAATCATAACAGATAAGACTATAGTATGTTTTCAACAAACATAAACAGTAAACGAATACCTGCATAGAAATCTTGCCAGTTTCAGGGTAGCTTCCAGTTCGAAACTTAAGGGCGAAACTCTGCCAAAAAATGGCGGACAATTACATAACTGAGAGGAAGCATATCAACTACAGAGTACAGACGACACTGAAAGATTAAATATGGCCAATTACTAATCATGATTATCAGATTCCATGCTTTCTAAGCATATGGCCTCTTTCCCAAGCATACATGTCGCAAAAATAAGCTGATTCAAATTTTGTTAGCATTGCTTTGAATGAAAGAGAATCACATCACCAGTGGCATAAACGAAAGATGTCAGAGATAATGAGATAACAAGGATAGTTGTGTCATGTATCACTTTTGCAACGATTGCATCAAAGAGGGTTTCTAACTTTAGTTCATGATCACACACCTCTGAGCATTATCTTGGATGAATGATTTTCGGTAATGAAGAATGACACTATTATAGCGGAACTTCACTTCTTCCTCTAGAGCTGGATCTCTCAGTCCCAAGCGATCTATCTAAACATGCACAAGTACAAGAGAAAGAATTTAGTTAAACTACTGATTACTGAATAATACAATCCACGAGGGAATATTCAGCAAGACTTAATGTACATTTCAGAAAAATAAAATCAAACTAACAATAAGGAGAGATGTGAATTCCGTGGTTGGTTGTCAGATAGTATTTTTATTATCATTTACACTTACCAGCAATGCACAAACGCTTCCCTCCAAGGCCCCAGCATACCAGAAAAAATCACCGGTCAACCTTGCCAGCTCGAGTGCGGTAGAATAATGTGCATCAGCATCAACAGGAGATCCTGCCAACAAGCAATAATCCCCTATAGTTTTCTGTGCACGACCAAGTCTCTTTTTCTTGGCCTTGATCACCTGGATTTGATTTGCAAAAATTAAACAATTTTAAATTGTTCACACTCCACACCTAGAATGCAAATTTTCCCTTTTAAATAGAGGCAACATAAAGTTCCACTAAACATGTATTGGAACATAAGGAAAATGCATGATCAATTTTGAAGAGACCTAAGATGAAATGAACCTCCTCTGAGCTGAGACTGGCTTGAGAATCCAAAGGGGTCTTCAGAATGCTCCCTCCAGATTCTGCTTTAAGAACCGATTTCTCAAACTCCATCAACAATGAGGCTGCAACATCTTGCATCATAGTCTGCAGGTGAAATTCCTCGGTTTGCCTATCCGCAGGAGGAAATAGCACTAGATTGCTTCCCTTGTTGCTATCGTCATCTAGCTGAATAATATAGTTAACAAACAAGTATAAAGTCAACATTTTCCCCCTTATTTCTTACCACTATAAGAAAAGGATCCATTTAGTATTTTAGTCATAGCCCCTTATTTCCATACAGTGATTAAACAATAAACCATGGAACTTAGAATAATCTTTATCATTCACTTATAACTTGTCATTCTTATTACAACTATCTATATCATGCACTAATTACGAAGGTAGTATAATAAACCTGGTGATCACCAGGAGAAAAAGCGAAACAGCGTCGAACAAGAGCGGAATCGTAGCCCTTAGAAGCATTATCAAACAAGGCCTTGACATTACGAAGATCGGGCGAAGAGGGACAATGAGCGATCCCGATAACGGCCATGGTTTTGCGATTGGACTGGAAGTCTTCCCAGGGACTAGCGGCCGAGGCGCCTACGATGAACTTGAGACGCAGCGTGCCGGAGTCCCAGGGTTGGTTAGCGAAGGGGGACTTGTGGTGCTGCGTGTAGAACGAGCTTATTGATGCCAGCGAGATTGTGTGGTGCCGGAGTAGTGCGCTTGTGTAGTCCCGGAACAGCCTGGCTGGGATGTGCCCGATTGCCACCACCGCTATCCTTATCATTGAGCTCGTTTCGATGCTCACGTCTGGCTCCATTTTTTCACCAGATCTCACAACAACAAAGGATTAGTAGTGCGGATTTATATCAATCATCTTCCTTTTAATATAACTACTATCATTACCTTTAATAAATATCTCCGTCTTTCTCTACCCATCATTTTATTATTCAATCCGTTTATATTCCGTTTTTTTATTTCCTTCATTCCACAGCTTATATTCATTAATTTTTTTCTTTCGATTTTTTTGAAGTATTTGATGTTTTTAAAGCAAATATTTTAACCAACAATCACCTGCTAAGCATTAAATTTAATTTTACTCACTCAACTACCCTTTTTATTTAAATCGAAAACATAAAAATTAATATCCTTTCCAAATTAAATATTGAAACCGAGGTTAGAATAAAATGGCAAAATTAAAACTCTCATCGAACATTCCCGCGAATTAACTCAAAACTTTCTGCAGAAGCTTCTTCATTTCGTATATCGAAATAACTACTGAAAGCACGATTCAGAGCCTTTCGACAACGACTCAAATCCCACACTCGATCGCCTCCATCAAACCCTAGCCTCCTGCTACAGATTAATTACTCCCTCCATTTCAATTTAACTAACAAACTTTAATTTATTCCATTTAATTTTATATGTATATGAAAATATTAATAAAATTATATTAAATGCACTACCATGTTGCAATTATTAGTAAGAATGGAATATGTGAATAAGCTTAATGTAGTGTCGAAGTTGAGTTATTTTTATCACTGATTAAATTGAAATGGAGGTAGTATTTTACTTTACGAATTTATAGTTAATTTGACTTTAATATATATATTTAATTTTGAATCAGTTGATTGAAGCTGGTGATTTTAGCAAAGCCGACCAGGAAATTTTGGAGCTCGTTGAATTCCTTAATTCGCTGTCGGAATCAGCAGTAAGCGATCCCGAGAACGAAGAAGCTGAAACTGTAGCGTTTAGTGTAATTTATCAAGTGTATGACTATATTGGTTTGCCTGAATTGGATCAGGTAATGTGGTGAAATTGTGCTCCCTATACCCCAAAAAGATTGTCATGTTTGGTACTCAATTGTCAAAATTAACAAACTCGAAGGTCTTAATTGACTCACATAACTTGGCTTCGAATCATAATTGTCATAATAATTGTAAAATACGTTGAAAATACCATCCTCTGAGATATGTTGTTGCAATTGTTTTTAATATGCAAAAGTATTTAATTTCAATTAAAAAATTAACAGTCTTTTCGGGCAGGAGGGAGTAATTAATTATGTATGTTGATTGATGTGTGGTCGGCTAAGTTTGTGTGTTATTAATGTAGGAGGTAATTGACGCACTTTCATACCAGTTGCCCAGAGCTGTGGCTAGATTCACGTGTGTTTCGAGGAGGTGTGCAGAAGTTGCTCACGATTTGATTGATCGGTTGATAGATTTAAGCAATCCTCGTGATATGATTTCAATTCTTTGTGAGGTTAAATATATTCTTTAATGGTGCTTGCACTTCTGATGTATCTGGTTTAGTTCATTTTTAAGACACTTGTAAAAGAAAGTGAATCGCATGCTTGGGTAATGTTCTTGTGGAGTGAAATATGTAACACAAATTGAAATTCATATTAATCCACTGCAAAACAAATTTTAATGCTCAATTGGGTTAAGAAGACTTCTGATTTCCTTGTTTGTTGATTGAGACAAGGTTTCTCAGATTTTATAATTTTATAACTACGAGAGAGAAGCTATATCAATTTGGTCGTAGCTGGATAGACTTGCATTTGACCTCAATCTTATTAGGTTATGAATGTAGATTAAAATATCACGTCCTTGAATCTTTCAGGAATGCATCAGAATTTAAATCATGTAAACCAAGAAAAAAGAATTTAAATGCATCCTTTCCTTGTAATATGGTTCAGTGGTTAGCCATACCTACTCACCAAGCAAAGAAAACAATCTTAATGTGCTCTCTTTAGAATAAGAAGATGTTGCTTTTACAGTTTTCTTTTGTAAATTGGTTTGCTTTACTTGAATGTGGAAAATGTTTCTCATCACCGATATCTGGGATGCAGTTTGTATTGCATAATCTATAACCGTTTTGACAACTTATTCTTTTTCTTTCAGGCATTGGGGTTAGCTAGTAAAATGTTTATGGTTCCTAATTATTTTGTTCCCCTTCTAGGTGGAATTGCTAAAGGTAGACCTTGTCCATCTTCTAAGCTAATGCAGATTATTAAATATATTCATGGCATGACTTATTGGAACCTCTTTCAGTAGTTTTATACACAGTATATTAGTGTTTAAATAAACGATAAGGAACATCGACTCTTCATTTTCTCTTTTCAGTGTTGGGTTCCATCAGGAGACACCATTTTGAGCAGTTTAAAGTTGCAGTTCCCATCATTTTGAATGTATTAAAGGCTATTGCATTAGATTTGGATGTTGAAGATATAGATTGTGAGGACTTGTTCAATAAGACAATTGACATTGCACACTCCATACAAGCAATAAATGTGAAGTTGGTCTGTTAATCCTGACTACTTCTCATGCTATGTTCCATCAATGGTAAATTGAGTCTTGTTTAAATTCTTACATGGTGGTGGCTTTGCTGCAGGAAGGAGAAGATGGGAAACAGTCTTCTGCTCTGTTTAGCCTATTTATCTTGGAGACCATGGTCGGAACTCATTTGTGTATCTTATTTTTCCTAAAACATTTCCCATTTTCTGCAGTTTATGATTTTGGTTTTTATTTTTCATATTTCCCCTGATGTAACAGAACTTATTTCTGATGCAGTATCTTGTAACAATAGGCATGAGAAACAAAGTCTCAAGCTGTGCATCTCTAGTGTTACAATTATCACACTTTCTTCGGCTGTGCAATTTGTCATATGTTGGTTTGATCATGGAACGCGATATTGATACTATTACAAAAATTGCACTAAGAGGTAAATTTGTTTGTTATAGATTAGACGAATTTAGAATTTTATAATGTTTCTATCATTACTACAACCTTGTAACGCATGTGATAAATGAGAGCTGAGAAGTATATTTTTGTGTAAAAGAGATGTATATTGTATTCACTAAAAGATTCTACAGATGATGGAGATTATCAGACGGGTTGCTTTTCTCATGTCAAACATGGATCAGCGCTTGCAGGTTAACCCACAAGTACTTGTGTTCTGTAAGGTCTTGCATGAGGCTGTTACTTGCATCAATACATCTCACTTATATCTGAGTGGTTTCTATCCATATGTAGTAATTTGGGGTTTCAAGTCTGATGAGATTGCTATGGCTGCTGAAGCGGATTTCACCTTAATCAGAAGGGAGCTCCAGAGTGACCAGACCAAGAGATGGCAAGCAGTCGGCAAGATGAAGTACATTTTCATCTCTACCGCTATTCCATGGGAACTGAAAAAGTTCGCAATTAATTTCATACTTGCCATATTGGATGGTAATTCACGTCATATATCTCAGGACAAATATGAAGACTACTCAATATATACACCTACATTATATTCCTCTTTACAGGTAAGTGATCTGTTTTCAGAGCTCTACAACCTCATCCTTTGTATTTTGATTTTAACAATATTTATGATGTGTAGGGCATCCAAATGGTGATCATGTATTCTCCAGAGGCTGGGCTGCGAAAGCATGCTTTTGAAGCATTTAAAAACGTAAAAATAGATACCTTGTCTTTGTTGAACCTCAATCTATGTGTTATGTAGCTAAGATTGTTTCCTTTCTTTCATCCCAGGTACTTGGAGATGTTCCGGCTTCTATACGATTTGACATCTTAGAGGCTTTGATTAAGAACAGCGACTCTTCCTCAATGGTAAGCCATCATACTTAAAGCAATAGTTTTATCAGGAGTTATTCTAGCATTTTCTACAGATGTGGGCATATGCATGCAGTTCTAATTATTCTAGCATTTTCTACAGATTGCAATCCTTCTCCACTGTGTTAAAGAGGAAATGCATGCTGAAATGAGAAATATACGTAGCGAAGTTTCAGAAGAAAATGGAACTGCTCGATGTACAGCTTTCTGGAACACTACTGTTCTTGAAGTAATACAGTCGGTTCTTAGGCCTCCAAAGGGTGGACCTCCCGACCTCCCTGAATATGGTGATGCGGTCAGCTCTCTCTCTCTCTCTCTCTCTCTTACACACACACACACACACACACACACACTCATTCAGAGTCCTTTGCATAAACTCTACAGGTTGTGTATTATGTTTCAGCCAACAAATTGCTAGTAATATATATTGCAGTCGAACTCCAGTTTAATGACTCATTCCGAATTAATTTCTCTGTTTTTGTTTGTATGACATACTTTCTGAAAAAAAAATTGTGCAAGAATACTGACACATCTCCCAACTTTTATGTTGGTCTCTCTACCTTCTATTTGCAGTAATTGACTGTCATTTGATGTTTCGTGTGATGCAGGTTCTCTCTTGTCTGAATCTCTACAGATTTATTTTGATCACAGAATCAAGTGGTAAGTTCACATTCTGGAATGATCTGATATAGAATAGAAAGTTCACCCTTTCACTGCATGTATGCGACACATCTGCACATTCACTAGTTTTGAGAAGTCTTCACTGTGTAAGGAGTTTAATACTACATATATCTTACTGTGTTGGTAGACTAAAGTACTTAGATTGATTTGGCACTCAGCAAGAATAGTTTGATTAAATTGTGCTCACCAAATTTCACAGGTAAAACCAATTATACTGGTGCACTGTTAAAAGACAGCTTGCAGAGAGCCTACGATGAGTGGCTTCTCCCCTTGCGCACTTTAGTGACTGGAATTGTGGCGGAGAACGAGAAGGACCATGATCAACTAGCATCTGACACAGTATGTGCTTTGAACCCCATAGAGCTAGTTATGTATCGCTGTATTGAACTAGTCGAAGAAAATCTGAAGCATCAGATTTAGCTGGTTCCAGGCACTCGAGTCTTTTAATACAGAGAATTCACTGTTCTTTAATGTCTTCATGGCCGTTGTATCCGATGTTTTCATATTGAGTTTGGCTACACAGTTTAATTAATGCAGAGAGTTTCCAGAGTAAAAGTAAGCTTCCGCAAGTTATATCTATTGGCACATATACATTCTAGATCTTAATCACACTGATGAAATCTTATGAAACTAGATTGGTGAAGCCTATTTTTTCTTTCTTTTAAGTTTAAGCTTCTTTGGACCTGATTTTTTTTTGTAAAACTGTACTTATGAATTGCAGTTCAAAACTTAAAATATTACTCCGTAATCAAAACCACCCCTAGGTCTAGGGTATTACTGGGAAAATCATATAGCCAAGTGGTAGACTTTTAGTGTAGGACAGAAAAATATACTTTTTCTATTTTGAGGCCATCAAATGCAAAGGCCAACTTGTTGCACGATCTCAATTGTCAACTAATTTATGTAACTTGTTCTTCTTGGATCACTACATTGATGCAACAAAATTTCAATACCATGCGGATGAGTGGAATTGAAATTGAAATTTCCTACTTCATTTGTGGACATCCTCTCTCTCTAGCCCACTCATCTGTAAGTTCTCTCTCTAAAACTTAGAAAAATCTCAATGTTGATTTTAAGAATCTTCAATGTTATTAGGATTCCTTAGCTGCAGAAATGTACACAATAATTGAAATAATTGAAATACTTCAGAATTATGAAGTTTCAATTATTATGTACGTTTCTGCAGATAAGGAATCATAGATGTGGGATCTTAGAAATTAGGATTAATAAGAAAATGTGTGTTAGAAAATGCCACCATCAGTTATTTCTCTGACAAATTTTTAAGATTCGGTTCTTGAGAAACGAGATACCATTAAAAAATGCAGATAGACTCCAATGAATATCTTGACAAATATCACATGATCAACTAGTTCAAGTTGGCTTTAAATATAGACTACCGACTAGAGTAGTAAAGGTCCCATACTCCAACTACGGATGTGCAATATTTATTTTGTTATGTTTGATTTTGAGCAAAAAAATAAAGGTTAATTTGTTGTATGACTCCTATACTATTTTTCTTGTTTGACCTGCCTCTTAAGATATTTTTGTTGTCTCAAATGTTTCCTTAACCAAATGTTGCATACGTTTTCTTTTCTTATTATAATGTCATCTTTGGAATCTTTTCACATATCCAAACTCTAAATTTCACTGATTGCTATGAAATCAAAGTCAAAACATACCAAACTAAAGCAAGAAAATCACAACATACATTTTTTTGAAAAACAACAAAAAAGAAACACAAAGTTATGTTGCTTCATCTTCATCCTCTTTAGATATCATCACCAGAGCCCTTTTCTTAATTCTCTATATTATGAGCATTTGAATACATATCCACCGGTTCCTACTCGGTGATTTTACCAGTGCCATGTCTCCTTTGTTCTATTTGTTGACACGGACAAAGTCAGGGAAAACCTCTATTGCTTTGTATATTGTGTTAAAAGCCTATGCTCCACTCTGAAAATCAATTCGATATCAGATAGTAGTGAGCCCACGATCTTATATATCGATCCTTATGACACCGACTACGCTAATGCGATATCATCTCAACATATCAGGAGTGCCAGAAATAAGAGATGAATGCATTGAGAATCAAAGCAATCTTGCCACTTTCAATTGGTTCCGACTCGGTGATTTTAGTCAAGCGGAGGTCAAGAACGGGAAGAGGGTCATGTATATGTATGCCAGATAAAGAAGATTTAATACTATTTTCATTTTTTATTTGTTTTAAAATATTTTAAAATATACCCCTCTTTTTATTTGTAGTGTTTGGAGGAATTTAATGTGTAAAATACCATTTTCAGATTAGAATGAATTTACGTTTGTTTAAATAATAAGACAGGCTTATTGACATTTGGCATAACAAAAAAATACTTTATAGCAAATGCATGCTAAGAATAAGATATGTGACAAGTAGATAAAGATCGAAACCTTATGCCATAGATTTAAAAATAAACGCATAGTATACTTTGCATAAACGGAGCAATTAGCTAAAATAAATCAACTCGTTATGTTCTCATAGATTTTGATTTCAAAAAATAAATTAAATCCGGGGCCTTCAATGTTTATATATTATATATTCCTTCCGTCTCAAAATAAATGATCATTTAGAAAAAAATTATTTTTTCATAATAATTGATTGTTTGTATTTTTAATGTCCTTTTTTATATTTCCAATATAATCTTTTACAATCTCACGTAGATTACAATTCCAATATAGATTTTCATATCATTTCTTAATAAATTACTTTAATCTAAATGGTCATCTATTTTGAGACGGGAATATATTTTTTAAAAATTACACCATCGATTCGGCTCTAGAACCGATAGACTTTCCGATCAAATCGAACCGATTCTTGGATTACAAAAACCGAAAACTGAACCGGGCATAAGAAGAAGCGAATTTTCAGAGTATTTTTGGTTCGATTTTTCGGATTATCAATTTCGAGAACACCCCTACTCCAACTGTCCCATACTTATGAAACAAACTTTATAGTTTATATACAGTAGAATTTAAAGAATAAAGATGCATTTATGATTAGTCTTTGGAATGAAAAAAAAAACTGTTTAACACCCCAACTGCTACAAATGTCAAACATTCTATAGACCTAATGGCTAAACATTTCTATGCTACTGTTATGGCAATTTCCCTCCCGAGCCATTAGTTCCAACATGTGGCTCCCGATTTCGACTAGTCGAGAAGTCGTCCTGTCGCAAACAGCAAGAAGGAAAATTCTTCATTTTTTGTGATTTACAAGAAGCCATCTTCCATCAGCATCAGCATGTAGGCATGGGAGCAGCGAACCATCTTCGACTAGCTATGGAAGCTTTTCTGTATGCTCTCTTGCTTCATTAAAGAGATGCAACCTAAAAGTTGTTTAGGTGCTTGTTACCACAATGCTGCAGCTATTTCATCATCTCCCACTGGCATGTTTAGATCGGGCACCACAAAACCTCTTTTATTAGGTTCTGCAACTTTTTGCATTCCACAGGAAATCGCTGATGCAAGTTCCTCTTTAATGGCATGTCTTTGTAAGATTGATTGATGAAGGTTAGCTGTTGATGCTTCCATTTGGCTTGGATGTTTGGGGAATAGAGATTCTGGTTGAGTTGATAATGCACCAGCCTCGGTTGATTGTTGATTCAAGTCCAACTGAAAAAATATTTTGCATAATCAGGTTACTAGTTATCTTCGGAACCGAAGTTTCAACACATTCAATACAGGTCACTATGGTCACTTCTCAAGGGTTAAGATCTAATAAAACCAGCAGAAAAGAAGAGGCTTTTACCTTGACTCTCTTCAAATTGTAGCTCCTGTTTCTCTGTTCATTCAGGTTTAAGTGTATCGACTCCAAATCCTAAACACAAACAGTGAGAATTAAATCAGATGAGAAATGGCTAGAACACTATTCGGAAGCTGAATAACAAGTAATAAGTTTTTACATACCCTCTTCAAATCGACCCTTTCCTTCAGAAGCTCAGTTTCCTCCTCTTTGAGCTGCGAGAAATTCTGTCAACATAAATATTCACCAGTAACATTATAAAAAGATGGATCAATGCAAATCAATAATTTAAGAACTCTCTAATAACCTCGGGACTGCATAATAAACATAGAACGAGTAAGACTACCAGAGGAACTAAGATGTGATAATGAGGTAAGAGGATCTCTGAGTACAACTAAACCACATCTAAAGCTATCTTATACATGAAGTTAGAGATCTAAAATAATTTAAGAGAGTCCCCATGGTACCAAAATACCAAGACAAATTGGACCACTACAACATAACATCATCATCAGTCATCACTACCAAAACAAGATAACTAAAACCAAAACTAAAAAGGTCGGTAACCGAACAAAACCAAACCAAGTCTTAACCATTAATAGAGGTCGGCTATATGGATACAAAAATACCAATTTCCAAAAGGTCATTAATCAAAATTCCAAAAAATAATTTCCAAGAAAATACCAATTTTGGAGCATCAAATTAAATTTATTATAGAAAATGGAGCAAAGCTGGCAGGTGATGATAACCCCAAGGCCATAAACACACGCAATGGAGGCAACAACACCCCACCAAACACATCACACACTAAACAAATAAAATAAAATAAACAAAATAGCCAAAAACAAAAGAAAAAGTCAAAAAGAACAAAAGACGAAAACTCGCATTTCTTTCCCAATCGTTCCATAACGAGGGCCCCACTCGCACCTTCCATTTAAAGACAACTTTAACATTATTAATACAAGTATACAACTCAATAAATTCAATTTCATAGTCATCAAAATCTAATGCCCACGAGATATTACTCGTTGCAATATCGAGGTCTAGTATTCAAGTAATTGCAATTGCAACGATGATGGTCGGATTTTTAAATAAAAAAATAACATTTGATTACATAATTTTGAGTAAAAAGGAATAATTTCCAGATCTCCACACCCCACCCCACCCCACACCACCACCACCTGCTTAAAAATCGAATCTTTAGCAAAATACTTTGAATGATAAAAAGGGAAATATAAAAATATTCCCAGCTTATCAAACCAGACAATAAATTGGCTTTACAAAAGCAATAAAGGTCAGCACACAAAATAATAGCCGACAAATGTTGAAAATGTTTGAAAACAAGGAAGAAAAACAAAAATCATTTCTCATATTTTTTTACTAGTAATTTTAATCTCAATATTCATTAAAACAAAATAATAAATAATAATTTTCCTAAATCGAAGTAAATAAAAAATCAAAAGCTCAAATTTTTCAATCAAACTAGTAATAAATGTTGAATAAATTACAAAAATCGATAAAAATTAAACCAAAAAAGGAAGAAAAAATTATTCCCACAGACGAATTAAATCCAGCTAGGATTCGTGAAGAATCTGCCACGTGTAAAAGAGTGAGAAACTTCTCAACAATTTGGTGGAAATAGAAGCTAAAAGTTTTATATACATGCACTTGCCAGATCGGACTCATTTCAGCTCCGGCGAAGTCAACGTTTGTGGAAAGTCAACATTTAAGAAAAAAACTATAAAAATGAAAAGCTCAATGTAAATTACTCCGTTTGTCCCAAAAATTTGTCCAGTTTGATTTTCATTTGTTAAAATTAACAAACTTTGGAGCCTTAATTGAAATGGAAAAAAAATTAAAAGACCATGTAAATTTCTCTCTTTGTCCAAAAACGTTGTCCAGTTTGATTTTCAATTGTCAAAAGTATCAAACTTTGGAGCTTTAATTGAGACGAAAAAATGAAAAATTAAAAGTCCCAATGTAAATTAGTTTGTTCATCCCAAAAAGTTGTCCAGATTGATTTTCAATTGTCAAAATTATCAAACTTCGAGCTCTTAAATCGGAGAAGGTGAGATGAGAAGAGAGCGAATTGAGGTACACAAACCTTGGATCTGGAGGAATAAAATCGATCAGGCGTTGCACAGTCATCGTCTCCACCGTCGCTAGGTGAAGCAGTGGCGGCGCCGCCACTCCACGAGAGCGGCGTTCTGGGACTGCATCTGATGGAAGTGGTGGTTTTGGCGGAGTATTTTCGTAGAGGAGTTGACCTCGGTTGTTTTTGGCCCCATGAGAGTGGCGGCGGAGGAGGTGATGGAAGTGGTGGTGGTGGAGGGTGGTGGAGTGATGAGGTGGCGGTGGTGGAAGAGGGTTGTTTGAGGCGGATGAGAAGGTCCGCCACCATGTGGTCGTCTCTATACGCCGCCTTCAACCACCTGTCCTTCATGCTATATACTTATAAAAAGTCAAAATTCAGATTATGAAAAGTCAAAATTGAGGTTATAAAATGTCAAAATTGAAGATTTATTTTCTTGAGGGGGAGGAGGAACAAAATAAAATGGGGGTGTGAAGAGGATGAATTATTATATACAGAGATGAATGATTGTTACGTGGGTCTTTTATCTCTTGTACTATATCGAAATTAGTTTGTTTTGAATTAATTTATAATAATAATTGATTACGTTTAATAAATTTAGACATTTCTAGGATGTTATCTTGAGCTGTTATACATATCCAAATAAGAGTCGTAATGGCCTAAACGACTATTTCGCTCTATTTGTAAAGTCAGTAATAGCTGTAAGCTTTCATTGGGCTTAAAATCGTCATTTCACCAAAAGCTTACTATTCTGGCCATGTAGATAGTGTCGTCTGAAGCGTTATCGAATGGATTAACTCTCTTTAAAATTGGTGCGAAAATAGTTCGCTTTTTGCACTGAATCGCCATAATTTGCATCAAATCGAATTAATACGATTTAATTACTGATTAATTTTGAATTATTTTCGAATCGATTTATTTAACCGTTTAGTGAATCATTCGAGCTGCATTCAATTAATCTAACTGTTTGGCATCCTTTTTCGAACCGATTACATTCAAGGATTCCACTCGATTTCTTAACGACGGTTTGATTAACGAATCAATCGATCGTCTAAACTAATGCCGATTCGGATCGTTAACAACCCTAGATACTCCCTTCATTTTTTAATCATTTAATTATTCATTACGTATTGGCCGAAAAATAAAAACCAGTCAAAAGTGCATTAAAAAATATAAATGACAATCAATTGAAACAATATCATTGGTTGGTTAATTTAAAGAGAAAATAATCAAAAGTACATTAAAAATGAAATGTTATTTATTATGTTGAAACGACAATCAAGTATCAAATAATTTTTCGGGGGCTAAATGACAAATTTCAAAAAAATGGAGTGCGTATGTTATTGGAGTAATACATTTGATGTAATCAATTATTGTGATAAATAAAAAGTTAAACAATATGGTAATAGTATAAACTTACTCTTTCCGTTTTTCATTTGATTGTTTTAAGATTTCTTTTGTTTTTTTCATCGACAGTTTACTTTGTTCGATAAGAACTTCAAATTGCATATACGAGGGTGTTTTTTTTCTCTGATAGAATCTCTTATAAATTCATAATTAACTTTTGCCAATTCAATGGAAAACTCTAAGTTGGGAGCCACGCTACGAATCGAACTCAAACCTCTCTGGATAGAGTGCCTCGCATTTCATTAGGCTACGGCATACACGAGGGTGTTGGCTAAACTTATTTTGTCAAATCAACTTATAAGTTGATTCGACAAAATAAGTTGAAAAATTGTTTGACTTTTTCTAACTTCTTTTTTCGCTTTCAACTTTATGTTTCTGGCCACCAAATAATTCTACTTCATTATCGCTCTTTCAATATTTAATTTTATACTTACCCTTCACTTATTAATAATCATAAAAAATATAATTTTAATTATACCAACTCTTTTCAATTCCAAAATAAAATGCAATTCATCCCATATATAAAGCGTATCACCTAAAACAGTTTCCTCATGGCTCAAGATCATCTGTCATCCACAAGATTATACGATTCGCCACTATTTTAATTTTAAAAGGTAACTCAAACATAACCACCATATTATCTACTATATAGAGTAGTTAACAATGTATTTTAATATTGAGTTGGTTACTATATTATTATCTTTGGATTGTTGATAATCAAGATTATTATGCATTGAAGAACAAATACAAATGCAACCAACAAGATGAGACTAAACATTTGGTTTCTCGATCGATAATCAAGTCTTTTAATTTATTAATTTCATATTGAGTTTTATATGTTGTGAATTTTTTACCCTTCATAAGCATTATATTTGTATGTTGATCATATAGTAGATAATATTTCAATCAATGTTCATATGTTTATATCCAAATAGTTAATATTAAAAAATATTTATTCAAATGGATATGTTCAAATAATTTTTTAATTTTTTAATTTATATTATGATACTATATACAAGTGTATGTAATTACACTATAATCATTATATAAAAATTTATGAAACAATATTTGAATAAGATTAAAGTCCAAAGATTCAAAGATTCAAAGAACAAATGCTTTCAAGCTTCTGAACAAATGCTAAAGTCCAAAGATTCAAAGAACAAATGCTTTCAAGCTTCTGAAATCAACTGCAATATCGACAATGTTGTAATAGAGTTGCAAACAGAAACAATTTTAAGAAATCAATCTTTTGAACACTGAACTACATTTCAATTCAAAGTAGAGCTTCCAGAAAAAGAGTTACAACAGAAATGCATATCGGGGGGGGTTGTGGGTGATAACTTGAACGAGCTTAAGAAGAAACACCAATCCACAACTCTGATATGGCCATTAAGAAGCTGCATCTGTCTCATTGAGGTGTAGTTTGGAACTTGCATGATCCCAAATCACAAGGATGGTGAGGGATTGGTATTTTGTGTTGGTCGAAATTGGAACAAGCATGAGATTAAAGAAGAATGCCAACTATTTTCCTTCTGGATTTAGGTGACTTATGAGTTTGATGTTCTACACTTGTGTAACAGTTAAGCGTATCATTCAATATATCAATATATAGTATAAGTCGACCACTCACATCTTTACTGCTGTCTACCTTCTGATACAATCAAATTAATAATTCAACATAAAACAACCAAAGGTAACCATCCAACAAGTTGGTGATATGCATCCATATAATTTTTCCTAAAATTCACTTCCAACCACAACCGCCACTAAGAACTCTCATATCAGCATCCCTATGACAATATAACTGGATCCGTGACTAATTCAAAGATCAAGAATTCAAGATTATACCCCTTTGGAAAGAGCAATTCTATTGAATTTCAAAATGTAGATGTCCTAAGAGATCATCAATAACGCTTTAAACATAAAAGACAGGAGAATTTGGTGACTAACCAATATCAGAGGGATGAATTACTGGTCTATGAATTTCATACTACATGACAAACATCATATGGCAAAGACGATGACAATTAAGGCATCTCCAAAATATGGTAACAAATGTAATGGAATGCCAGATCTACAGAACTAAAATAAGAAAAACTAATGCTTAATAGACAATATGATCAAACAAACAGAACATTAGATAGCAGAAGGGGAACTAGCTTAATAGAGCAGGCAGTAGTTGATTAATGGTGCATCATCACCAACAAAATATATGATGTTAGAGTGGTTTAAAGCTCCAGCATTTTACATAATCATGAAGTTAATGAATCCAGAAGAACATACAATTGGAAGCAACATCAAGAATCAATGAAGTTGCTAAATTCAGATGGTCATCTGCACAAATATAAGACTACAAACAATTTCAGCTGATAAAGAATTGCAACACTATAAAAACCATACAAATAGAAATTTATAATATTATACGGAATAATAATTATATAAACTTGCTGCTTGCATAACAAAGAGATACAAAGGCGTAGATAACATCTACACAGGATATACATCCTCCTCTTGCAACATGACACTAACAAAACATGTACTAAGAACCATAAACTAGGAACATTACAAACACAACCAAACTTGTAATAAAACTGATGAAGATAACACTATATATAACCCATCAGAAACTGACATAATTACCTTCACATAACTACCACCTATTAATTACCATGACCACATAAATAGACCAAACAACTACGTAGAACTACTTAACACCTACTGAATATCAAACCCAACCAAAGATAACTTGCTTCATCGATTCCACCCTTCCCCTTGAAAAAATAAGAGAAGTTTTTAGGTGAACAAAAGCAACAAAACATGCATCTTCAAACAAGAATCATCATCATCAGCCAGCATCATCAACTTATTGACACGAAATCGAAACCAATATCGAAATTTCGTCCATTCAACAATCAGAACTCCCTTCAAATCAACAAGTATTAGTAACCATCTAAAAGGTGAGATTCAGAAGCATACGCAAGTGGCTAGAGGGATCAATAATCTCCTGGGTTTTCTTCTTGAAAAAATCAGGAACTGGTACAGAGCTAGGATCAGGCGAAGTAACAAAAGCCGAACCAGCATAAAAATCGGCTAAATTGATCTGCTTCGGAACCATTTCAGGCTCCGGACCCAATCTCATCAACATCATCTCAATCGATTCCAAATTCTTATCATTTTGCCTCAAAGAAACAATCTTTTCATCCTTCTTTTGCAAATTATTATCATTTTCCCTCAAAGTATCAATTTTTTCATCCTTTTTTTGCAAATTCCTATCATTTTCCCTCAAAATAACGATCTTCTTTTCATCCTTTTTTTGCAAATGCTTATCATTTTCCCTCAAAGCAACAATCTTTTCATATTTTTTTTGCAAATTCATATCATTTTCCCTCAAAATAACCATCTTTTCATCTTTTTCCTGCTCATCAAAGGACACCATCTTCTTCTCAACCTTGTCATCACTAGTCAACGCTTCACCCCTCTTCAAAATCTTGACTTTCCCCATTTCAAGCTTATGGGCACTGCTAATTTTCCCCCTACTCAAATTCTCACCAACACCCTTCATTGGAGACTTCTTCAAACCATTCCCACTATCAAAATTATGCCCAAAATTGGAATTTTTGAACGGTGAAGACCTTAAAAAACCATTACCACCTTCAAAAGTATTGCCAAGATTGGAACTTTTCAACGGTGGTGATCTTGAAACATCATTATTCTTCTTCTGGGGGCTTCTTTTTCGTCGATTGGAGTTAGAACTCGATTTAGGGTTAGGAGCAAATTTAGGGTTACTATAATCATAATTAGGGATAAAAGTAGGGTTATTACTACCCTTAATTGAAATCAAAGGCATACGATTATAATTCAACACATCTTGTGGATGAAGAACAACAACACCACCCATATCTGAAAAAATCGACCAAATAAATTAAGAAAAATATGTATAAATTAGGAAAAATCTGAAGTTTTCAGATCTGGGTATAATTGCATGAAATATAAACAGATCTGTTGAATAAATTGTGGTTTAAAGAGAGAGGAGAGGGTGGATTTGGGAATATTTTACATGAAGAAGGTGGATTTGTTTGTGAAATGAGATGTGGTTTAGGTGGATATTAAATAGAGGAAAATTGAGATAGTACGTGGCGAATTATATTATCTTTTGTGTACTTGTTAATTTTTTTTACTTTGACCCATTCATTCTATGGAACTGTGTGCTAAGTAGTACTCATAAGATTGGATTTTTGGTCAATTATTGCGTAATTTTTATACAGATTTAAATTGCTTTTTTAAGTGCTTTGGTCAATTATCGAAGAATTTTTTTATAATAGATTTAAACTTTTTTTGTGTAGACATTATCTTTTATTATTTTCTTGCTCAATACATCCTCAACAATCGCTTCCGTTGTATACTCTAAACTCTAATTTTTTAATTTTAAAGTTAAATGAATATTTTATCCTCGATACTATACAAAAAAATAGAGACATTTGCCTTTTAAAATATTTTATATAATTAAAACAAAGTCCCAAACTTTTATTCTTTAACACACACCCTACCCACCCTACAATCAATTTTGATTATAGCAAAAAATAGGTCCGAACCTGTTCCGTTGACCATGGGAACGAGCATGACTCACACTCACTGACTCCCCTGATGTCCCCCAAATGAAAAAATCATTGACCTCAGCTTCTGCAATTTTGATAATAGCTTACGAATTTCTCACCGGTGTGCTTCCTGCGAAAAATACCAACCAACCTGTGGCCGAATATGATAGCACGAATGAGATCATATATACTTGTGAAGAATGGAAGGAGTCTTGCTTTGCTCACTAGGATTGGGCTTGTCTTACTTCCAAAAAATCTGAATGTACCTTTTAATGTTATGGACAAGTTGGCGGTTGACATGGATCAGATAGTTAGTTGTAACTCCCACGCTGGAGCGGTTGCTATTCCACCAGCGCGGTACAAGTATATCAATGGCATTTGGGTGGGTGTGGATATGAGTGACACAAGTTATCAAAGAGAGGCTTAAAAAGAAAAATGTGAGTTTATTTTAATTATATAAAATATTTAAAATGTATTCCTATACTTTGGCTTTTATACTAAGGTAATAAAATAATCATTTTAATATGGGTAACATACTATTTAACATTTGTCTCTCGTTGTAAGTTATGGGAAGATAGTCATTTTATCAGCAGATTTTAGCGATAATATAATCATTTTACATGACAAGCAGCCGAAAATTAGATCTAAAGCTGGCCCCTGACAAGAACATTGTTTAAAAGGCCAAGATAAGAAAAAATAGTATAAGGTGTTATAACGGAAAGTTTAATCCTGTGATCACATAATTATATAAAGCGAATGCGGATGCATAAAGAGATAAACACAAGATTCATGCAGATTCCTAACAAAGTTACAGTGCTTAATCCACGATAGAGCCTCCGTAAATTTTAATACTAAACGTGTGACGAAATGACATGGCATTAACAACAATTGCTTCCTCGACAGCAGATACAATACACCGTAAGTTAATAATATATATAATAATCATTCAATAACGCTAAACCGTATATAAATCTCTACAATATCATGTTTAGGTTATGCAGAAAACAAAAAGAGGCTAAAGATCTATTTATACTTCAAATATTTACGTGTAAAATCGGCTTTCTCTCGACGTCGTAGTAGAAGGATCGGGACTTAGACAGTCCCGACCTTCTCCCGATCTCCCCCTACACCTCGGTGTCTTGAATCGTCGGGACTTAGCCTGGCTCAACCCCCATTAAAGGTCCCGATCTCCTCGCACTTTTACACTTCAAAATATTCAAGTCATATTCAACATATCTCCACCTTGAGTTGAATCCTCTTTAGACAAAAGAAAAACTTCCCCAAAAAATGTAATGCTCAATAATGCACCAAATGCCAACAAAGCACTCAAACGGCCGTAATAGCTTAACGAATGCGCGAACGCACCGTACGCACGTTCTACTTCGTATGTCAGACCGCCACTTGACAACTACCGCCTCAATTCCCCAGTGTCCGCATAACGCATTAAACTTGCTCGCTGAAACGATTCAGAAACATATCAAATTCTGATTATCTCGCAGCACTCACTTGCTTTTACCCTAATTCTCTTCTCACTCCCTCGAAGTCGATATCGCATTACCACGCGATTCGCCTCTCATGACGCAACTGCATCATTGGTTACGATATTGCACTCAAATCGTCATAATGTACCACCGCCGACGCGACAGAAATTTCGCATCACCAACCACCTTCCCACCCAAATACCCTCCTTACCAGAAGTGCTCCATACCTCGCCTCGCCTGCATGAGTCATCAGGATCAGATCGTAGCTTCCAACCTTACAATGCAATCCACCTGTGGTAAATACATAACCAACCATGTATCTTCTACTGGCTCACATCTCCAACATAGTCGTAATCGTAATATCCAAATTAAACACTGACTATCTCCACCATAACAAAGTTAATTAACATCGACGCATTCGAGATAGCGAAAAAATCCTCTTCACAAATGCCACTCTTTTTCCGTGATTAGCCATGAACCTACTGACAACACTAATAACGTGTGCAAGATCAGACTCCAACAAGGTACTCATAAACAGTATATCAAACTCTCTCAACTTACACCAGCATAAGTACGCTGCTCCATGTATACCTTCTTAGTAGATGATTTAGGGTAAACGCAATGCATGCATTTAGCATTAGAGAACTCTTGAGTCTCAAATTGGTTTAGCATGATAACCTCGCTTCTGCATTTAGCATTATTGTAATATTACTTGGGGTTTATAAATTTAATTTGTGTTAAAACCCAGCATTTAAACTGAAACCCCAGAACCAACCGAATCCAGAAAGCCGGAAAGCCCTTTGAGATATTTTTGCAATATGACCTACTTGCATTTTTATACTTATCCAATAGCTTTATCATCATCCAAATCTTCATTTTCTTTCTCCCATGGGCCGAAATCCTCCATCTTTTCCCTCAAAGATTTCTTCCATTTTCTCCTCATTTCATGGAAATGCATTCTAAAATTTCGAGAGTTTCCGAGCCATTCTCTCTACGGTCGAGGTAAGAAAGTTCGAATCTTTGGCATTTCTTTAGCTCGGCGATGTTGACTTTGGGGAATTCGGAAATGACTTTTGAGCTGATGTTTACAATATGCTATGTAATCGCCATTTAAGCTTAGATTATCGTATAAGAGTTGATACCATTTCATTTATGGGGTTGAAATTGTTGAGGACGAGTAGTTGACTTTTTGCTGACTTTTGGCTGACTTTTTTTTCTAAATGGCTTTTTTAAAATGATGTAAGTATACTTCGACTTTACTTTAGATTATTTTGAGGTGTACCAGATTCAGGATTTATTGTAGTAACGCTCTGATATTTCAGCCTGTGTTTCGAGTAGTGAATTGATTGAGATCAAAGATGATTAGAAATGTGATGATTAGTGTAATATCGAATGTTAGAGCCTTGAACTGGGCTTATCGAACTTGATTGTTATTAGGAAAGGTCATAACTCAAGTCGAATAAGGTGATAGGAAACTTTTGTTGCGTTTATTTTAGGGGTATCGAGCATGAGATTATATATATAGATAGAATGTTATATTACTAGTCGTGGTTATAAGTAGTAATTATAATTTTGAATGCTTAAAGCGCTGATCGCGGAAAGACTATCAAGTGTGATTTCATGGAGTTTCATTTAGTTACCGAAAGGAAAGTATCTATCTCACGGGCGTTGATTAACTATTTGATTACTTAATACGCCAGATGTATATATGTGATTCGAGTTGAATTATATGTCGACATGCTGCCAAGGCGGGTCAAGGCTGCCGAGTTGTATTTCATGGCCCAAGTTTAGCTGCGCAGTGTTTTTGAGGAGTTGCCGAGTCAGACAGGCAGTTGTATACGCGAAGCCGGAAGGTCAGCTGAAGTTGTTTGTCCGTATTCGCCTGCCTTAGTAATGACGGCGGAAGGCTCTTTACTCTAGTAACGATTCGCGATTGCTCGCACCTTGTTGGCACCCGTGGTAGCTTATGCCGACGGGCAAGTTTCTCCCTCGCAGTCGAGGTTGATTATATGCGCATTACGTAGAAATCGGACTTATAATAACAGTCATTGAAGTTGATACCGCGTCGAGTTGCCGGTGCTGATACTGTGGTCAGCTTGTTGAGCTGATACCGCGGGTCGTAGCTGTCGAGCTGATAATCGCTGTCGAGTCGCATGAGCTGATACAAAAGCGTCGAGCTGGTCGCGCTTGCCAAGATGCCCAGTTGTCGAGGTCAGGAAGTCGTTATTGTCCTGGATAGAGTAAAGGTCACCGTCAGGGACGCTGCTAGCGCTTTCCTCGATATCGACGCATTGCTATTGTTGATTGCCATTGTTTTGGATAATCCTCGCTAGTAACAATTTATGACCGTATTTAAAAACGTATAATGAATTTATTAGCTTAATTTTTATATTAAGACCTGTTGAATAAAATCATATACCACCTTCAAGGCCGCGGTTATATTAATTCATTTGGTACAATATCACAGAATTGGAAGTTGATTTCATTCTTGAGATATTTATTCACTAGTTCTCTCGCAGCCTACACCCTATTCGCAATGGGCGCAATTTTATCGCTAGGTTTATTGCGCCGCGCCGTTTCTTCCGCTGCCGCCGGGGCGTCAGACTTAAAGCGAATGGCTACAGCTGATCCTCACAAATTTCTTCTATTTTGTTGGATTGTGCTTCATATCTCAGAGAAGCGTTATTTTGAACATTTGTCGATGTATCGGGTACTGGATTATGTCTCCAGACCGTGTTATTACGTGGTTGTGAATACACGACGGATCCCCTTTTTCTTAAAAAGGTGTTGTTTTCATATGTATACGAGTATTTGCTGAGTTGCTACAAAACAAAGTTTCTTTTCAAAAAAATTGAGTCATCCATCGATCAGATTCGTGTCCGTGGATCTGGGACGCATTCTAACTCGTGGGGCGCATTTAATCACTCAGCGGTCGTGTTACACAGCAAAGTAGCCATACCAAATCCGGACAATCTTCTCAACATAGCTTTTCCGAGATAAGAAAAAGCTTTTTCCGACTCTATCCCTAAAGATCTCCATTCCCAAATCTTCTTTTGCAACACTCAAATCCTTCATTTCAAACTCAAAGACTACAAACCCCTCTAACTTAACACGACTTCTAACAACAACTATCAACATATCATCTACAAGGCGTAACTAAGCAGAGCAAGAGTAGTCATTCTAACTCTTGTTGTAATAAACACAACCGGCTATATGGACTTCTAATACTCAATCTCTATCATGTAGTCAAGCCAAATCTCTTGCCACCGCCTCGAGATCGCCTGCAACTTTCATGAAAAAATTTCTTCAACTTACAAACATAATCTTCCCTTTCCTAAGTTCTCGAAACCATCATCTCAAGGTCATATAAATTTCTTCTTCCAACTCTCCATGTAAGAAAGTTGTCTTGACATCTAGCTGCTCGAGCTCCAAGTCCTGATGTGCAACTACAACAAGAAAGACTCGGAGCAGTCATGTCTCGACTACCGCGAAAAAATCTCATCAGAGTCAACTCCCCTCCCTCCGATCAAATCAGCAACAACAACTCTAGCTTTATATTGAACCCCCACCGGTGACAACTCTTCTTTCGCTTGAAAATCCACTTGTAAGTAAATAATCTTTTCTTCCTAATGGCCTCTCAGCCAACTCCCAAGATCGATTCTCCCCATGAGGTGATTCTATCTCTTCCTATGGCAAATAAAGTCATTAGACTGGATTTATACCAAGCAGGCTTTGTAGTAGTTTGCCCATGAGGATCAACTTCCTCGCAGCCTGTAAAGCAAAGGCTACCATATCCTCATATCCATACTCAAGGAGGTACTCCCGTAATCGCTCTTCTCTCGCTTTATCGACACCAAATTCATGACGCTTATCCGGGATGGAACTTCTCGATGTTTCTACTCTCCGATCGCGATTGAGAAGAATGCTTCACCGCCACATTTAACATCGAATCTTCGCTCCACTCGCTTCCCAACACCACCTTTCCTCGCTTCGTGAACCGTGGGCGCTGGCGGTTGATCTAAACACAGAAATTCTCATAAAAATAACATTTCTCGCCGTAATAACTTGTCGTCAAGCAACCAAATTCTATACCCCTTTCACACCAATGCAAGATAGCCTACAAATATACTCCTTCTTCGCTCTTGCCCTGAATCGACCTCATACATGATAATAAAGCTAGCATTAAACCAAAGACTCTCACCTTGTATAATCAGCAGTATCTAGACCACAATCAATAGAGTTTTCAAATTTAAAACCTCGCGCGAGACTACTTGTTTATTAGATAGCAAGTCGTATTGACCGCTTCAAATTTCAAAACATTCTCAGCTAACTCAAAGATTTGAGAGCATACGACGAGCTTCCTCTCCATAAGTGTCTTATTCATACGCTCTCGCTACACCATTCTCGGCCAAGCGATGCCTAACTCTGATGATGCCCAAGAATCCTTCCTCGGCCTCTCAAGAAAACTCATCAAACTCGTATTTAACAGAATTCCGCATCATTATCGCAGGCAACCCGCTTGACCTTCTTCCCTATTTGATTTTCCCCACCAAATCTCCAAATTCTTTTGAAGTTGATTGAAAGCATCACTTTTCTCGCTTCATAATAAAAACCCAAGTCATTCTCGCTAATAATCATCAATAAGTTTATAGAAAATACTTATGAATTCTCCCAAATGATTCAACTTGTGAAGGACCTCAAATAACGGAGTAGATGTAATCCAGTTGGTACACTTTGTTGTATTTAGTCGCTTAGGAAATTTGCTCCGATGTAATTCCCCAAAATACAAAGGCTCAAAAAACCCTAAAGTCTTTCAACTTCGCACACAAGAAGATCGTCACAGCTTAATTTGCATTCCTCTCTCTCTCCAACGCCACTCAAGCCTCGTATGCCACAACTTAGTCATTCGATCATCTTCAAATGTAGGATGCAAATGTAAATAAATTTAATCTCGGGGTTTAGCACTGTGAGAAAATAAAACGCACTCGCTTAACACCTTTCTCGTAATCACCTTAGAACCTCAGAGACATTTATCACTCCACCTCACCCCTGAACCGAAACTCTTTCTATCTAGTAGACCTCGCCGAAATCAGATTCTGGTCATCGTTGAACATGCCCCTCTAGACATCTTCCAAGGTACACAACTTACCATCACGAGTCCTAATATTCACAACCTATCCCAACTACTCAGAAATGTAACCTGCTGCCAGAAATATTACCACCATCCACTTGCTCATAAGTTTCAGAACCATTCCTCTTCGGACAAATATGATAAGATGCTCCTAATCAAGTATCCATACATCGGTGTAAAATGGGCGGTCATCGGCAACTATGCTATGTCTTCTTAGATTTTGTACTACTCGCAACAATGCTAGCATCAGATGCATTTAAATTTGCTCCCCGCTTCTTTCTAGACAATCGGGTTTTCCATCGTCCCTTCTCCTTACAAGACACAGACATCCCCCTAGCTTCTGACTTTCTCGAACTGCTTTTTCTTAGGAAACTTCTTTTTCCCTTTTGCATCCCCCGATCAAGCATCGGGCGACAAATCTAACGTACGAATCCGAACTCAGATCACTTCATGCCTATGTCTCAATTTCCTCGTCATAAGAAGTGCATCTAATCTCTCTTCCAGAGTTATAGAATCTTTATCGCTTGTCATAGATTCCTTAAAATTTGCATATG
Organism: Lithospermum erythrorhizon; assembly: GCA_019722365.1. Taxonomy (NCBI): domain Eukaryota; kingdom Viridiplantae; phylum Streptophyta; class Magnoliopsida; order Boraginales; family Boraginaceae; genus Lithospermum; species Lithospermum erythrorhizon. The sequence continues at coordinate 54,871 of JADFUC010002331.1, forward strand.
ATGTAAAAGCAAACTAACAAAAATTAAGGCAAATGGCCTCAATATCAAAGATAAACATCAATATTGCTAATGTATCAAGCAACATTAAAGCCTGTATTTATCTAAGTAGTCTCTCTCAAGATTTACCTTCCCGCATATGCAAGCCGAATAGATTGCCTCAAGAACAATCCTCAGCGGTTAAGCTTCTCGGTCGCATGCATTTTCCAAATTTTAGCCCACAATCCAAAGAAGCCGTCTCTCGGCTCAAATCCTATAATAATCTTATCCTCCGCAGATAAATAAAGCACATCGAGCGTGTCTCTCCTCTAAAAGCAACCCCAATTTTTCGGAATGTGCCGTAGGCAATGCTCTTCAAGCAGAGGGACCAAATCCCTCTCGCCTAATAACGCTCTCACCTTTATTCTCATTATGTACCAAACTATTTCTCCCATTAAATTTATCTACTTCTATTCCTTTACCACTATCGCCTTCGTTGTATCCGCATCCGAGCCCGATACTAGTTTGTTATAACAGAAAGCGAATCTGGGATCACAGAATTATATAAAGGAAATGCGACAAAAGTTAGACTAATCCACAGCAAGAGTTTTAAATTTCACTAAAAGGGGAAGAAACACCATGTATTGAGCAACAATCTGTTTGGGACATGATACAATACACTGTAAGAATAGTTTTGCAGCTAATAACTATTCAATAACGCTAAACCAGAAGCATAAATCTATGAAATATCAAGTGTTTAGGTTACAGAGAAACAAAAGAGGCTGTGAGATAGGTTTTATACTCTAAGTGTAACAGTTCGACGTCGGGAGAAGCGAAGTCGACTTAGACAGTCCCGACCTTCTCTCGATCTCCCCTGCACTCGAGGCCTTGAATTGGTCCGGACTTAGTCGGGGTTTGCAACCCCCGACAAAGGTCCCTACTCCCCTGCACTTTACACTTCAAAATATTCAAGTCACATTCAACATAAGGGCCTCTCCAGACAAGAAAAATAAGTTCAGTAACCATATAAAAAATTACACGATAGTTCAGGATGTCTTTCCCAAAATAGATATATTAATATGTTTGGATGTAACCTTATATCATGATATAATCCCAGGCGATTCTCCTCGATTATCATAAATCAAACAATGACTCGAATGACATCATTTCGGTTTTCCCTTAAGATAATCACCTATGTGTTATGTGTTATTATATTCTAGATTAATTTATAAAATTAAAAAGTAATTTAGTGTAACATAATATCTTGATTGAATACAAAAAAAGTGATGTGGTAGGAAGCCAAGAGCGTGGAGCAGGGAGTACTCCGTGACGCAGAGATTTCTTCCGCTCCCAATTTATTTGACTGCTAGAAGAAAATTACTTTATTAAAAATTATTGATTGTACAATTTTTATTATAGAAAATGATATCAACCAATAGAAAAAAGAATATTATGAAATAATACAAATTCAATACAAAAGTTATACCATTTAAATGAAACGATCACTTATAATAAAAAGAAATTTTTTACTAGATTTATCACTTATTAAGCATCGAAGCAAGAGTTAGTTTCCATCGAAACCCGCGGCACCCAAGGGCCAAGAGGCGGTATTCATGTTTCATGGCATTGGGCAACCCAAAAGCCTACCCACTATAGTTCCTTCAATTCAAATACTTTTTCGTTTTTTCGTATCCAATTTTAATAATCAATAATTAATTAATTACATGATGAAAAATTATAAAAATTTACTTTTATGAAAATATATTTAAGTACAAATTTATTGATATCAATTTTATATTTTTTGAACTAAAGCACACAAGAATCACTTCACAAAGTTGGACACGCAAAACAAAAAACGCCATATATATCAATCGGTTAGCATTATATATCAAAATATCTCTACGGTGCTTAGGTCTGGTGGAGTGAACCCGAAAGTTCGGTTCGATTCGCATTATTCGCTCGAATAGTTCGGCTCGCGGGCTCCTGTCAAGACATGCAAACGTGAAACGCAAACGATAAAATCTCGGTTCGACGGACCGGACCGAACGGTGCTGGGGCCACCAGTTCGTCCTGCTCTCAAATACATATTTTTGGTGGATTTCATTCTTTAGTTACTTTTAATTTCACCTCTCGTAGACAAAAAAATACTTGTAAAATGACCGATCGAACCTTTTTTAACCGCTGCCGAAACACGCGCGGGACCGAATCGAGCCGAAGAGCGGTAACTTAAAATGGACGCGATCGAACTCGAACCTCAAACCGAAGGTCAAGTAAAAAATCGACCTGATCAACTACGCCGACATCGGGCCGCGACCGAACCTCGAACGTATTCATGTCAAGATAGTCATCCGCTATTGCGCCTAATTGTTAAAATGCCAATACAAAAACAAAAGAAAAGGAAAGGTGTCTTTCTTTGTGCTTTCGTCCTTCTAGAGGAAAAGAACCAAATTATTGAAGGGGCAACAGTTTGCAAGGAAAATGAAACAAAGGGTGGGTCCTTGGGGATGGAATTTTTTTTTTTATAATTAATGTATTTCATAAATTAAATATTTAAAATATTGTATCTAGTGTTAAAAATGTAATAGTTATTACACCAAATAATTGAAAGCATTAATGAAGATATCACAAGTTTACAAACAACCAATATCGACGGAAACTGAAATAACTACAATTATTCTTCAATACTTCATTCTTTATTGATCGTCATTCCATTATATTTTCAATCTTGCAAAAGTACCTAGACCAAATCTGTGAGGTAAAATCATCAATCACAAAATAAATCGAATGCATATAATAATTTGGGTATGGAACTTAACTCTATTAGAATTGAACACTCCTCTAATTATCGTTTTTCTTTGTTGAACAAATGACGTCAAAGATCACTCACGTTTGTTAAAAATGACCATTCGATCATTCTGGTTCAACTTAAATCGTTTTCTATCACTGATGTTCCTTCTAATATTATTAGTTTGTCATCTACAATAAGCATCATTAATCGAAAACCCATATTAAAGTCAAGAAGGGCGATCGGATTGAGGATATTTAACAAATATTAGTAAGTGTTCTTTTGATACCATTTGCCCTTAATTTTATATGCTTCGTCTATCATTTTTCCTTCTTTTTAAGGAACTTAAATTTTTCAGAGAAAAATTACCGAGTAGTAATAAAAAGGTTGGGGATTGGGAAGTATCAAATATGAACGCCAATTAGTAAACCTAATCAATATAAATGTTAATTGCGATGCATCTTAATCGATCGTTAAACTAGAATCCTTCATTTTAACCACGTAAATGAGTTATACTAAAATATTTTGTGAATAACACTCAAGTTCTGGGCTTACGTCCGACTTGAACTAAATTTCACTTGAGGATGGGCTGGACCCTAGCTGTTCATTTTCGAATATGGGCCAAGACATGGATAAATAGGCTTAAATCCATTCCAGTAAGGTCCAATAAGGCTGATGTTTTGTAATTGTAATAATAGTTATGGACTTAAGAAAGTTATTGGATAATTCATACTTATTTTGAAGAAAATTAGCAAAATAGTACCCATTTAATCAAAACTTTAAAATCTAACATTCTTTTAATTTTCTTTGTATAAATAACACTCTCCCCATAAAAACCTAGCACCCTCTTCATTCATCTTCAACCTACCCCTCAGTCCCTCACCCCACCACAACCCCTACTTCCACCATCCCACCCTCATTTCTCTCATTTCACAGCCTCACCATCACTCCTCTCCACACCGCCCCCCTTCCCCTTACCAAAATCGCCCTCTCCTCCTATCAAAATCTGCGATTTTTGTTATTTCTCCTCTCCCAAAATCGACTTGGGGTGCGGTCTCGATTTCATGGTTGGCATGGGGTCACAATTTTAAGGAAAAGTGGTGCGATTTTAAGTGGAAAAGGGGGAGGACAATTTGAAGTGAGGAAGAGGGGTCATGGGGAGGAAGCAAGGTGGGCGTAGTCCGCAGAAGGGAAAGCGTAGGTCAATATGAAGGAAATGCTATGGTGCTTACTTTAAATATTTTACAATTTATATGTGATAATGTCATTTATGCAAAAGGAAATTAAAAATATGTTTAGATTTTAAAGATTTGATCAAATGACTGCTATTTTGCCAATCTTCTCCTTATTTTGTACTAATATGTCAATATTTATTAAAATTAACAATTTTGTTTTCATATACTCTATAAGCTTTTAACAATGTTGAATGAAAATATATACTTTTCTTCTATGGAAAACTAAAAGATTAAAAACAATCCCAAATATAAGCTTTTGACTATATTCAATGGAAATATTTTCATAATTGATTTCAATGAAAAAGGTAACAAATTAGTTGTCACAATTAATTTTAATGTTAATAAAATTATCATAATAATAAGAAAGTAGTTATAAACTACTTCCTCTGTTATTTCAGTTGTCGTTTTAATCTGAATTTTTTGTTGCAAAATGATTATCGTTTTAGCATAATAGTACTTTACATTTTCAATATAGTTTTGACTATTTTTATCTTTAAATTATCAATCAACCAATTATATAGTTTCTATTAACGTAATGATTAATATATTTTGATAAATATTTAATGAAAAAAATTTCAACATAAAAAGCATTCTCCCAATCCAAAACGAATTTGTTTTAAATCTAGATGAAATTTTCTGATAATCGACCATCTATAAAATATAATTTCAATATTATAAAAAAATATTATGAAATTATTTCTAAAGACGAATATAACTATATTTATTTTATATTTATTAGAATAATGAATAATTAGTTAATCTTACGGTCAAAGTCAGACTTATTAACTAATCGGGAGATAAGATGTAAATCTAAGATTTTAATATTGAAATGATCAAAACTAAATTATACAATTTTTCAGATATAAATTATACTCCCTCCATTTTAAATTATTCGACGCTTTCGGACAGACAAAAGCCTTTCGATCACAAATTATTTTTATTTCACTAATCCGAAAATATAAAATTGATATCATTAAATTTGATTTTAAATATTTTCATAATATTATTTTTTCTGTAATTTTCATAATATATGTTAATTGATGGTTAAAATTATAAGTTTGTCCACTTATATTTGTATTGCTTACATTCAGACACATTCTCTTGCAAATAGAGAACTAGATAGTGAAAGTACAAATTCAACTTATTTTCAGAAGTATAAAACTGTTCAAAAGATCCATAACAAGAAAACATAATGTCTTAAGTTAAAAGAGAATCTATTTATGTACTTATATAAGTTATATACCAAATATAGATAGAGAGATATTGGAAATATCTCAGTTATCTAGATAAAAAAACAATATCGAAAATATTGTTATGTATACTTTACTTGTACTTCTTCATGCATCCATTTGGATTCTTGAATTGTCTGTTGTGGTTGTTGATGCTAGATTACTACTAGAATCTCCTATTTATTCACCATCACTTGCTCCAGATCCTCCATTTATCACATCAATGCCAGCTTTCTCTCCAGGTACTGACCATCATCATAGCATTTATTGAGTATTTGCATGTTTTGCACTTGAAAATATATGATTTTGGTTTATGGGTCTTGCTTAGAATAATTGGAGCTTGCAAAGTTTCAATTTTGTTAGAGATTTTAATGGTTTCTTGAATATTTTTTGGATGGCATTTTTTGTAAGCTTATGTTTATAGAAAGACCACATTTTTATGTATACTGGCTAATATTGTGTGTGTCAGATATTGCTGAAGGAAGATCAAAACACCACTTGTTTCCAAACAGGAAATTGGTTATTGCCTTTTCAACTACACTTGGAGCAATCATAGTAATATTTTTCTTACTGTGTTGGTTATTCTGTAGAAAAAAGATTAAAAAAATGGAGGATGATGGTTTTCACAGCTCAGGTAGTTTATTTTGCAACTTTTTATTTCCGATTGAATTTCTTGTTTGATTGCATTTCTGGGAATTGTTTAGTGTGAAATTTCTTTTTGCTTTATGTTTTTTTTGAAGATGGCTTGAAGGGATTGGCACTGTCTCAATTTGTTGGCAAATATAGTTCCTTTAGAAAGAGTAGCCAGAAACGATCCTTGATTGTGACTGTAATGGACTTCAAGAAGCTTGAAGTTGCAACAAACAATTTTCGAGAAAGCGAAATTTTGGGTCAGGGTGGATTTGGATGTGTATATAAAGCTCAGTTTGATGATAAGTCATATGGAGCTGTGAAGAGGCTTGATGGTGGTAGTCAGGATGCCAAAAAAGAATTTGAGGTACCATCATAGATTCATCGTCACTGTGATCTTTGCTTGTTTGCTTGAATATTAAGGACTTGATCTGATGAAATTGTCGATGAATTGTCATTGTAATTGCAGACCGAGATAGCATTATTGAGCAAGATACAACATCCAAACATAATTACTTTGTTGGGTTATTGCATCCATGAAGAGACCAAAATGCTTGTTTATGAGCTAATGGAGAATGGATCTCTGGACAGTCAATTGCATGGTAATATATGTTTGTCACCCGTTTAATTTTCAGTTATAGTCAAAATTACCATAAGGTTGAAGTATAAGTGTCCTGAAACCATAATGGAGATTAGGAGAATCACGAGGTTCCATCTTACAACTAATTGGTGACATGAATATTAGCCCGTAGAAAGAGTATATATAATCCGAAACCAATATGTTAGAATTAACTTTAGTACATGGATAGATCAATATGATTATTGTTCAATGGTTTGGTAAGATTGGTGACATATGTCCATCGTAACAGATTTTCTTGATTTTGATTGCTGTAGGGTCTTCTCATGGATCGGCTTTAACATGGCATATTCGGATGAAGATTGCTCTGGATGCAGCTAGGTGGGTTAGTTCAACCACCATTTGGAAGTTTGTGCTATTGGCTATTGCTAATGGGGTCACTAACTATAATAGTATTTTCATTGTTTGACCAGAGGATTAGAATATTTACATGAGCACTGCAACCCGCAGGTGATCCATAGAGATCTGAAATCTTCTAATATCCTTTTGGATTCAAATCTTAACGCCAAGGTAATTTAAAATTTGTTTAGTTCTTAAAATACTAAATTGGTATATTTAAGTGTTTTTTAGATTGTCAAGTACTTGTACTCAATGAATTCAATATCATAATATATGCAACTCATGATAAGTTATGATAAAACTTGTTACTGTATTATTTTCCTTTTTCCTACTCATAACCCATTGCAATGCCATATGGTTAAAATCCACACAATCCTAAATTGGATATTGTATGTGGCGGTATTCGGAATATTTAGAACTACTGTAACATGATGGACTACAACAAATCATTTTATATGGATGATGTATCCAATATTTTTTGTCATCAGCTTTCTGATTTTGGACTTGCTATACAAGATGGTTTAGAAAAATAGAAAACAATGGACAAGCCATCAGGGACCTTAAGTTGCGGCCCTGAATATCTTTTTAGACGGTATGTGCCTTTTCACAATGTTAATGGAGTAGTAATTTGATTTTAAATGGTCTAGAAAGAGATGCCTTTCCTTTTCTTGAGAAACCAACTGGTCGTTCTTTTTCAATAATTTTGTGGGGAAAGGGAAACTCTATATGGAGTACTACTATAATATTATTTCATTTGCTAGCACACGATGCACGTGCATTTTCACTTCTTGTTGCTAGATAAGAATTCTTTTAGAATATGAATTCATATGAAGTTTAAAGGATGAAGTAAAATCTTGAATTTTCTAACTGAAATATGGCATAAATTTAACATAATTAAAACTTAGTGGTCATTCTGCTGCAGGGAAATTGACAGATAAAAGTGACGTTTATGCTTTTGGAGTGGTGCTTTTGGAGCTTATTCTTGGAAGAAAGCCAGTGGAGAAACTTGCACAAGCTCAGTGCCAGTCTATTGTCACATGGGTGAGGCAACAACATTAGATTAATCATTCATTGTCTGACAGATTAATAAGCTTTGAATTTGATGCTTAATGCTAAAACTTCAATATTTCTTGATTTGAAGGCCATGCCTCAGCTCACTGATAGATCAAAGCTCCCTAGTATTGTGGATCCTGTGATTAGAGATACCATGGATCTAAAGCACCTATATCAGGTTTGTTTCTTTTCTCAGCCAACGCGACAGTTTTATTTCCATTTCAGTTAATCCATATTTAACGATCTCATTTTGCATAATCTGGGATTTTGAAAATGACAAATTATATTAAAATCCAAACTCTGCCACTGGCTAAATATATGCGTACTTGAACTCTCATTCAACTAACTAGTGTTCGAATGGATACCATAGAGCGAGAAATAAAGTAGGGGTTCTCAGCCTCTTATCAACCGGATAATATGTCATTGTGTACCTCAAAATGCATTTAGCTGTACAAAAACTAGTCGTTTAAACAAGGATCATGTAAATTTACTTTACTGGGTCCTTACCCTGGCGAATCAAGCATTAAGTAATATTACCTGCTTGAATCCGGATTGCTTACATGTCGAATGGCCAAACAAGCCAAACTTTTGTATAAGCTATACGAGTAGCATTTGAAGCAAGAACTATGCGATGAGGCAGTATGGGTTACTAGTTCTACTGATACCGAAATTTCAAGAATGCTTTGATGGTTGCTATAAATGAGTTGAATTTGCATGAATTTACAGGTAGCTGCAGTTGCTGTCCTATGCGTTCAACCAGAACCTAGTTATCGTCCATTGATTACAGACGTGCTCCATTCCCTTGTCCCTCTTGTTCCAATGGAGCTAGGTGGTACTCTTAGATTGCCTCACAAGTACCCCTCTGCCCATCAAGATTCATAATAAAACCTTCTCTTATTTTAAGTACTTCCCATGCTAGATCTCATTTTTTGTATATAAATATTGTTTATACATGGTTCTAATGTATGAATCAAAGGACCACCCCACATGGGTCAATTATTCTGGTTTATTTTATTTTGAATTTCTGGTTAGCATTAAAGTTTTGTCTCACAGTTCATTGTGTGTAGATGAAGAGATAAAGATCTACTTCGTTAAAATGGTTTCCCTTTCTTGAGGGCACCTTTGAATGTTAATTGAGTTCTCACAACAACCATGTTATGTACTACTCTATTACTATACGTAAGTACACAAGAAACTGAAATATGGAACTGTACAAAATCCCAAAGATAAAAAAAAAGATGTAATTTTGTAGAAGAGAATCAGAGATTGTCAAAACTATAACTGTGTATCGATACTAGATAGTAAAATCATTATATTCTCTATCCTGGTTAAGTTTAAGTGTTGATCAAAAGCCTCAGAAATCGCAGATACCATATGCTTACAATTGGTGTAGTACACTAGTACAAACAAGTTTGTGTCCAGGATACATTATTTCAATATGTCTAAAAGTTCAACATCCGACCCTTCCATTCCCCCTTCTTCAAAGAGGAACAAATGAGCAATGTTGTGTAATTCCATGATATTTGTAAATATATATGGGTTTTAAAATTGGGCAGTTTCTCACTACAATTAGCTGACGTTGTAAAATGAATCGATGATGGCATCTGCCAAATACTCACATTTCGCTAAAGATAATCCTGCCAACGATATTCTTCCATCCTTGGTCATGTATACATGCCACTTGTCGGTCATGTTATCACTCTGCTCAAAATAGAAGAGGGAAATGACATCAGTCTGAGAGAAGGTTCATGGAAGTATGTTTCCAGTAATATTTGGAAATATAGATTTGTGAGAAAATTATAAATACATGTTCTACAGAATAAGACTACTCAGCATTTGTTGTAAATATAAGGTATGATGAGAAATGCTAAGGTCAATATGTGAACTGACTCATAAACCAGCTTATATGTCAGTATGATGCAGAGCATACCTGAGCTTTGTTCAGCCCTGTGAACGAGAACATACCAATCTGCTCAAGCACATAGGACCAGTCCTTACCGGTCTTATCTTTTGCGGTTAAGCTGTCGTAAAGCTTTTGTCTTACACCTTTTATCCTTCCAGCCATCAATTCCATCTCTTGTTTCCATTCGTTGAATAGTTCAGGATTGCCAACAATGTTGGCAACTATTTTAGCTCCATGTATGGGAGGATTGGAGTACATTGGTCGTGCTAATCTTTTCAGCTGGCTCTTTACTCTACATATAAATGCAAGTGTTTAGTTTTCACAGCAAGGAAAAACTTATGAGTCGTCAACTATAATAGCAAAAATAAAATAAAATATGTGTATCTTTGAGTATATATAGACTAAATAATAATGCTCGGAAGGAACAATATAAGGAATTATAAGATCTATGCTCCAAACTTCCTCGATAAGAGTTTCTCTTACTTCTCTTATATGTTAAAACATTTAAATTACAACTCACACATTAAGGGGCACTCTCTACTATACAAGTAATCAAATGTTTCAGTATAATGAAGTTTTAATTCTGGTAAATGTGTTGATTGTGTTCGGTTTAAATATTGGCAGTCATCTGAGCAACATCTACAGAACTCTACTGCTCATAAATTCTTCTACTATCGTTCAAAAAAGACTCTACGCCCAGAGTGCGTACTTGAGATTTCACCCATGTATCCAATGAGTGAAATGTTTTGCTGGGCACTCAATTTTAGTAATCTGATCATTACAATCCTACAATTTCATGATTGTGATATTCAAATAGCTTGATATGGAAACCGTTAAGTAAATAGTCTTTCACTGCTAATTTCATCACCTTTTCTTCTCCAGTGCTTTCACTACACTTGGGTTCTTCTACTTTTATGAAGTCGTGAACAATCAATCAATAAGCTTTAGTACTACCTATACAATAGTTGATAATTACAAGATTACAAGTGTTTTTGTGTACAATACCTTGTTGCAGCATCCGCAGATGAACAAACAACATTGATTGCTCCAACCCTTTCCCCATAAAGACCAAGATTTTTACTATATGATTGAGCAACTAAAAACTCCATACCACGTTCTGCAAATAATCTAACTGATGAAGCGTCTTCATCAAGGCTACCACTTGCAAATCCCTGAATGCTCAAAGATTCAAAATATGTTTTCAGCATATAGTTTCTTATTTAAGGATGTAAATATTTCTTGTAATCCGACCAGTAAAAGTCTACCTGGTAGGCAACATCAAAGAAAGGAATGTGATTTTTTTCCTGGATGACATCTGCAATTTTCTTCCACTGTTCAGGTGTTGGATCAATGCCTGTTGGGTTGTGAGCACAGCCATGAAGCAGCACAAAAGATCCTTCGGGTGCCGCCTGAAACACATTACACTGTTAATGGTAAACTAAACAAGTAATGTGAAACTATTAAAATATACAATCAGGAGCCAGCTCTGAGCTAACAGAATCTAGGACCAATGTTTTCTCCGGAAAATCAACCAACAGAAGTGACAGAGATAAAATTTTGATGGTGAATTCTATGCCAGATCATTGATATTGGGGAAGTGGACGGAAAAGATGCAACTATATTGTCTGTGGACTAAAAGATCACTGGCAAAACAACAGAAAACAGTATGGTCGCTCTAAAGCAGAAAAGAAGAAGGGAGATATAATGGGTGATCAAAATAGTTAAGACAAATAGGAAATGTACTTGCTCCATCATCTAGACCACTAATCGAGTCCCTTTTTCAGTTTGGAAATAAGGGGGCATCATAAGAACAGTATTCCGCCGATATCATTTGTATGAGGATAAAGTCTCTAAAGGATGTTATAATATTCATGTAAATGGCAATTGACAACAAAATCACATAGGAAGGAAATTGAGATTTTAGAAACAAAAGGGAAGTTTTTAGGCTAGCTGTAGCTAATTTCTTAGAAGAGATGCCAATACTGGTTTATATTGTCAACTTTCCTTGACAATGATAGAGTCTGTCTCACAGTTGGTGCGGTCTTTTTTACCTTCCCAGTTCACACTCAGGTTCAATAAGATTCCCTTTTTATTCAAAAGGATTGAGAAGAAAGAAGACATTAACCTTTATGTCTGCAATCATCCCATCGAAATCCAGACCAACTGTCTTTGGGTCATAGTATCTGTACTCAGACCAAAGAACTTTAGCATCGTTGAAAATGTTCTTGTGGTTACCTGCACGCCCAATTACTTATTACTCGACTCTCCAGAAAAAATATTGGAGATGAAATGATACTATGAACGTATTATTCTCCAAATTCATTTTGCAAGATTAGGAACACATACCCCAAGTTGGAGAAGATATCAAAACCTTAGCTCCAGGAAAATATCGTTCTATGAGTGCCGCAGCAAGTCGAAGAGAGCCAGTACCTGAAAGACCCTGAATAGTAGCAACCTGAACCGAAGAAAAGAAGGCAAGATTAGGTAAGAGGAAGTGATTGACATGAAAAATGTCAGCTACCCCACAAAGCAAAGCCTAAAGAGAAAGCCCTCATACTCTTTGTTGCTGAATCACTGGGTTGTCTGCTCCAAACAACAATTCAGCAGTAACTTTGTTGAATGCAGCCAGACCTTCAATTGGGAGATACTGTATATCACAGTGCACTTGGTAGTAAGAAATCTATTGGAACAATAATCATTCCTTAGTAATAAAAAAATGCGTGTACCTCTTTGTTTTCCCCTTTTTCCAACATAAGCTTTTCCGTCTGCAAGGAAGCCCAACAAAGATTAACAAAGATTAAGGAAGCACGATCATTGACTGAGTAGCACTAGATATTATTAATACCAATTACCAACTTCCCTGAAAATGATACTCTCTCCTTTCCTATTTACATGATCATGTAGCTTAAAAGTACTTTATTAAGAGACTAATTAATTTTACTATTTTCAAGGAGATAAAATTATCAACCAATGAAAATAAGAATATTAGGAGAAAAGCAATGATGCTAAATAATTTTTAAATGTTCAATGCAAAGAATTGCATTGAAAAATTAAACGATCAAGTAAAAGGAACAAAAAAAATTTCCTACATGATCAAGTGAATAGAAATGGGGAGGTTGTATGATGCAATGGCTGAGGATGTACATAAAAATAAAATAAAAATAGTTGACATAACTTGCCTTCTTGACTACATTAAGCACATAAGGTTGAAGTTCTTCTGTGCGATAGGCTCCGACACCAAGATTAAGTTTCATATCACTAGTATCAGCCTTGAATGCCTCAGAGACTCCAAGGATGGGATCAGGAGGAGCCATTGTTATGTTCTCAAATCGGGAGACATTTACAGCAACATACATAGATGTCCGACCAAAAGACTGCACAAAATAAACAAATTCTTACGATTCTTGTAATTAGCATCACTCAGCTCTAATACTCTCCATCTTGAAATTGGGAACCACAATTCTTACTATGATAGATGATTCAGAAAGGTGTGAGCCTGATAACTTTTTAAATATACCAAGAATGATCTTAGACAAAAAACTACAAAATCTGTAAAACCACTCAGGGTAACAAACATATATCATATCTAAATATCAATTCGCCATATGCAACAGATCTTGGTGCGATTGTCAGTGACTGTATTGCTATGGAGCAAAACAGTTATCAAGATAACTTAAATTCAAAGCTACCAATATCAAAAAAGCGCATCTAGCACTCTATTTATATCATGCTTCATGCGTCTGCGAATAGCATTATACTCGTATGAATTGAAACAAGTTTCAAAATTCTGAGCATTGACTATTTAACACAAATGCCAGATAGAATGAAGTGCTTGGATCTTGATAGATGTATCCATGAGGTTTAACATATCTTTTCGATTCAAGAGTGTGAAACTTGAAACATTTCTAACTAGACTTCTCGACGCCATTTAGCTTTGGCATCATAAATCTGCCCACTTTCTAAATAAACACAAGTAATACCTTTATCTTGTCCAAATTCTTTCCAGTGAATGCGATCTGATTGGAGGCGCCAACGTTCCATTTTGCCTGCTGCTTCAGTATAAAACAAATAAATCAGGTGGGCATTGCTTCTAAATGCAAGCAAAGGATCTAAATTCCAAAACAGATTTGATCATTTTCAGTCTCTATATTTCAAGATTTCAACAAAACAACTCACACACTTAAATCAAAGAATATCCAAATCCCAACTGGTTACAACTGAGACAAACCAAGTAGCATTTAAGTCAATTTTTTCATTAAAGCATGCTAATTTATACTCCTCATACAATATAATAATTAGTCAAAAATTTTATATTCTCTAGCTTTTCCATATAATGAAATATAACAAAATGGCCCCTACACTAGCTAGTAGTAGAGAGTGTTTGCACTTCACTCTTAGGTGAATTCGGAAACGTACTCCCTGTTAACAAAGGCTACGGTTACATACTATTCGACCTCATTAGCCTGCTTAAGCTTGTTGAAAGGCATTCGAACATATTAACATATACAATATAATATGTGAACATCTATTAAAATATTACTACTAGAAATAAAAATAGTATACCTTTAGATTATCTTGCATAAAAAGAGAAGCAGAAGAGGCAGAGGCAATAGAGAGCATTGTTGATGCCATTTTTCTTTAAGATAACCTGATAATGATCTGATACAAAAAGGGTATACAAATTATTAAATTGTGATCACTAAATTATAAAAATGAAGAATGGAAATTGGACATAATTATGAAACATGGAATATTAAATTGACATATACCTCAAGTCTAGCAATTTAGTAGCTGTAACAATGAGATTAGGATAAGTTAGGGAAAATATCGATATGAACGAGGTTTATAAGACATGATTTAATCGGACGTTATAATTTGTCTGTATAATCATCACAAATATCATAATTAATCATTATAATTTTTTTCATTAGATATTAAAAACACTTCTAATGTTTTCTGCAAATATATAAGCTCCGTTTGGTTGTTTTTCTTTAATTTAGATCAATTTATAAAGAATAATTTAAATTTCAGCAGCTTTTATAAAGCCGATCGAATTTATAAATTACGAAAGACAAACGAAACAACATTACCAAGATAATTGTAAGATGTAGTGAGTGCAATGTATGGCATGTATATTCATATCGCCTTTTTCTACTTCTCTAAAATATGAAGGATAATAAAAATAAAGCGAATTGCAAGATTATTAACGTTTTCAAATGTCACTTTATACTATCTCACATTTCGCATCATTATACGAATACTGCTGCTTAAAAAGCTACCCACTACTCATCACTCTATTAAATGTTGATTTTTGCTACTAACGGGCGTGATAATTCTAAATTCCATTTACATTTTATACTTTTTAAAACACCCAAATTTTCTTTAATTTACACAAAAACCCCAACTCCATCTATAGGCCGAAATGAGCGTATTGTAAGAGATGAGGTCCGGTTGGGGAATTTGATCAAACAGTTGGTGGGCAATATCAATTATCGATTCTTTAGTATACGCAGCAATAATTGCATTGAATGAAAATACATTGGGATATAATATGTCATCAAAAGCCTTTTTTGCATCAAAGAGAATACCACATTTGGAATATAATAATACGAAATGGTTGGAAATGTAAGTTGAAGGTGGGATAAGGGACTTGATGTAAATTGTGTGAAGTATTTTGCCATTGAGAAATGCCCCCTGTTGAAAAAATGCATGTCTTCGTAGTTGACATATATTTCAAAATTGTGCATTGATTTGTCTTATTTAAGGTGTGCTCTTTCAACAACAATAATAATATCATCAACCTAAGTAGATTAGAAAATAGTGTAATCAATTAATGGTACAAACCCAAGTTTTTAGTGTCTGAAAAAGATATCAACGTAAATAGTGTCTGAACAAGATATCAACTAGAAAGAGCAAGTGTGCCCCTATCTTCTTCTTCTTCAAGAATGTTGACTCTCATTTGTTTGACTGTAGACCTTCAACCCTACCCACAAATCTTCACCTTTGACAAACTTTCAATTATTTAGTTTATGTGGGTTTATGAGGGTGAAGATGGGTTATTGAGGAACACCATACACACACACCGTAATAAGAATTTTTAAATAAACGATAATTCTCATTCCCAATTTAAACCCTTTATAAATTACTACACTCAGAAATCTGGAAAGCAAAATACCATTTCAGCCACCTCGTGCCCCAACACTAGCTGTGATAACAACTCAACGGTTCTCAAAGATTTAGTTGTTTTAAAAAGTGTAAAATGTAAATGAATTAAATCATCCTTCATTAAACTAATAAAAGTTCCAACATTTGAAAGGAATGGGTAATTTGTTTTCTTTTTAACTTTTTAAACACGAGCCGATCATATATACGGCCTCGAACGCGAAATGTGATAAGTGGCATTTTTTAAAACGCAATGAGAGCTGTGATCATTCGCCTCTAAAAATAAAATTACTTTGGCCAAACAAAAAATAAGTTAGAGTAAACTAAGTTGAAAAAAAAGTATCAAATTGCTACTTTTAAAAAAGAGTTGATTATCAACTTATACGTTACAATTACTTATAATAAAATTGATATCCAAACATTTTATTTTGATCAAATCAACTTATATGTTGAGTTTGATAAAAAAAATGAGTAAAGCCAAACACCCTCGTAAACAACGTAGAAGTGCAATACATAGTGGTTAAATTATACTCCCTCAGTTTTTTTAATTGTTGTTTTAGTAAAAAAAGATTATTTAAAAATAATTATCAAGTATCATAATAAAAAAACAATTTTGTAAATATACTTTTCAATTACCTTTTCTCTTTAAATTAACAACCAACCAACGATATTATTTTAAACGATTATCAATTTTACATTTTCACGCATTGACTACTTTTACTTTTATTAATTTACGCAGAACGCCTAAAACAACAATTAAAAAATCAAAAAAGGAGATAAAAAAATATTGATCATAAATGGGAAATACAAATAAATAGTCCCACAGCCTAAATGATCTTATATGGGACTGAAAAAGCAAAGAAATTTAGGTTCATACTTGATACACTTTGAATAACTCGAAGGGAGAGGAGAACAGTTTTTTTAATCTTATTCCATGTCTCCATATGTGATTTAAGAGCAACAATATACCTCTAAGAGCAACATAGCACCCAGAGAGAATTCTTGGAACTACATATAAACTAGCTAGGTCACAAGGACTAACATTTTCACTTGTTTTCCTCAATTTGGTCCACTTGATATTCATAGTCATCATCATCATCGTCTTCATTGGTGTCATCATCAGACTTCTTATCTTCAAAAAGTCTGCTCTTAAAGTTGCTCAACTCATGCAAGAAGTTGTCTTTGCTAGCAAGATCATCTCCAAAACTAAAATCTCGGTGTTTGATTAAAAGCCAGCGAAGCAGACGATCTTCCTTGTTCAGATAATGCAGCTCGTTGTTCAAACTAGGCGGTGCCATCATTGTCATCTGCATCATTTGGCCCTACACAACAGACATTATCAACGTAACTAAAATTACACTAGTGGCTGAGCACAGATAAATAAATAAGTCTGGCAAAAAGCTTCTAAAAATGCACTCCACCAAAAGATACACAGATTCTCAGGATTTGGTGTGAAAATAGAAGATCACATAAGAACTCACTATGCAAAATCATAGGTTCACAAAATATTATTCTCCGGTCATCATTCATTGGACAGGCATAAAACTAAAACTTGGGGATGAATGTATGTCAACTAAGTCACTCGCATACTTTGTTGACAACACATTCTAGCAAGATATATGATTGCCAGCATGTTCTGTTAACTAAGACTTTTAAGTTTCTAAAGGATCAGTTTTCACTCTCCCAAAGTCGCTCTATCCAAATGCTGAAAAGAACTAATTTTCATTTGAAAATGTCGGAAATCAACACTTCTTTAATTTGGTATACCAACTTACACATAATTGGTGGTATTTGTCAAAATTTCTTCAAGAAGAGAGAGGTTAATAGACTTCCTTCGGGAATCAAATTTCTTCTGTAAGGTCACATTCTTCAGACGAGATATTTAAACTTCGAGCTATTCCACATACTCAAAGTTAAAGTTATATCAATCATGAAATTATCACAAAATATGTCGACTTTAATGTAGTCTTCTTGGTTATGGTGCTAAACAATATATGTGCAAGATGAAAGAGTAATTAACTCTTACTTAACATATTAACCATTTAACAACTCAAATGCCTGCCTCGCACTGGACAAATGATTCACAAAACACTATACTATTTTCATTTCTCGTTGCATACAGACAACCAACTCTCAGGGTAAATACACACTTCAAAGATGTCTCAGTTATAGTTCTTCAACACATGTGAAAGAAAGAATGAAAAACACTATTTATATTCGTCCTAGTGTAACCATAAAAATATAAATGATTATCCTAGTCGCATGGTATACAATGCATGAAGGAGCTATAAATAAAATAATACTAATGATCTAATTGAAAAATAAGCATAAAAATCAATTACTGTAGCACAAACATAGAGAATGTACGCCAACCTGATAGTATCTCCCATCTAGCTTCTTTATGCCATAGCCTAAGTGTACCATCCCAAATTTTTTTACATCAGTAAGCACACCATTTCTCCTATATACGTGTTTTCCAATCTTTTGGATCAATACCATTGCATCTGGTAGGGGCACACGGGGTTTTAGCAAAAGCATACAATCATAGAGAGGCATCTTTTAGGTCCCTTTCTTATCACCAATCAACTTCCTGCTCAATTAATATAGACACCATATTAGATCAAAGACGAAAATTAATATCACCAAAATTATCTTATGTTGAACATGAGAATCTGCAACTGCGAAAAACCAAACAACGTAACAATTAGCTTCTCATTAGCAAATCAAACTAAAAGCACCCCCCCCCCAGCCCACTATTTTAACAAGATTGTCTAGTTTGATTTTCAATGGTCAAAATCAACAAACTTTCCTCCCTTAATTGACACACACAACTTTTATTTCATCAAAATAATCATGTAAATATTATAATAAATTAAAAATACTATCTTCAGATATATTTTTCACCAAATTCATACAACATACAAAAATATATAAATTCAAAAATCGAAACTGGAATTTTTTTTGGGATATAAGGAGTAGTAACAATGTTGACATTCAATAAACAACAATAAAATTACATATTAATTTGGTACCATTTTTCTGCCTTTCTTGGCAAAAATATACACAAATAGGATTAAAAAATTGTATATAAATTTTACGAAAAAATCCAAACCTTAAGTTGGGTTCAAGTGGAAGCCTTTTACACTTGAAGAAGCAGCAACACCTTGGAAAAAAGCTTCAAACTTTACTGAGTTTTTAGGGCTAATTGAAGGAGGCTTGACTGAAAAAGTTTGTTTTCTTGATTTCTTCTAATCAAAGAGGCCTCCACGTCTGTAACTGGGCTTCTTAATTGGGCCTTGGGTTTATCCAGGTTCGATTCGAGTGAGTCGAGTTTGTTGTAATGAAAAATTTGTAAAAATGACATTTTTTCAACTCAATTATGGTTGTAAAGAAACTGAAATCTCGAGACGTAATTGTTCGTAGACATATTATTAGATGATAAATATATAGAGATACATGCGTTAAAAACATAAATGTAAATGGAAAAAATATACAATTATGGTTTATTGTGATATGTATGGCAGTGGGGGAATATGGGACAAAATGTAAATTCAATTGATTTTATTACAAACTATCAAAACCTGAAAAAAGTAGCATACATAGTGTTTTTATGACAAATATCCCCCGATATTGAAATTCAAATGATATAGATAGATAGATACATTATATACGTGTAAAGTTATCTTTGTCTGAAAAAAAAAATCTAACGTAACGTACTATTTTTTATAATTTTGATAACTCAAACAAATATATATTATGTCATATTGTCATGGCTAATATTAACACTCTTAAATAAGGCTTCCGAACTTCCAGTGGAACGATTATGAATTTTTTTTTTTTTTTAAATCTAAGTTTAGTCAAGCTAAACGAAAATTTAAAACTATTTAGTTGCACGCTCTTGTATTTTTTAAATATATTTATGTGGGTCGGGTGACAGAATTTTAATAGATAGGATCTTTAAATGAATATAAAAGTAAGATGATATAGATTTTGTAAAAAAAAATGGCAATGGAGACTGATGATCAATTTTATGATATATATAGATTAAACCTTTGAAATAAAGTTTTCCTTTTCACCCTTATGTTGGGATTCAAACACCCTCTAGTGATATGGAGGTGATTATTTGGGTGGTCAAAGTTGCTTGATAAATAAATGTAAGATTTAATTGTATGTTTGCTCAACTTTTGAAATGATTTTTACTTGTATTGAAAGAAGAAAAGAAAATAAGAACAATAATAAATATAAAATAGAGGCTCATAAAGGGAATTATTGCTTGATTCAATTAAAAATATGAATTTACGAGTATTAAAAACACATGCAGTTACGAATATCTTTTAGTCAAAGATATACAAAATGATATTTATTGAGACATGTTCGTTTCTTTCAAAATTTCCCTCTCATTTTGAAGCTCAATCACTACCTCAATAAATTGGGATCTATTCTCTTCAAATTCCATTCATTTTTACAATCTAACAATATATTTTATGCCTTTGTAGAAGCGCATATATTTTCCATAATGGCTTATTATAGTTGTAGCAAGAAGCCTAGAGGAACATGCCATGACTCAGAAGGGTTCACTTGTGTATCTCCAATATCCATTTTGTCTTGTTGGATTAGGACTAAGAAGTCTAAGAGACCAACAGTTAGCAATAAACTTGGGGAAGAGAAAAAGTTTGGAAAATTTGATGATGATGATGAGAAGAAGATGGATAATGCAACATTGGCACCAAACTATGCTGAATCATGTCAAAGTTGTACTCCTTGTGATGATTCATCAGGTGATGCATTACTTCCTTTTGTTATGACCAACAAAATTTGTATGCATGTGGTTTATGAGTAAGGTATGGTCGAAATCCGGCCTAAAGTTTAGGATCGAAATTTGAAAGTTGGTAAAAGTACGAAATTGAAAAAGTTGGCTAAATTTTGTCGTAATGATAACATGTTACAGAAATAGAAGTTTCGATTTTTTCAAAAGCTAAGTGACGGATCATACTCTAACGTTAATATCCAAACTCATTAGTTTACCCCCATCTATATGAATGATCCGTCTCACATCTAAGTTTTGTTGTCTTTGAATATTTCTTGAATTGAAGAGATCCTTAGTTTTCTTTAGTAGGATTTATGATTTATACATTCAGGAAATCTTAAGGAGGTGAAATTCTTCAACTTGGGAATTGGGTTTGGACTAGTGTATTTACTTGCTGAAAGTAAAGATGAACTCAACAAGATCAAAGACTTGCACAAAGAAATGCAAGTCGAACTTCAGAGTTTTAAAGACAAATTACTAGCTAATGAACATTCTCAGAACAAGGGGATTAGTTCATTTCAAGAACTTCAATCTTCAATGAGCCTAAACGATCCACAAATCAGATCTTTCATAATAAGCCGCCAACAAAGTAGGAAGAAGATGAATCTGCTTGAGGAAGAACTTAAAGCTGAGTTAGAACATCTGCAACTCCATATCGAATCCGAAACAATGCTTTATCAAGAAGAGAAATATAGTGAGGTATGGTAATTTTTATTACACTTTTACAATTAGTAGTCAGTACTATCATGTAATCATGTTATGTGTTTCTTAGGTCAATCCTATAACAACCTCTAAGATAATTCCACCCTTATCCGGCTTACGCGAAAACCTCTTTAATAAATGTGTTGGGACATGTTGTTGTTGTATCATTTATTTGCTGTTCTTGGTGTCATATTTTGTAGGACTTGTTTTCTGGGTAATTAAATATCATGTTCTAAACTGATATTTTTTATTAAATCATGTCAGATTATGGTTGAAGAAACAGCACCAGAAGGAAGCTTGTATACAACAAATTATGGAGAAATAATTGATCCTCCCCAAGTGATCCACAATGCAGG
The DNA here is from genome assembly GCA_019722365.1 of Lithospermum erythrorhizon. Lineage (NCBI taxonomy): Eukaryota > Viridiplantae > Streptophyta > Magnoliopsida > Boraginales > Boraginaceae > Lithospermum > Lithospermum erythrorhizon. The sequence continues at coordinate 76,685 of JADFUC010002331.1, forward strand.
ACAGTATGGAGTTTGCCCCCATGAATTAGAGAGCAGATTACATGAACTTTTGGAAGCTAGACAACAAGAGAGGATCAATGAGCTTGAAGAAGCTTTACATTTTGCAAATCAGAAAATTCAGGAAAAAGAAAGAGACCTTTCCATGTGGAAAGACACTGCAAAGATCTTTTTCCAACAAGTTCCTGTTCACAATGAAAGGCGTTCCTTGACACACCAGTAAAGGTTGCCAATGCATGTTCCGAGGGCACAAGTTTGAACACAAGATAAGACTACGTACAATCTAATCCTCATGTCATTCGAACACATTCCTCTGATTCACAGTTTTCATGAATTAAGTGTTTTGCGACACCAAAGTCATGAGTATAAAAAGAAAGATAAGATTATATACAATCGAATCCTTATGTAATTTAATATATGTCCTTATGATTCACACTTGAATCTTTGATGTATTGCAAGACAAAATAAGACTACGTAAAAAATAATCTTGATTTCATTCGACACATGCCTATGATTCATATTACAACATTTCATGCACAAGAGTTCTTTTTTAATGAGTATCTCATTTCTTGAACATTGTAGGAACCTTGGAGTTTTAATTATTTTTATAAATTAGCGATGGCGAGTACGATTATAGAGTATTACAAATTACGAATACAAAAATTTCTAACTAAAGACAGTTAAAATAAGTGCTAAAAAAATAGAATATGTCTTCAATAAGAGTAGAACTCGAAACTTTATTGTGAAAGTTTGATTCAGATATCACTAAATTATTAAGCCATGCTTGAAATTGAAGCAATAAATTTTGATATTTCGAATTGTTATGGTAGATAGCAGACATAATTGATAGCAATCATGCATGTCTGACGAATGAATCTGCCATTTACAATCTGGAGATGATGAGCATAGCAAGACATATATACTTTATTGCTATATTGTGATACTCGTGAGTTATCATTAATGAGCTCAAAATTCAGCAGCAATAAGTACTACTATGTTCTACTAGTGTGGTCCTCTAGTTTGTGGTTTGCTTTCTAGAGTGTGGTATTGTTGATCATAGCTTTTTTTTTTTTTTTTTTTTTTTTTTTTTTTTTTTTTTTTTTTTTTTTTTTTTTTTTTTTTTTTTTTTTTTACACCATCTTCAATACGGTATAATTCATTTCTTAAATATTTCATATCATATTATATTATTCTTTTTTATATCATTAAATATCATCATAAATATTTTGCACTCTACAATAGAAGATATTTCAAAAAATTATTTCACTTTCTTTCCTACCACATCATTTTTATATTCTCTCCATATCGTTAACATATGATCTTATTTAATGAGAAATAGAGAAAATCAAAAAAAAAATTGATGTCCAATTCAAATAAACTTGGGCTTCCATTTATGTATCTTAAAAAATAAAAAATAGAGTCATGAAAAATAATTTGATAAAATAATATGTCAAAACACCAAATAAATAAAGGGATAAATAATAAAATCGAATCGTCTAATAACCACTCGACACTTCGCCGCTTGTCTCATTTCCCTCTTTCTTCAGCGTGTAAAAGTGAGCCCACATTATTGACTTTTGTCAAATAATTCAAGAATTATTCAATAATTCTTTGAAAATGAAAGTAAAGATTATCCTACCCAAATATCTCCTACTAGAGCTAATTATCCCCTCAAATACTCCCCAGTGAACTACATTTGAAAATAGTATTGCCTAATTATTTACTCCATGTCGTTTGAAGTCAAAATTTCGTATATTATATTATTTGATTCTTGGATATAATATAATACATCAAAATGGTCCAAATCACTACCTACATTTGTTATCATTTATGAAGTAATAGATATTATTTACACTTTACTATTGACCCAATTTGAAAACAGGATCCTTATTATTACGGTTAAGGATACATAATATCTGATCTCTCCTTATCCCGTTTAAACATTAATATCTAAAAGCATTGGGACATAATTGTCTAAATAAGATTCAAATCCTTCTGAGAATTCGAACAAGTGAAGTTTAGTCTAACAATAAAGAATAAACACTAGCGTACTTCTCAAGTCATTTCTTGATGTTGTGTAATATTTTGACATTTAAGAATTTGTTGCAAGTATATGGTATTGGAATTGCAAGAGGGGATGCCAATGATCTAATGACTTTATTTGATATAATAAATATTCCAATCGTCTCAAATACATAATCATTTAGAAAATATATTTTTTTTTATAATATTTGATTGTTTCCATTTTGGGTGATACCTTACAATCCAAGCCAGAAGCTTTTGAAATCCAAAAGTACTATTTTGAAATATTAGTTGGTATGCCCGTCAAATGATGAGCAAGCTTATTCTTAATGTAATTGTTGGTTGGAGTATTTTCTTTTAAAAAAATCAAATACATTAAAAGGTCTAACTATTACAGATTTATTTAATCATAATTCAATAAGAATAATATTAAAAGTGGGCGAAAGAAAAGAGCGAAATATGCTAGATTAATAATAAAACGATAGACAATTGCGACAACTAGAGAAAAGATCTGATACAAAATTTAATTACAAGCCAATAAATTTCGATAAGACAACATTCCATGAACAAGATACCAGCTAAAAAGGAGGAAAGGTTGCATGCTAAAAAGGGGAAACAAAATTAAAAAAGAAGAAGTTCACGCGCCGCTATATGACGACAACTCGGGTGCATCATACCCGCAGTTCCTTTTTATACTACGTATAACTATACAAGCAAAAACAAAAAAAACAGGTCAATAATTAACGCCGTAAATATTCTTAATATCAATCCGACAAGTGGTTTTAATGTAAACGTACATGGGGTTTGCATTTAAAGAACAATAAAATTGTATACCTGCGCAAAGAATCAATAAAGACAAGAGACAAAATTAATTATATTTTCAATAAAAAAATCACGCATAACTTTCAAATGCCAGATACCAAAAAAAGCAAAAAAAAAGTAAAAAATTCAGGCACACTACTTGAATATAACAAGAAGATGTGTGCAGGACACGACCTATGATATGCAAATTAGACAATAAATGTTACTCAAGTGAATGGATTCAAGTATTCAATTCAATTTTTAAATTAATAAAAGTTTGCTATTTCATTTTGATAATGAATCAAATTAAGTAGTGCATTATATTTCCATTTGATGTTTATTAAATGCAAAAAAAGGTTTGGTGGATCTGTCTTTAAAGCTTTGGTAATGAACCTGACAAAAACTATTAAATGTATTTTCAAACTAAAAATACAAATAATACTCTCAGAAAATGACACAGTTAAAATACAACTTATTGAAAGGGAAACAGGAAACTCATCAGACAACATGGAACAGATCATGCCTACTACTATTCATTCATTCATTCGAATAAACAAAGCCAGCCTCTATGAGTACTAAATGCACAATTGCATGTGATAAAAACAAGATACCTTTGATATTCTATCAAGAGTTCACTAAAAAATCTCAGGAAAAACTCAAGATCTCCTAATGCTTTAAATTTACATCACACAGACGGCTCGCGTAGAGCAGTGGGCAAGTTGAGTTCAGGAGCAGTTTCACCTAGTGGAGCGACGTATTGATCAACCATGTCCTTGGTTATGTCCTCGAAGCGTGGAGGATCCCACTGAGTGAAACATATAATTAATTATTAAACACGTATATTAGAAACAGTTTTATTAAGGATACTTACTGCGTGAGTTATATATATATATGTTACCTTTGGAGCGAAGTCCTTGTCAACTAATCGAGCACGAATGCCCTATAAATGTCATGAAACATGATAATGTTAGCCATTGATCGAAGCAAGTTACAGACGCCATTGGTTTTTTCACTATTATGTTTTATGAAGAGTTTGCAACACTGTCGCATACTCAAGTAATGGGTACCTCACTAAAATCACTGGACACCTTCTTGGTAATCCAATTCACGGATATCCGATGTTCACGAGCCAGACACTGATCAAGTGGTTGAAATCTACCTTCCCTGATCTAAATGAATAGGGAGACACATCAACAAACTGGAAACTAATAGTTCGGAAAGGACCACTAACTAAATTAGCAGCTTACAGATTGCAGAGTCACTTTTAGGCTCATTGGAGATGCTTCTTTTATCTTTTTAAGCACCGTAGTAAACCATTCATTGTGGGTCTCGGCTGCTTCATTTTCCTGTCAGGATCCAAACCAGAAACAAAGCACTGTGTCAACCAGGTCTAAGTAATATGGAAACAAAAAACATGCGGAACAAGTCAAAGGATCCCCAAGGATTTTAATATACAAAATATGAAAGGCCAACTTAAAGATGGAATTAGGCCATATTAGAAAGTACCATTTCAGGAAGCATATTGACAAGGGGAGTGAAGTTCATCAAACTGAAGTGCATAAATAAGACAGTACAAGAACTATAGGAATAAAGAGAGGATCAATCTCAACTGCAACACAAAGATTTAAAGCAATTGCGCTTACCAGAGCCTCTACGATTTCTTCCATTGTATCATGGCTGAAACATCTATCAATCAGCTCCATTCTATATCATCAGAAGAGGCATAAAACAGAGTACGTGAGAAATTTAGCCACTGCCGAAGTATCTGATATCATAAATGAATAGCTGAGATTGGAAGAAAAAAAATGTTCACATGCACTGTGACTAATCTTAAAATAGTTTCTAATGTTACAAAAAGAACAAACAACAAAGAAGAAGTACAAGAGAAAACCAATTACTGTTGCTGATATTGGCGAAACACCTAATCTCAACAAAATGCATGTCCATTTTCTTGGTTTATAATTGCAAGTGGAAACAAAAGAACCATCTGACTCATAGAAACCAGGACATAGGATAAAGTCTAGAAACTGACAAGAATTATGAGACACAAACTGAGATATCGAGTGCCAACATATTATAGATAAATGGACCGAGTGCAATACGGCACTGCTTTGAGATGAATAGGAACGCGAGGACTTGAGACATACATTAGATTCTAAACACAGTCCAGCCACAGTGTCATGGTCACATGTCAATTAAAATAGAAGTAAAATCCCCTTCCTAATCGCATTGCATAATTCTAGATCAAGAATAATCTAAACACGATTTTGACGTCCTTGATGACCATGAATTACTGTATTGTCTCTGACTCGAGGGATCTTCTTTACAAAATGCTTATCCACTAACTGTGATTATAAGCAATGAAAATAGTTTTGTTCCAGCATTTTCTTCAGTTATTCAAAGTGAATATGTGACTACTGCTGCGTTCTGATAACACCCCTCCTGTATATTTCTCCTGTAATCTCTATTGCTTATTCTCATAATTTATCGAATTCCCCATAGATTTTAGAAAATCTGGAAACAAGAAGAATACCTCTCTTAAAGCTCTGAGCTTGCAAATATTTTCGTTGTTTGCAACCGATATGAAGGTCTGAACTCTGGAGATGAGACTACTTAAAAATAAAAATAAAACGAAGCAAGATAGAAACTTACTTATGAAGCACACTTGTGATGTCAGGATACACAACGTCTCCATATTGAGCAAGAGAACTCTCAATAACTGAAGGATCATCTGTTATCAATTTGGCAATACGTTCTTCAATAGAAGGAAGTCTCTGTAAGAAAGAGAATGTCAATGACTCCACAGAGGTAGTGAATTTGAGAAAATTAATCGCAGGTAAGTATATAATTACAAACTTGATGCAGGGAGAAGTGCGTCCCAAGGCCACAGGCAATCATTTCTATACCATTTAACTTCTCCCCGGTAAGAGCCAAGTACTCTCCTGCAAAGTGTAAGCGAATTAAAAATAGCTCAAATTCATGTTGATATTATCATTACAATTATGATCGCCATCATGATTGTTACTACTGTGTAAATTGTTATAATTGATGGAACAAAAAAATGGTGCATATTGGTGAAACCAAAGATAAAAGGAACAGTAGAAATTCAGGAGAAGAGTCCTAGACTTGTGCACAACATTACGGCAGATATATTACTTCGAATTGTCTGGCAAATTATTAGCTACTTCATAAGCAGGAACAGATGGGAAGATGCATCTGAATAACGTGCATTATGAATTGAGAAATTGATTATGTGCAAAACCATATCCATCTAGAGCAATCCACTCCCATACATAGTTATCTAAGAATGGTGGGGTTTCAATACTTAGAGATTTGAAATGGTTCCAGACTCAATAAATATTACCTAAATAACCAGGAAGTCTAGAAAGATAATAAGAAGCACCAGCATCAGGATGAAAACCTATTTGCGTCTCCGGAGCTGAAAATACCTGCAGTTATATAAAATCAAATAGAGTTTTAGACTAAGTACCATGACAAACCACATAGCCAGAAAGAAAAACAAAATGGAAAAGACGATTACTTTTTAACAAGGGTCACTGAATATCAAATGCTTATTACACAGAATCTTATACGGAGTATTTTTTGAACGTGTATGGAAATGGCATTAAATTCAACACCAAGATGTAAATGATTAATTAATGCTCCCATCAAATTTCTTAGCTTCATGTTACTATTTACTAAAACACCATACACGTAAATGCACTTGGTTTTCATGAATCATATCCATGCAATAAAAATGAAGAAACTTAATGCATCACGCCCTCAATTACAAATAGTTCAGTTACATAAAATAAGCTACATTCTTGTACTGGAAAAGCCACTAAATTTCCAGCTAGGATAATGGCGCCAAAATCCATTTCACATCAAGTTGACAGGTCCGAATATTGACAGTATTTGCTCTACAACTGATATTGCTTCTTAACAGAAACTAGTCATTGCTCTTAAGTAGAATCTTTAAGAAAATTAAGAAAATATGAAGTACAAAGTATAATACAAGTCTTGGACTATTAAGAGAGAAGATAGAGAGATAATTTTTATTCATTATGTAAATAACTTCAGGCAACACAACAAAAATTTAGATAGCTAAGAAAGAAAGCTGGATGTTGGTGAGAGTTGCATACAGTTTTATCAGTGACGAGGCAGAACATTCCAGGGAGTGAAATACCTGCCCCACTGCCCACTGTGATACCATCCATTATAGCTACATGCACAAAGGAAGCATAAATTCACCAAGAACTATAATGAACTATAAGAGAAATTCAGATGAAAAACAAATATTTTTTCCTGCTGTGATTGAATATAGACCCTACCGATATAAGGAAAAAAGCATGGATCACTGACTGGTACTTTTATCTCTTTTACATTTTATTTGTGGTGGCAGAAGAATAAGAAGAAGGACGAGGGGGAGGGGGAGGCACAAAAAATTAGCTAGAACAAAGAAATTTAACATTTTGGAGTTAGGTAATACAAATGTAGATCATAGCATACAATGTAAGCCATTGCACAGGGCATTAACCATCAAAATGAAAATTTTAATACCATGACAAAGTTATAAACAAAAAACATCATTCATATATGTTTGAGTGATTAGAGATAAGCAATCTCCACTTAAACTTATAAAATTGAGATGATCATCTTAAGAACAATAATCGCATTTGCTACGAATCGCCTCATGAAAAAGGAAGATCATTAACATCAACATGCCCCAATGCCTTTGAAGAGCACTGTGTAGTGAAACAGTCATCAGTCTTCTTGCAGTAGCTAAAAATAAGTCGTCAGACTCCAATAAGACCTGCCTGCTATCAGGCTCGCAGACATTGTTATAGTTGCATTGATGTACAAACTAATACCCTTCTTGATATAAAAGATCATTGCAACTATTAAGGGTTATATGCAGATTTCTACACCAACTCTAAGGACATTAAGCGTCAATATCACATACTCATTCACGACATGAAGGAAAGTAGTTTTAAGAGTTGCACAACATCACTAAAGGGGTAAATGGATACAATATTTGGAATAAATAAAGAGCCAATAGTACCTACATGTGGTTTCATATATGTCGCTAAGAGATAAACAAATTTATATAGTGTCTCAAAGAAAGCTTTGCATTCTTCAACCTTTCCTGCATATAACCATGGTTTGAAGCATCTCATCAGAGTAGATAAATTAGTTATGGTTCAACGTGCAAGCACCTAGATCATCAGCTAAAGAAACCTACAAGCTGCTTATCAATATAATTATCAACCCAATATCCTCATGGGCGTATTAATTGTTATGTTGCTACCTCACTCTATGTTCCTTGAGAAGAATAAATAAAATTAAGCAAAAATGCTCTAGATATTTTGTTTAGACAAAAACTGGGCACTGGGAGATCCACCAAATCTAAAAAAATGCATAATATCATAGTATGCTATAGGTTAGACAAGAAAAATCTGATTCTTCTTCTGATTTATCTGTCTCTTATCCAACTACGTTCTGGATTATTATAAGAACGATAAACAAATTTCATACATAGGCAAGCAGATTGAGTTCATTCATATCCTATGTCAAATTATAGTAGTAATAAGCAATCATTAGCATCCTGACAATATGGCTGACAAGGAAAATACCATAATCGAGTAACCATTCCTTTAGATACTTACACACCTTCATTAACCAAGTGATAAAGTGAGACAACATCTGATCCCGAACAGAATGCCCTTCCACTACCCTATAATTAGTCGAAAGAGCAACTCAATCTCCGTACATGTCTACATTTGCAACAATAACCCATCACAAGGAAAAGAATTACAATCTCAAACGTCAGCTGCAGAGAGATATTATCGTTACCTTCATTAGGACAAACCCAATCTCCGAATTATCTTCCCAGGACTCGTACAATTTATTCAACCTACCTGCCTATATAATCATAACCACAATATTCAAAACTCAAAGGTATAGCCTGACAAAAACACATGAGAAAAGAAAAACAATAACATAGAAGATTTACCATTGAGGTAGAGATAGCATTAAGTGAAGATGGTCTATTAAGTATTGCTGCCCTTGACTTAGCTCTTCCTTCAACCAAAACCTGCAAATTCATGTACAACAACATTAAAAAATCGATCTTTTTCTTAACAACAATCTCAAAATAAAAAATGGGTATATTCATTAATGAATACCAACACTACAAAAACAATCTTTTTCTCAACAACAATCTCAAAAAATGGGTTGCCTAATCTAAATCTTCATTCCTTTAATGATAACCAAACACACAAAAAAACAACTTTTTTTCTTAACAAAAATCAAAAAATAAAAATTGGGTTGCCTGAACTAAATTCTTTCATTTTTTAATGAATACCAACATTAAAAAAAAACAATATTTTCTTAACAAAAATCTCAAAATAAAACATGGGTTGCCTGATCTAAAATCTTCCAATTTTTAATAAATACCAACATTAAAAACACAATATTTTTGTAACAAAAATCTCAAAATAAAAAATGGGTTACCTGAACTAAATTCTTCCAATTTTTAATGAATATCAACATTAAAAAAAATATTAAAATAAAAAATGGGTAGCCTGAACTAAATTCTTCCATTTTTTTAATGAATACCAACATTAAAAAAAAACAATATTTTTCTTAAAAAAAATCTCAAAATAAAAAATGGGTTGCATCATCCTCCAAATTTGTACAAGAATTAACACAACATGCCTGTTCTTGAAGAGCATCATTGAGAGTGTAGCTAGGAAGAGCAGAGAAGCATCTTCTTTGTTGGAAAGAATGCTTCAAAATCGAAAAAGGCTTCAATTTTTGCATTTTCCTTTGGATTTTCTTGTTTGTGATGCTCTTGAAATGGAGTTTTTTCCCCCTTCAATTTGTTTAGTGCATTTGCGTAATAGGACTTCGTTTAACAGCTAAAGGAACCCTAAAACCCTAAACCCTTACACATTATATATTGATAACTACAAGTAATTAATTATTAGGGAGAATTGTTAAAATTTCATTTTTGTAAACCTTACCATCGCCTTGCAATAAGGCAGAAATACCGAATTGCCTCAATCATTTAACGTATTGTAGATTTCATTTTACAATTGAAGATTTTAGCAAAGGAACACGAATTTGTAATATTCAAATTGTTTATTACTATTATCAATATTTTATTTTTGATAGTCAAAATTACAATAATTTCTACCTTTTCCTTACAACGGTATTCGAATCCTCGACTTTATCATGTGGCTTCGTCGACTCACGATAAAAATCCGATTACGATCCGTCCTGGTCCGGCCGATTTCGATAAAAACCGGCTCTGACCGACCCCATTTTTTTGAAGATATATGGATGAACTCTGACCTATCCTAAGTATTTGGCCCTGATCAAGCCGATTTAACTGTCCGGTCCTAAGTTTATTTTTTTTAAAATAAATTTATATAACAATCAAATTCCCACGATTCTCCATATCACCCCATTTGGACAATTTCGCTGGCTTCCATCAAATTTTCATTTGACGACCCTTTTACCTGGCTTCATTTTTTTGCAAGTGTGCTCATTTCGTGTCTTTACTCAATCGTGGAACAAAAACTTGCAATTGGAGGCGATTACGTCGTTTTGGTTCGAAAATAACATGATTCAATTTTTCTAAGAAACGATTGGCCGAGTATAATAATTTTAGTAATAAGTTTAAAAGTTAGTCATCTTCATTAACAAGTTTGATATAATCCTCGCGAGTAAACTTTTTGGGTTTAATTTATTCATATAGTATTAGTCCCGATTTAGGTGTTTATATGATCCTAATGTTGATAATATTAAAACACATTAATAATTCGATATTACATATCAATATTGATTTTGCCTAACTGGCGAACATATACGTTTCGCAATTATGTGTAAAGTTTCAATTGTTTACTGAGACGGGTGGAATTACTTAGCACTAAATCAATTTATATGTGCACAAAAACCGTATGTTTAAACACGGGTGCTTTAGTACAATCTAAGTACCTAAACTTATGTCAAATAATGCTATTATCTTGATTTGACGACTAGATCGATTAGAAAATCGGCCCAAATCTATTTAAAAAATCTACCGCATAAATAAAACATCCTACCAAAAACTAATTAAAAAATCGGCCCAATAAAGCCGGGCCAAAATCCGTATACCGAACCGGTCCTGGAACCGAGATCCGGGTCCGACCGATTTCTGATAACCGACCGGATTTTTACCCCCTTTCCAAAATATCCGAATCCGGCCACGGATTTTTGCTCCCCCCCAAAATCCGGCAGAATCCCATCCGATCGCATCTCTACTTTATCATGAGAAAATGATGTAAATAACCTTGTAATTCATTCGATTATCCCATTATAATATTTATATTAATAAAAAAGTGTTTTAGTATAAAAATGAGAAACCTTAGCACAAATTTAAATTTGATATTCACATAATCAAATAATTCATTTATGATCGACAAGAAAATTAGAAAAATGTAGGATCCAACCATATGCTTTGTTAACCAAGGCTTCAGAAATTTAACGGTCAAGCCGACCCAAGCTTTCAAACGAGTGCCTTTAAGCCATCCTCATGAGCATCTAATGCCGTGCTTCATTATTCATTTTCAATCAAATATGTCTATTCGATTAATTGTACACGCAATTAAAAACTCTCTTCATCCCAAATTGTATGTTCATTTTTCATAAAACGAAAATCTCAAAATTAGTTCCACTTTAATTTAAATTTGGGGAGGAAAAATAGAGTAATATAATATAAATTTGAATTTTCTTAAAACTTTGTGTAAAAGTAAAGTGACCAAATAATTTGGGATGAAGGGAGTATGCGAATATTACTCGGGCAAGGTTATGCAAACACTTTTATGGTGCAAACGATGCAAACTTTTTTTTCTTTAATTTATTTGAAAGTTTTTTAATACACATTTACAAATGTACTATAGAAAGAAATCAAATAGGCGCATTTAGCCGGGATTCGTACGTTGTAGGCTCAAAAGAGCGCCGCTTCCCCGCAATCGGGACTGGTGACGCAGGGCTTCAGCAATGCTTTCCCCGCAAAGAGCTGATTCGTGCGCAGGGCATCAAAGAATTGTTTTCAGAACATGGATTTGGCGCTACAGGCTTCAACAAATAAGGCGTTCTCGGCTCCCGCAAAGACGGATTGGGCAGCGTAGGGCTTCAAGAAATAAGTATGTTTCTTGCAACAACATGGATTTGTGCGTAGGGTTTAACAACGTGTTTCCCTCGCAAAGATGGATTCGTGTACAGGCTTCAGCTGGCTTCGTTTCTCGCAATGACATATCTTCAGAGCTTTTCTGCTTGTTTTCTCTCTGCTTTTCTTGGCTTCTTGACTTATTCTAACTTGTGATTTTCGAAATTAGGGGCGGTATTTATAGGCTGGCCCGATTCCGATTGATCTGCTTATTTTCGCGTATCAGTGATTAATCAAGCAAATTTGGCGCAAAGATTCCGATATTTAATATTAAAATAATATTTTAATATTCTTGTTTTGGAGATCACGGCAAGCGCCGCCTTTGACTTTCAACGGGTGACATTACCCTAATTCATATTATTTTAATCTGATCATTATTTTGAAGCCATTGGTTTAAAATCTCGCTTTTATTTCGTTTTCTAATTCAATTTATTAATAAAATCCTGTAAATTTAGGGAACCCTATTCTAGGTTTAAAATTAGGTTTAATTAATATTTAAACCCAAATTTTACCTAAAATTAATATCATGGGCTTGAATCCCGGAAACCCTTTGTAGCTTGACTTTAATTTGAAGCTCCTAAAGTAACCCTAATCAACACTGTCGTCGCGTTGATTGGTTTATGATTAATTAAATTCATAAAAATGAATTTTATTAATTAAAATTAATTAAATTTTCACTGTCTACATAGCTATCGGTGCACGGTCAATGCCTTTACCAATTAAATATTTTTTTTACTTGATATTTATTCATCAAAAAGAATCATCGACACGAAATTTTTTATCAACTCATAGGAAAATGAGATTTTCAAAATAAATTTGGTTATAGATTGATAGATATTTGATCGGGAATTTCATTTTACTTAGTGATGCGCATATATTTTTACTTTCACAAATCATTATTCATAACCGCATAAATATTCACTTCTATTTCTAGTGATAATGTGCAAGGGTTTTGTGTAACTACGTAAATCATGAAACTTCACTATTACTCCCTCCGCTCAAAATACTGATCATTTGGGGATTAAAAGTAATTTATTGGCTTAGTCAAAGAAAAGTTATATTAAGATTTCAAAAAACTATATCAGATTGTAAAGTTTCACATCAGAAATAGAAAAAAAAATACATCAAAACGTAAAAAGACATTAAAAATGTAAGAATTTAACTATTATGAAAAAATAAATTTTTCTAAATAATTATCTATTTCTAAATCTAAGTATCATTTAAGAACTCGCGAATTTCCCCTTCTCATACTATATATGGATAGATACTTACTTTTAATTGAACATTCACAAAATCACAGATCCCATGTGCATGCATACTCTTTCGTGTGATAATATATCGTTGAAAGACGTAGACAAATTATAAATTTAGTGAACAAAATACTAATGCACACAGTACACTATATGTTAAAAGTTTTAATTTGCATGGGGTTATTATTTCAATTACAGTATATTAGTAGATCTCCATCTAGCTAGTTGTCCACTAGGAAGAAGTTAATTGTACTTATATTGTCAAAATAATTTCAGTAGAGGTAGCAAGCTAACCTGCCCAGGTTATTGAGTTGAGTCTTTATTGACTAGTTTAGAGGTGAATATAAATTTCATAACACGACGCTTGATTATCAGTTTTGGCCGAGCTGGACGGTCGACCATCGCCGACCTGAAATTCCCACCAACTTAATTCCATTAACATGTAAATTTTTAAATGTGTCCATAAGACACGTACTCATACGGCTGCACATTTGAATCTACATGTATACACATTCTCAACGTTATAAGATATTCATATCATTACAAATTTATTTGTAGAGTATATTTGTACATGTATATATTAAAAAACTTTTAAAAAAACTAAAGAAAAGAGAATTTACATCATTTGCACCATTAAAAACTATTAAAGAAAAAATAGTTTACAATATTTGTATCATAAAGGTGTTTGCACATGTGGACGTCTATCTTTAGGTCCAATTCTAATCAAGAGAAAGAAACAAATATGTTGTAAATTGTATACTAGTAGTAACTAAGAAGATTGACTAATCAAGTTAGCAATGTATACTCCGTAATTTTGTTTACTTTAAACTAATATTATTATTCTAAATAGTTTTTCATGTACAAAAGCTTAAACTATTTCTATTGCTGTATACGATAATAGTGACAAAATCAATTTTTTTTTTATTAGAGGGACAGATTGTTTGATATCATACTTGTTAAGGAAATTTTAGGGAGACGAACAATATACCTTTTAAAAGAATAATTATATTTTTTTTTAAATATTTAATGAAATTATTTTTTTCAAAAATTTAGGCGACTCTCCCTATGCCCCTAAGTTCCTTCAATGTATAATTGTATAAATCCTTCTATATATTCTTAATTTTTTGTGAATTAATAATGACCGAATTAGCCGCAGACAAATCTTTTCTAACAATTCACTAATAAAATATTAATAGAAAAATCGAACTTACACTCACATCTACTCCAACAACATGAACACCATTTCGCGCATTTTGAAGCTTAGATCTGACCTGCAAATAGTACAGTATATATATCTATCTTGTATCTACCAACTGCTTGAAGAAGATAAGTAAACTGTAAGCAATAAATAAACAAACCCCAAACTACTCATTTATATAAAGCTTCAGTCTTTAATCATTTCATCATTTCTGGATCTCAATTTCACACTTCTTGAAATTAAATATTGTTCAAGTGAAGCTTTTTTTATTCCAAATATGGCAAGAGTTTATGGATCTTGCCAGATCTCAGCAACCCTTCTATTCCTATCATTGTCTTTCAACATTGTTCAATCATTTTACCTCCCTGGTGTTGCCCCTCAAGATTTTCAAACGGTATATTTTTTCACTTTTCCTTTATTTCATACCCATAAGTACATATTTTTATGTTTAGTTTTGTTTTTTTGTTGTATTGTTATATGTAAATGGTAGTTGGTGATTTACTTGAGTATTCTTGATTTGGGTTTGGTTGATATGTCTTTATTTATATAGATCAACGTCAACAACATGTCCCAATGCCTATGGTCATGCTCCTGCTCCTGCCTAAGCGGGGTAGGGGTCGGATAATAGGCATCATTCGATGTGATAACAAAGAGACTATTTCCGAATTGAACGAAGAGTGAAGTGCAGAGTGCAGATACTATGTAATACTTCGCAAAATATAATAAACGTAGGTAGTATAGTGAGCCATTTTGATCTATTTCATTATATCCAAGAGTCGGAGAATATAAAATCTAACTCCATAAGACATGGAATGAGCCATTTTGATTGATATATGATAATTAAAAATGTTTTGATGATGCATTTGTGACAATAAGAATGACAGAATTAGTAGGCTGGGGAAAAGGTTGTGCAAAGATCCAATCTTTTTTTAAGTGTGTTTGATCAAATGGATGAAAATATCTTGTTGTAAGGAGATTGTATAGTGTATTAACAGTACTACTTTTAGCTTGCATGTAGCTAATGGAAGGGTGTAACTGATATAATTTCACTCGATTCTGAGTGTACGGCCTAGTCATGATATCGAGTCAGATCCTTTATAGTGAACAAATTTGTACTTTTGAAGTGTTTTTAGCTCTCAAAAATACTTCACATACTGTGGATGGAGGTTGTATCATGATTGTTTGTTTGTACTTGTACTTAAATAGAAGAAAAAAGAGATATGAGTGACCAACGAGAGCTAAATATTCTTATCTACAAGGATTTCTTATAGGTTTTGCTAAATACTTTGTTGTACTGACATTCAGACGCTAAATATGAGTGACCAACGAGAGCTAATATTCTAATTCTATTTTTTAACTAAACGTCATAGTGCAATGGTTTTCAGAAGTTAAAGGATGTATTCTTATCTAAAAGACAAAAAAAGTGCAGAATATATCTACTATGATCTTTGGGAGACTTCCCTTAAGGTTCTAGTGCTCAAGATGTTTCATAAGGAGTTCTGATGTTTTTTTCAAAAATGTTCGTAAGAAATGTTCCTTCTCAATGTTCTGAGAGAAAGCCTGGTTGTCACTTATTTAAAAGAGATATTGATAGTTGATACATGATACATCTGTGTTTTTTAGAATGACACTTGTAAATCTTTCTGACCTGCCTAATATGGACGAAGAAACAACTTCTCAGTGATCAGGAATTCTTCTAAATTTTTGATTGAGGTAAATTATATTAGTATGGACTGACACTGGCTAACCTATCGTGGGTTGTTCAAGGGGAAGACGGATCTATCACTTTTTGTATCCTTAAGAAGCCTTATATAACTTTGCAATGCAACATTGACAGTTGAATCTGAATCTATTATGATCTTACATCGATTAGTTGGACTTGTACAACTGATAAGTTCAGCAGTCATGAGCTTTAATTATTCATTTGTGTACTTGGCAATGTATGTGAAGAGATATATTACATCATATATGTAATGGTAATGCTTGTGCAGGGGGATGAGCTGAATGTCAAAGTGAACAAGTTGACTTCTACAAAGACTCAACTCCCCTATTCGTTCTATTCTCTTCCATTCTGCAGTCCGAAAGTCATAGTTGACAGTAGAGAAAATCTTGGAGAGGTACTTCGCGGTGATCGCATTGAGAACTCTCCGTATGTGGTAAGTTCTGCAAAACTAATTAGTGATGTATTTGAGTTATGATGGATGCTTATCTGACTTTTTCCATCTACACGACTTTGTTGCAGTTCCGTATGAGGGATCCGCAGACTTGTGCTGTTTTATGTCGGGCGACACTTGATGCCAAAACTGCAAAGCAGTTCAAGGAAAAGATTGAAGATGAGTATCGCATTAACATGTATGCATTCTTATTTGATCAATACGAACCACAAACCTCCATTCTCTTATGTCTCTTCGTCTAATGTGGCAGGATACTGGACAATCTTCCCTTAGTGGTTCCAATTCGGAGGTTGGATCAAGATGCTCCTCCTGTTTATCAGCTTGGCTTTTATGTTGGACTTAAAGGGCAATATGCTGGTGTAAGTGTACTACTTAGAAGTCTTTTTGACCAGTATAATTTCTTTTACTGATATGTATAATTATGTGCAGAGCAAGGACGAAAAATACTTTATTCACAACCATTTGAGTTTCACTGTCAAGTATCATAAAGATGAGCAGACTGATTCATCAAGGATTGTCGGGTTTGAGGTCAAGCCGTTTAGGTGGGTTTTTAAGTTGACTCTCTTTTTGCTTGCATGTTCTGGTTGCACCTCCGATTTAATTCTTTAATTTTGCTATTTGTATTATCTTAGAAGTAAGTATCACATTTGTGCTCATGTTTGGTTTCTTTATACATGTAGCATCAAGCATGCATATGAAGGGAAATGGAGCGACAATACTAAATTAACAACCTGTGATCCAAAATCGAAGCAGCCAGTTTCCAACTCAAATTCTCCACAAGAAGTTGATGATAAGCAAGAGATTGTATTCACATATGATGTTCAATATCAGGTAGAAATTTTAGTGTCTGTGCATTGTATTTTGGTTGTAGTAATAATATTACCTAATACGGAGTTGTTCTTTTACCAAGTTATGTCACTTGTGCAATTTAGATACTGATATTAACTGGTGAAGCTCACCCTAAACATTCTTCTGCATGACCTCACATTAAACACAGCCATTAAATATAGTTACATTTTAGGTCGAAGGATGTCTTATTTGATTTCTGTTTCGCATTACAGGAGAGTGATGTGAAGTGGGCATCAAGATGGGATACCTATCTCCTGATGAATGATGATCAAATCCATTGGTTCTCAATTGTGAATTCACTAATGATTGTCCTTTTCCTCTCTGGAATGGTGGCCATGATTATGTTGCGTACACTCTACCGTGATATTTCCAGATATAATGATCTCGAGACTCAGGAGGAGGCCCAAGAAGAAACAGGATGGAAGTTGGTCCATGGAGATGTCTTCAGACCCCCAACTAACTCTGATTTGCTTTGTGTGTATGTTGGAACAGGTGTACAGTTCATCTTCATGGTACTTGTTACTATGATGTTTGCTGTCCTTGGTTTCCTTTCTCCTTCAAATCGCGGTGGGCTTATGACAGCCATGCTTCTGCTCTGGGTATTCATGGGACTTTTTGCGGGGTACGCTGCTGCACGCATGTACAAGATGTTCAAAGGAACAGAATGGAAGAAGGTTGCCTTGAGGACTGCATTTTTGTTCCCAGCAACTGTCTTCGGCGTCTTCTTTGTTTTAAATGCATTGATATGGGGACAGAAATCATCAGGAGCTGTGCCCTTCGGGACAATGTTTGCTTTGTTCTTCTTATGGTTCGGAATTTCAGTTCCACTCGTCTTTGTGGGCAGTTACATCGGGTTCAGGAAGCCGGCAATTGAAGATCCTGTGAAGACAAACAAGATACCTAGACAGATCCCAGAGCAGACATGGTACATGAACCCCATTTTCTCGATAATGATCGGAGGCATACTCCCCTTTGGTGCTGTTTTCATAGAGCTATTCTTCATCCTGACATCAATCTGGTTGAATCAGTTCTACTACATCTTTGGTTTCTTGTTCATCGTCTTCGTGATCCTTGTTATCACCTGCGCTGAAATATCAATAGTGCTCTGCTACTTCCAGTTATGCAGCGAGGATTATCTATGGTGGTGGAGATCATACTTGACATCGGGTTCCTCTGCATTATACCTATTCATATATGCTGTTTTCTACTTTTTCACGAAGCTCGAGATCACTAAGCCAATTTCGGGAATGCTATACTTTGGGTACATGTTGATCGCGTCTTACGCTTTCTTTGTGCTAACTGGCACCATTGGCTTCTATGCTTGTTTCTGGTTCACAAGGCTCATCTACTCATCTGTGAAGATCGATTAGTCGACGAATTGCACGCAGAGACTCTTTGCACAGAAGCAGGGGAGGTTCTCCAAAGCAAGAAGGGATGAAGTTGACTAAGATGTAGAGAGAGGGTAATCTTTTTTATGTGGAGAAAATCATTTATTGAAAATTAGACTACATCTAGATGTAACTGTTATATTTGCCATTTTTGGAACAGACTTTATCATTGATACTATTACATAAAGTACTGTATTTCAAGTTTACAAGTATTCTTTCTTAGAATTTGAAGCCTGTGTAATTTGTTGATCCTCTCTACTACTTCTCTTTGTTGTCCCTGACCATCTTACTCTAAATGTAACTCATTCCATTTGATGCTTTGGAACCACCCAGCACTTACATAATTATTCAATCCTTGTAATAGAGTAATTGAGTAGTATTTATATTAAAATGCACTTGATTAATTTCTTATCAATGTTCGTATATCACTTCTAAAGACCGAGTCGAGCATCCAATGGCGAAAACTTCACCAAAATGACCTATAAACATAGAACATAACCAATCACACAGACGATTTTTGACTCTTAAAAATGAACATCACAAGCTTTACATAATTGGAACGAAAAGAAAAATACAACTTGTTGAAACTTGAAAGGTTTATCACTAAAAAAAAAGCTAAAACAGAAACAATCTGCATCACAAATCAAACTGCTCATAACATACATGAGGTACTTAAAAGTTCAACATTTCAACAAATAAACTTGCTAACGCATCACAAGCACAAATCCAAACTCAGAAACAGACCAGAGAGCAAGTCAGATGCCTAATATTTGGAGATAATAAGGTGAAACTTTTCATGACACGGGATCGTTTGAACGGACATCAAGATCTTTATAGCAGCAAAACACTTTTCTTATGCAAGCTATATTAGATGTACCATGCAACAAGAAGGTTGTGGTGATAGCTCATATGAGATCAGCCACGTTCATGGGCATCTCATCAATTTGAGTACTGTAATATTGCTCGATATCTCTCAAAATTTTGATATCATCGCTTTTGACAAAATTTATAGCAACACCCTGCATCAATAAAAGAAATATTATCATGAAGCTGAAGAAAATATATGTCCCCAAGCGAAAATAAGCACAAGAAACAGAACAAAGTAACAAAGGAGGTGCTGGAAGCAAAAATATACCTTTCGCCCAAAGCGACCAGATCGACCAATTCGATGAATGTAGAGCTCTCGATTGTTTGGAAGGTCATAGTTGATCACAAGTGAAACCTATTACAAAAGGAAGCATAGGCAGTGCTAGTCAATAAAGCTATATAATAAATTCATGTTCTAAGACTGAACTACAAATATAAGTAGTATAGAGTTCCAATAGCATCAAAGGAGAAAAAATGCAAGATACTAAAGGAAATGCTTCCGTCACAAATACATTGTAAATTTAATAGAAGGTGGTTTGCATTAACACATTTCCAGAGCAGCTAAAACTATACAATTACTGTGATTCCCTTAACTAAGCAAATTATTATAAAACTAGACTACTTAAGGAGACAGAGAGGCCCTAAGTAGCCTTGGGTCAGATGCGAGGGGATAAAAGCACAAAATAAAATTTATGGATGATGCGGCATGGTGGATTAATAAAGATATGAAAAATATCCATATGTTAAAATATAAAATAGTCACACACCAAGTCTAAAAAAAATGAAGCAACTTTTAGTCTAATATCTTAAAAGCGACAAATAAAAACACTGATGATTAACTCATATATGGTGTGTGTATATGGTCGACTTCAACTTCCAAGATTATTTGAATCAAAATAATTGCAATGGATAAAAGCAATTAAAAAAGATAATTTAATCATAAAAATTTAACTAACAACGTAATCAACTAATCATCATTTATTTTACAACTATTTTGTAAAATAGTTATTCGATAGATATATTAGCTAATTCGATCGTAATCATCATTTATTTTTAGAATAATTGTTAGAATACATACCTTTGTGAAGAGGTGAAGAATGAAAAGATTAATAATAGGAGGTAGAAAACTCTAACCATATTTTATATTTTATTTTTTTATTTTTAGTTTGCTTTTTATAAGGGAACAACTATATACAAAGAAACTTTTGGAGCGTCTACGATCCGGCCGAAACCTCCAATTTAGAGCGTCCCCGCGCTCGGCGAAGACGTCCCGTGCGCCCAGATCCCCATCCCGTCCGGGGCGAATCTTGCTAATAGAGTACCCGTGCTTCTAGGAGGCCATCTTCTACAGATAAATGAACCTTACATGCTATTGAGCTACCCGTTACAACTAAACACATGGTTGTTTAGGATATTGAAAAGATATTCTCCCTCAGTTTCAATTTAGTAGGTCACATTTGGCTTTCAGACTTACTAAGAAATACAATTGAACAACCTTTTGGTATTTGTTAAGTCTTCTTCCTCCTTGACATGTTTCCGCTAACCATAAATTGCATTGAACTCGGGATGGAAAAGAAGAAATGGAAAGATTATCACACATAAAATGAGACTTCAAATCAAAAGATGATATCTCATTTAAGGTGAAGGGTCAGTCTCGTTTAAAGTGAAGAGGCAGATGAAAGCAGTATTGTAAAAGTGGGAACTTGCCTGTTGAACATCCAACCCTCTTGCCCAAACATCTGTTGTGATAAGAACTCTAGTTTGACCAGAACGGAATTCTGCCATGATAGCATCTCGCTCCTTCTGAGGCATATCTCCGTGCATTGATGATACTGTAAAGTTGCTCTCACGCATCTTTGCTGTTAGCCAATCAACCTACCACAGTGGCCATACAAGTATTGGATCAATATACACGGCAATTTTAGAAGAAGTTCACAGTATTGACTTCCTAAGCTTGAATTTAAGGAAAATTCAATTTATATTGGTCCATTTTACTCCTATATACTACTTCTTGGCCCTGCAGATACTAGTTCTCGAGTAACATCTATAGAGAATATCCAAGATCACCACTATAGTAAAAATGTGGTACAGCAGGTGAAACCACAAGAAAAGTAATTATATCAAATTTACAGGGGCTTCCATAAAGGACTGAAACTGCCTCCTTAAACATAACACCACAACATTGTAACAACACTTGTAACACTTCCCCTTTAATTACCTTTCTCTTGGTGTTACAAAAGATGACAGCCTGAGTTATTGTAAGAGTATCATAGAGATCTGTGAGAGTATCAAACTTCCACTCCTCTCTCTCCACAGCGACAAAGAATTGCTTGATGCCCTCCAGTGTCAAACTATTAGTATCATGAGTCAAATCCCCTCTATTAGAAACTGAGAATGATTTTGATACAAACCTCCAGTGTCAACTCATCACGTTTTACAAGGATCCGTACAGGATCTGTCATAAACTTGCTCGTGATCTCCAAAATCTCGTTGGGCAGTGTAGCAGAAATTAAAACAACCTGAAACGGAAATCAAATCTATGTCTTATCTCTCTGGTGCAAGAGAAGAGAACTAAAGACATCAATAAATGAAGAAGGAAAAAGCTGAATACCCATTACACAAGAAATATTACCAGACCAAGTACACCAAGAATAGGAGAAGGTACAACAGTCTTCAAAGTTTTACGTACCAACTGAATAGCTAAGAGATAAGGGAGGGTTACCTGCAGCTCTGGTGGGAGATATCTGTAAACATCGTAAATCTGATCCTTGAACCCACGGCTCAGCATCTCATCAGACTCATCCTGTTAGATTTCAGAAGCATTGTGTAAAAAATGGATGAAGAAGCAACAAGTTTCGAAATAAGTAACAAATTTGTTATGAAACTTCACCAGAATAAGTATTTTAATAGCTCTAGTTCGCAAGGTTCTTCTTTTGATCATATCACACACTCTTCCTGGAGTTCCAGACACTACATGAACTCCATGTTCTAGTTTTCGGATATCCTCGCCCACACTTTTTCCTCCAACACATGCATGTGCTTGTACATTAATGAAGTCACCAATAGCCAATATCACTTTTTCTGTTTGTGTTGCCAGCTCCCTTGTTGGTGACAGTATAAGAGCTTGTACTCTGCAACAAATTCATAAAATTCAAAA
Source organism: Lithospermum erythrorhizon (assembly GCA_019722365.1). NCBI lineage: Eukaryota > Viridiplantae > Streptophyta > Magnoliopsida > Boraginales > Boraginaceae > Lithospermum > Lithospermum erythrorhizon. Next base: position 99,602 of record JADFUC010002331.1, read on the forward strand.
AGCAAAAAAATTAGTATGAGAAAAGAAATATGTAAGAGAAAAAATCAGCTGAACTCAACTACCCGAATTCATAAGCTTAGCTAGAAATCACAAAGAGAAAGCATCAATGTCCTCTTAACCCATCCTCCTATAAACTAACTTTAATTTTTCATGGATCAGTACCCATCCTCCTACACTTCTTATCCATTGTGAATTAATTTTGCACTTCACTCTGGGCAAATTCGGAAACAGCCTCCCTGTTATCACAAAGGTAAGTTTGTGTAGCATCCGATCCCCCCACCTTGCTTAGGCTGGAGCCTCTTCAGATACATTGGTGCATGTTAATGTAATGTATTTGTATGATTTTAAGTGTTTTTCCGTTTGGTCTTTCTATTTGTGGCCAATATGATTAAACCACGTTTTTCCCTCGGATTCCATCTAATACACTCCAATCAAATATGAACACAATCAATCAAATACCAACACTTCCAAATACTAAGATGTTAGTCAATAATTAATATAAATTGGGGACACATAAAGTATCAAAATACATAGCATAGTCATTAAACGAGCTCATTTGTAAACAAAAGCCAGGTATATATACTCCAGATTGTCTTCCAATGGTGAAAATTAACGAATTTTGCAGCAATAATTGTAACTCAAAAAACTTTAATTTGATTCAAATATCAGACAATCTTAATGGTTACTACTTTATTTGTAACTATAACTAAAATGCCATTCAACTCCCTTACACCCCAATTTGGGGTTGTTGAAAAAAGGAGTGAATCTAGTTTAACTGAGTTCAATTATTTATCCTCGAATAACCTAGGTGAATACAAAAAATAGAACCCGAACACGATAAACTTAAATTTAACCTAGATTCAGTTTGTTTAATACCTAGAGTACATAATTACTGAGTCAAAATTCAAAATTGCCAAAGACGTGGTAATTAAATTCAAGACATAGAAGATTGTAAACGATTTGTGAAATAATAAGAGGTTTTCAGTCCACTCTGCGCAGAGCATGGCAGAATGATCGGGTGAACTGCGCGTTGCTGGATCGCGGATGGCTTCTCGAACCCGAATTTGTAGATTCCTCTCAATAAGTCGTCTTTTATCCCCATCTCGTCGAAGCTCATTATCGCCTCCACTCCTTGTGAGGTTGTGAACGCCAATGCGTCGTCGCCTTCCGCACCGGACTCTACAGATGCTTGCACCCAGCATGCTGGTTGACCAGAGAGAGAGAGAGAGAGAAGGTGGAGCCTAATTGCTGATGAGCTGTTTTATTGTATTTTATTGAGTAGCAGAAATTAGTTTACAACGCTATATACTGCGGTTTTTTAATTATGGTTGATACAAAATTTTTGTTGAAAATATTTATCGTTTCTGATAATAATGTCCGAATTTTTTGGTTATGCGTCTGCTTATTTTGCGTCGATTAATAAAACGATTGAGAATAGACATTTTACCTCCTCAGATTAATGGATCAAACAATTTAATGAATATATTAATTTAAGGGGGTTTTGTTATATATAAAATGTAGAGATTAAAAAGAAAAATGTCAATCAAATGGCATTTGAATTATAAATCAACAATATACAAAATGATATTTTTACTACAGGATGTGATTAAAAAAGCGAAGGAAAATTACATTCATCTGAAATATAATTTTTGATTAATTATAATTTTTAAATTATCAATCGACCAATTATATATTTTTAATTAAATATCATTCCACAATTTTTGATAGTTATTTTAGGATTATAAGCAGAGGGATAATATAAAAGCAGAGCTATGATCATGTGTTGGATGACTTGGATAAGAATGTTATAGGGATGAGTATGAATCCGTTCGATAGGTGGATTAGATTAATCGATAGTTTAATGGATGTTTTGCGATCTACGATTTTAGGTGGTGATTCTACAATGCCCGGTTTTGGACTAGGTATTGTATTAACGCCGGTAATATGATAAATCCAATGGTTGGATAGGATCGGTTACGACAACTTGGGTGAATCACGGGACAGGTTTTGGTCCAAATTGGACGGTCATAGTTTCCCGACCCACTTAACAAACACTACACTTGGATAGATGTAATTCTAATAAATTAATTGTTATGATTGTGATGATATGTATTTAGTTTATTTATAAATTAATTCATAAATTAAAAATAAACATATATATTAATAGAATTGCTGATTTACTTTGCTTCTGTCTCACTTAAAGAAAATGTCGTCCCAATTGCTCATTTACCCAATTAAGTTAAGGATTTAGACTAGTTTATAAGCTTTGTCGTTGAGGTTTAGAAGTAATCTTCCCAACTTTTGAAGTTTCTCTCCTGTAGCTAAGACAACTACTGTAAGGTTTTTGTGGTATGGTATTCATGAGTGGCATCTTCATTAGATTATAGATGATAATGCTTCTCATGAGTTGTTCCAGTGATGACTACGCAAGGTACTGGTCGAGTGTGTGTAAGCAAGAGATCCTTTATGGAGGCCAAGCGGGGCCTCGGGGCGATTGGAACGAGGTACCTCAGTTGAAATCTTATGGTTTTATTCAATCTTCTTTTGATCATTATTTATTTACTATGACCACTAATGATGTTTTTCTAGCATTGGTAGTGTATTGATGACATACTCTTGGCGCGCTTTTGGCTACCTCTCATGATCTCTTTACCGTAAAGATCTAGGAGTATTTTGGGCATTAAAATATAGCTAGGAGTGATGCGAGGTTGTTTTGCATGCAGTATGTGTTGGACATTATGCGAACTTGAACGTCATGCAACACGTGGCCATCTGCAGCTCCCATGGCTTGATCCTCGATCTTGCATTTCTCGCGTGCTTGTGATCCCAGGTATATGTCGAAGATTGGTGGGCGGCCCCTTTATTTGGATTCGCGAGGGCGATCTTTCATGGTTCATACGGCGGTTGGATTTATGCAGCCATTGGGAGAATTGCCGTTCGTATGGTGAAATATCTAGGTGGTACTCACACCTCGTGATACGTTATCGCTTCAGCAGGCTCGTTTGCAAGCATTTGCGTCAGGATATTAGATTATATGGTTATTGAGATTACATTTACTGTCAGTATGTTCCCGACACATGTTTGAAGGTACCTTGACACAGTGCATAGTAACATCTGTATCCAACTTTATTCGTACTATATCTGGCAGAGGGTTAAAGGTAAAATGATAAATAATCTTTGAAAAGAAAGTCTCAGTATAATAGATCTTTTACAGCTTGCCCAGGCTTGACCTTTTAGCGAGCCTTAACCTAATACAAAGGCAAACTTAACAGATTAACAAATGACCTCAGTTCTCAAACCGGACACACACTTATCCTGCATCAGGACAAGCTGTATATAAAAGGCCTCTTTTTTTCTAATAAGTCTGTAGGGTATTTTCTGATTTTTAATAACCAATTATCTCCATAAAAATGTAGTACTAGACTCTTGATACTCTAATTCTTGAAAACAACATAATGATTGTTTCTTTATAGATTAAAGGCTCGTTCAAATAGCATATGTTCTTAGCCGTCACTAAAGAACACATTTCATCAATGAATATTCATAAATTAAACTAACAATTAATGCAAAAACGAATATAAATAAAAATAGTGAGAGAAACATGTCGCGCTCGGTGCTGTAATAAAGCCATTAGGAAAGCTTAATTTACTTTCGACTATATAATAAAAAAATATGAGAGAAGCATAATCGCACTTGCGATTATATAATAAAATAATGGTAAATGAAAAACATGATTTGACTCGTTTACGTGCTTTTGACTAGTTTGAGTGAAATGATTTTGAAATCATATATTGTAGAAATATTTGAGAGATAAAATTTTTATAAAATTTGAACTTTTAAATAAAATATTTTCATGATTAGTATATATTATTTTAAAAATATCTAAAAGTTAAATGTAAACATAGCTTAATAGACAATTATAATTATCTCAGTAGTCAAGAATTCTAGAGAGTCGTATATAAAATTTTTTGTATATATTAAACAACAAACTATAAGTTATTGATTTAAAATGATATACAAAATACAATACTTTGAAAAATGAATTTAAAATTCGTTAACTTTTCATCTATGATTTTCAGAAAAAAATCTATTAATGTTCGTAATAAATGTGTTTAAGAATGAAATTTTAATCCGTACTAGCAAACCAATAACAAACCGATTCATGATAAAACCAAACATGAAAAATAAATGAGTTTGACCAAAACCAATCCCCATGCTACCGATATAATTATAAAAAGAGGTTGTTCTCAGTTATCAATCATAAGAAAAGAGATTAAAAAAAAGAGGTGTAAAAATAAATCACAATATTTGATTCCGACGGAGTAGTAATGACGTAATTGAAAAGAATTTTCAGCGTGTTAGATGATGAGGAAGTGGTAGAGTAGAACATGATTATGAAACAACATATAATGGTGTCATATTTCTTTATGAATCATCTCCAATTTCAAATAGCATATAATTCTTGTCAAAGCTAAAAACACATTTTCATCAATGAATATTCTGAAATTAAAACTTAATTAATGCAAAAAGCAGATATAAAATGATGAGAAGCATGTCCTTAACTTTAAAGTTATATAATAAAATAGTGAGAGGAAACTTATAATTGCACTCGACATATAATAAAAAATAACTTGAGAGAAGCATAATCACGCTCGATTATATAATAAAATAATAAAGTACTAAATGAAAAACATGGTGATTTTACGTAACTTTTAGGTAGTTTTAGTGAAATGTGCATATATACGTTGATGCGGCATTAAGAAATTGTACATGGCGGTTAGTCCATTCTGATGTGGGAGGTTATCTAGAAGATGTGTGCGTCAAGCAGTCGTATACCCATTACCACGGCCCTTGACATAGCCGGGTAACCCGCCAAACCGAGGCACGACCGCGGATTAATGACAATTCTTTAACTGCCAGGAGATAAACTTGCTTAGATCTTGTGGTAGCCTTGTATGACGACTTAGATAATGTCATTGAGATATGTCACCGTGGATAGTATATATATATATATGTGTGTGTGTGTATTGAACATATTTTAAAAATATTCTTAATTTTTTATCATTGTTAACGGTCGCAGTAAATATGACGGAGTTACTGACAGCCGCCTTTGAGGTACCGTGCTGACACGTGGCACTTTCTCGGCTGGTCATTCGGTGCTTGGCTCGTTACCTTCCTAATAATAATGATGGACTAACATAGAAGGACTGTTGAATAAAAGCTCAAAACATTGGCTGCTAATATATATGTTATTTTATACATAATAGTATAATTAAAAATTTATTCATGATAAAATCTTCCACTCGAAAATCAGACGAACCTTAGTACTAAATTCTAATTGGTGTCCAAATGTGAGATTGTACTAGTATTTAATCTCCTAAACTGCAATTAAACATCATTATTTAAGTTCTTGTAATTAATTAATAATGGAAAAAGGAAAAGCAATAATGGGTTCGGGCCGAAGATGGGCCGTGGATTTTTCAGATAATTCGAATGCTAATTCATCTCGTGATATTCTTGATCCTCCTGGCTTCTCTCGCTCTGCCCCTCATCAGGTAGTATTACAATCCGAGCTTAATTGATTCACATAACTTTAATTTGAATTAATATCATCGTGAAGTAGTTTCATTAATGAATCTTCACACTATTTTTTGTTAGTTAGTGCTAAGCCCCATTTAACTTTCCATGGTTTTTCAGTGATAAAGAAGAAGCAGTTTTATAAGGCACTACGCGAAGGACGAAGACTTGCAGAGTCTGGTAATTGATTCAAAAAGCAATTTCAAATACACCTTAGTATAATTTCTTGTATAATGTATACTACAATTAATGCAGGGGATTAATGTTTGGAGGAAGTATTTTATGTAGTATACTTTCTGATAATCAGTGTAAATATTAATAATAATAATAATAACAGGAGAGTACAGATTGTTAGAAAAATACCAATTAGTGGAATAGGACCAGGTGGGGAAGGATAGGATAGTTGTGGCTATTGCTGAGCAGCTGGGCTTGGAAGGATCATATGTTCCTCGCACTTACATAGAACAAATACAGCTGGAAAAGCTGAATGATTTATATAATTATGGAGAACTTCCACCAGTCGCGATAATATTGCTGATCATCTACTTTGGCGCTGCCAGATGACTTAAAAACAAAGCTTGGTATAGATGATGATCTTGCTTCTAGCCCTAAAGAAGCACTTTCTCGGGCCTCAGCAGATAGGGTGGCGCTGGTATAACATTCTTGTGATTGCATATCTACTTTGATAGCAGGACTTGAAATATAAATCCGACATATAATTTTAGCTCTAGAATAATTGCATCTTACTTGTGAAAATAACAGTGGTGGAATGTCACGTTCATATTCAACTCAGAGGGACAAAGACTACTCTGATAGTCGACTGTTTGATGATAGGAAGGCGTCAACTCACAAGCAAAACCAGGTCACATGTGTGTTTATGAATACTGACTTGTTACATTATAAATATTGAAATGTTATGTTATTAGCTCATGTTATGATGATGGAACCCTGTAAAAATTCACAGGCAGCTATGACTATCTGAACAAATTTCTGCATTCAATGACGGATGACTTTACATCTTCGTTGAAGGGCTAATTCGTAACAAACAAGCACACAAAATACCTCCCTGAAGAGAGACCTCTAATGGATCCATCTCTCTGCATCTTACTTCATGTCTGGACCTAGAAAGCGGTTGACTGAATGCCAAACTCTCCACATCTTCATCTGTTAATGACACGCCTTTAATGGAAGAGGTACCTTCTTTTATTTAACACTTCAAATTTCCTCCGAGATGTTATCTACCATCATTCATGCAGGATATAATGAACAAAGGACATGATAGTAGTTTTATACAAAATCACCGTTCATTAATATTTTTACTAAATACACAATCACTGATATAGTTCGTTTGCCTTAAAAGTCCGGTTTATTGAAACCAATTTCTCCATATCATCCATAAAGTGTAATTTGCGGCTATCTGATATAGTTAGAGGACAGCGGCAGATCATGCACCAATTGAATAATCTCAGCAATCTTCTCGAAAACTTGAAAGGAATCTCCTGCTAGCCGGGCAAGCAATAGAATTACATTGCAGATGTAGATCCAATGAGGCTTCATTAGTAGTTTAACCGTCGCTCTCGATGGCCTAGGGGATTCTCTTGTTTAGGGGTCTGCCCAGAGTGCTTCCTTATATCACCTTACAAGTAGTTCTTGATTTTTAATTTTTAATCCAAGGATCTCAATATAACTCTCTGATAGGTAAAGATTACCCTCAGGCCACATTGATATGTGGAAAAGAAACTGGAGGCAATTTTTGTTGAATTTAATTGGTTATTAAATTACAGTGAAGGTTATACTTCCTCATTAATCCGGTTGTAAAATAGTCTGATCTACTTTTGAGTAATATTCACTAATTGCTTATATTTTTTTTGAGTGTTCGACTACTAGCAGAAGGCAGGTATATTCTTAACTTTTATCTTAATGTTAGTTATATGTGCTGATCTTGTCTGGGTATTTATTATTTCTATAATAAAATTGTAATGAAAAATAAATAATTTTTAAAAAAACCTAAAATACGATGAAAGGATTCTGTGGAGAAAATAAAAGAGATTTGTAACATTTTTCTTGGTGATAATGCAGTATTACGTGAATAATATTTACATGATTTATCTTGCATTGGTGATTCTATTTGGTAAGTTCTTATGAAAATTAAATTAAAAAAACCATGAAGGTAAAATAGGGGAGAATACGTTAATTTAGGCTTGTCCCAGCGCTTCTGCGTGTTATATATAGTATCGATTCTAAAGATGGTCACACATTTGACTTTTGATTTTTTCATAGTTAAACTTTGACTGTAAATATTTTTATTTGTGTTGCATAATATTTTATGAAAAATATATCATTAAAAATGTATTTTCAACTATAAAAAAAGAAAAAAAAATCAAATGTGATAATCTTTTAAGAATGGGAGGAGTATAACATTACAAGTTGTAATACCCAATTATTTATTATCTTTTATCCTTACAATTTCCCTAATTTGTGTTCTTTATGTGAGCTTCTAAACGGAATTCAAAACAATTTAAGTTTCAAAAAACATATTTAAATTCATCTTCAAATTCAAATACCTCCATCAATACGGACCTTATATCCCTATTAATATATACTCCGATGTAACTAACATAAGATGATGACAGGCATCTTCAAATTCACTTTCATTCCATACAAACCCCCACAACCATATTTAATATACTCTCATTCCTTATTAATTTAATCTTATGCAATGATGCATATTGGGAACAAAATAAAAGGCCTTTTCGATGATCTTTATCGATGTTATGGATTAAATTATCATTATACAAAAGTTACAGAATTCACGTTGTATTATTTTTATTAATTCATAATAGCTGATATATTCTAATAAGAATGATTTAAATCTTTGCTAAATTGAGCATGCAAACATTCCTTGATTTCACATTATTTGAAACTTAAAAGAAATTAAATAGATCGATCACGGTACAATTGTACAAACAATAAGTGAAAATAATAGATATATAAACTCATGTATGCTGAAGATCGAATTGACGATTCGACAAATAAATGAATATAATGTTATTACTAATGTGAATATATACAACTACAACTACAAAATTTCGTTCAATAAATAAACTCGATTGTGCTATCTAGTCACCAAATCAAGTTAGACGACGTTATTACACATCTTCAATAATTTAGAATCGAACAATAACCTAGTATTAGTCGTACATAACAAATAAAAATAGAGTCGAATAATGGATATATATAAACTATATACTATGTAGACGACTAAGCTGAAAAATACATCTGATGCATGACTTGAATGGTTTGGCCATTTAATTGTGCCTCTTTGAAGGTCCAGTTGGAGGAATTTTGGTGTTCTTCGGTTTCAAATTATAATATACTCGCTCTGTGGTAATTCGTAAGCTGGTGCTTCACTTTGAATCTCTTACTCTCCGTCACTTGGGTCAGTCAGGCCCTAATCAGTCAAACTTAGGCCGAGAAAAGGGCCAGGCATTAGCTAAGGCCAGAGATCATTTTCCATGGGAAGATGATTTTTTTTAAAGATAAGAAATAGAGAGAAGAAAGGTCATCAATTTGGAGTTTGGTAGGGTTTTTTTAAATGGTTATGATAAAATGAAAATGTAGGCTTCAAAATATGAGACACGTACATATATATATAGAGTCAATGAGACACGTACACGGAAATTAAATTTGTAAATTGTTGTGGAAGTCATAAGTGTAAATGGCACGCAAGAGATCACACCAATTGGAATTTTGAATTCTTATTGCATCATGCATGAGATCTTCGCAATTCAAGGAATCATGTATTATTAGTTGATAATTTCAAATATTCAGAAACGAAATTATCGTAGTTGAGGGTAAGTCGTGTTTGTTTTGGAAGGTGGATATGGAAATTATTCAAAATGAGGTGGTGGTAATATGATAATACAAATCTGTTGGTCTTTTGATCTTTTAAATTTCACCTTTATTTGTCAATCATTATTAGTGCTGAATTTATTTTGTAGCAGAGTATTGGGAAAAAAAACTCGAGTAAGATCATTTTTTTTTAACTTTACCACTTTCTTTGCAATGTCTATTTTTTTATCGAAGAAATTACTGCATTAATCAAAGGATGTTTGAATTTACATAATTGGTGTGGATCCGGCCGCTTCTATCAAATTCCACAAAAGTAGTAACTCCAAGAGGTGGAGTGCGAAAATCCTGAAAGTCGCCAGGCATGGTATCCGTATTATTAGCTAAGCGTAATTACTTGGTTCCACTTAAGCTGAATTGATGCCTAATTTATTTCGAAGCCTTGACAACGACCATCAATTACAATAGCATTATAACAATTATAAGATTCCGGGGGTTTTGAAATAATGTTCAAAATAATCCCTGAGAATCCATTTCAATATGAATAGGGGAGTAGTTCCCATGAAGGGCCATTTCGATCCATCATGACCGATTTCTGCGCAAATTACTTCGAAGTGATAGATTTTTGAGTAAAACCCGATAGCTGATTGCCGGATGATCTGATGGGCCTTTTTTGACTGCCGTTCGGGATTGCCTTCGAGCCAATCCACGTATTTAAACATACTGCGGAGGAGAGTCCGTTTGATTGTTAAGAGCCGGCTTTTTGTGGTTTAAGATGATACGTTTCAAAGTGGAAGAACTTCGGTAGCCTATTGATGTCTGTCGAAGGTTGGGCTAAGTAAAGTTTTCTACAGTTAGCTTGACAATATTTGAATACACTTGAGTCAATGACCCGAAGAGAAAAATGAGGCCCGAGAGGGGATTGAATCGCGTTCTTTTTCTTCTTAATTAGATTTAGGCAATTAGTACAATAATTTTAAAAACAGAGAGGTTTGAGGAGTAATGCTGAGGCTGTAGAAGTTTGAGTAGAGGCGCTCATTATGATATCACCACGATCGATCTCACTCTTTAAAGCAATGTAGAGACATCGAAAATGAGATGTTTAGATAAGAGGGAGGACACAGTTGCCCAGCCGGCTTGTTGAAGCGGAAGGCAGGATAAGTCTTAATTCTTAGGAGAATTTTAAGTTTCGGACAGACTCAGGGAGTGAGTTCCGCAGTATGTCCAGATAATTCGATCATAAATTTGATTCAGCATGAGAGATTACCGTTTGATGAAATCCGAGGCAGCCAAGTCTTGTTTAGATTATACTTACTTAAGGTACACAAAGATTCGATTTACTGTCATGATGAGGAAGGGGATAGATTGATTTATTAAAGTCAACTTGACGGAGTAATAATTGAGAAACATTTGTATGGAGGTCTGATAAAATGGTCCGTTGCAGTTAGCTGCTTAGAATTTACGATCAATTTATCGATCCAGCTTTGAACCTCTTACGACTTGAAAAGCTCTCTAAAACTGAGCTGCTGCATGCCTTTCTTTGAAATGGTAGCGGCGGGGATGATTTAATGAAACTTATAGCTTGAAGGAATTAACCATGCCAAAAGGAACAACTTCTTACAAATTTATCAATTTTTAAGAATGCACGAGAAAATAAAACTGCAAACTTTGATCGACAAATTATGGGGGTGAATGAGAGATGTTGAAAAAATGAAAATCTCTAATTTGGACAATGAAATTGCTAAAGATGTAATGGAAGCGTACAAGTAGTAATGATAATAAGTGACATTGTGAAAATAGCAGATTCTTAACTAAATTATCAACAACAATTATGACCAAAATTTCTTTGTCGACTTTACTTGAATTATTTCATGGCGTTGATGTAAAACTAACTGAATTTCAACTTTACTGTGTTTATAAGCAAATGGCTCTTTTCTTTCCGTAATGTTTATATTGAAACAAGCGAGTTACTCCATGTTATTTATTAGGAAAGTAATAAGCAGGGTTTTGTAATTGTTTTATATTAATTTTATCTTTTTTGTTTGTTTGTTTATAAGCGAATTCGCTTGTTTGTCCACAATCATGAACATAATTTGCTTGTTTCTATACAAGCATGAGAATAGTCGTTGTTTACGTGTTAACAAAACATGGGGCGTATTTATTAAAAGTAAAAACGATAATTTTGCGCCGTTTCTTTTTAATTATTATTGTATATTGTATAACGGCCCGGCCCTAATGAGATGACGAATGCACCAAGTATTCCTGCAGCCATAAAATTTGTGAGTATCCAAACACTCTCCAACTTGAAAAGCTCTCCTAAACTAAACCCTAACACATATAACTACTACAGAATTGGCGGTGATTTAATGGCTTCCAAGCTTGAAGGATGGCATGCCAAGGAGCAACTTCTTTACAAGCTTATGAATTTTTTAAATTACGAGAAAAATATGCAAACTTTTCGTCTACAAATTCGAGAGGGGTAAGATGAGGAGATCGATGAAAAAAAAAATAGAAATCTCTAATTTGGACAATGAAATTGCTAAAAGAAAAGTTGAGGCTTGATGGCGTAAGAAAATATGTAATTTTAAATATGTATTTGCTTCTGAATTTCGATCTAAGTATCTACGTGTTTGTTTGATTATAAGATTTGGAGATTGTTCTACGATGATTTTTCTCACTTTAAGGCATGGTACGGTGATTGTTCATTTGTTTTTTAGTTTGATTGTATATAAGATTTTTGATCCACTTTTTGGAAGGTTGGGGAAATGCTTAATATTGATCTGAGGATTCAGTATACTCGGAGATCGGGACTTATGTTGGAGAGATTGAGAGGTAAAGAATGGTGGCGCCGCCGATTAGCCGATGGTTTCACAGCTAGGAAGTATTACGGAGATGTTGAGTTTAATTTAGATCGTTTACCGCTGGAGCCTTTGGGATCGGGTGTTAGGAAGTAATGTAAAATTATTAAAGATGAATAAGAAAATTCAGAGAAGGGTTGGGGTGGCAAAATGCCAAAATGAAGTGGTGGTAATATGATAATACAAATCTGTTGGTCTTTTGATCCTTTAAATTTTCACCTTTGTTGTCGATCACTATTAGTCTTTGAATTTATTTTGCTTGATAGAGTATTGGAAAAAAACTCAAATGAATCGTTCTTTTTTAACTTTTTTACCTCTTTCTTTTAATGTCTATGAATCTAGAGTCATACTACTTGCCGCTTCTTCATTCTTATTTAGTGCAATAACTATTAGACAACTCATCTTACATGAGGCTGGGAACTATTAGACATGACCCGATTACTTGACTAAAATATCGTTAGTGTTACTCCTTTCGTAGTGCATTACATTAACATTCGGTAGGCTCCGTTTCACGAGCATTTTGTGATGCGGAATGTTAGATTATATGGTTGTGAGATTCGTTTTACTGTCGGAAATATATTCGACACATGTTTAGAAGAATTTGAAGCCTATGATGCCCGCAGTAACCATCACCATATCCTACTTTATTAAGTACTATATCTGGCAAGCTGAAATTGGCGGTAGAAGACAATCTAGAATAGCATACATAATGTTGAATACTTGAGAATCTTTGAAAAGAAGAAGAATTCAATATATGCACGATCCTTTTTACTTTAACCCCTTAAAGCCCGGCAGGTGCTAGCAACCTCGTATAAACCCAAAGCGCCGATTGCCTAAATGAAGCTCCGTTTCGGCTGAAACTTTACATGCTCTCTTGTCGAACCTTAGCTGTATATAAAGCGTATCTTTTTTTCTAATAAAGTCTACTTAAAGGGAGTACTCTTAGGTACAGAGAAGATAATTTTTTTTTAATTCATTATGTTTGCTAGGGTCTATGGAAAAATTTGATCGAGTGCACATATCATTTTTTCGGTAGCGAAGTGGAGACGATGACTCTCTATGAAGAAAATGCCGGTCGTCTCGCTTCAGTATAGCAGAGACATCCTCGATGATTTCGACAACAATATTGCTTGTCTCCCGTAGAATGTATTGTAAAGGTGGCAATGCTTTAGACTCTTTGATATATGTTTCTTCGAAGAAACAACATATAATGGTGTCATAATTTCTTTTATGAATTCGACTCCAATTTCAAATAAGCATATGTTATGCGTCAACTTTGAAAATGCATTTTCATCCCATTGAATATTCACATAGAACAAAGCAACCAAATAGTATAAACCAGATATATGATAAAACTAGATTCAGAGCGTAGTAACAAAGAGTTATATAATAAAAATTGTGAGAGAAGGCATAATTGCACCGACTATATAACAAAAATAAACGAGAATGGTTAGTTTAAAACTCTTTAAAAATGATAGTTCTATACATGTGCTCGAGGTATGAATGAATTTATCATGGGGCTTTGATAACCAATGAATTAAAACTACGTAGTATCGAGCTATGATGATTGGTTATGAAAAAATTCTAGGCATTGCATAGATAGTTATGGAGAAAATTTTCTCGATTCTACATCTACGTACTTTACAAATAGAAGTTGAACTTGGTATACTTAAATACATCTTCCACGAATGGTTATGAAAATTTTTCTCAATTCTATCTCTGTAAAACCTTGCACAAAGTTGAAGCACATATGCAGCAAATGCCGTCCGTTTCTATCTTCGATTTACAGCTCTTGAATGGTTATGGAAAATTTTTCTCACCCGGCGTTATTCGGTTTATGTTACTCAGATAATTTCTTTCGATCACAGTTCGATTGCGACAGCATCGTATATACTCACAGAAGAATTTCACAAATTTTAGGTGGAGTTATTGACTTCTATTGTGATTTGAGAAATTCGAGCATTCATGAATCAGCTTGCGGTATATAAAGATTGAGCACCAATCACTGACGATACATGGCAATGCATTTCTTCTTTTTGTGGAACTTTTGAATCCAAAACAACTATTTTGATGAGTTAGAAACAAATGGAAATGCATGCCAAATAGAGGTGTTTGATGAAATTCCTAACAGAGATGAAAGTTATTATGATGACCTTGATATATTTGATACATGATGAGTATTATGATGATAATCGAGTACATAATGATAGTGTAGTTGAGAATTGAAAATAATGATCATGAGAGAGACAATTATACATGATATATATTTATAAATCTATTATTTTCCTTATATTTATCATTTCCAATTGACTGACTCTTTGATTTTCGACCTCAAATAACTCAAACCTTTATTTTGACTACGACATTTTAGCTATTTTATGAATACTTGTTAGTAACTTAACTAGAATTCCCTGCTTCAGAAACATTTCATATACAAAGAGTATTGAAGTGCAGACTCGGAGCGGTCAGGTTGAGTTCATGATTCTTTATGGAGATTTGTCATTAAATGGAATGAAGTGTTTGATCACGGAATTCCGAGGGGTTATGTAGTATTGATTTTTCAAGGTGATTAGATGTTAGTAATGTTGCATCAGCATGTCTTTGGGACCTCGGTATTTGCTTATCGATGCAAACTGACTCGGCTTGATGAATACTACGTTCGGAGGCCATAATCGAGCCTCCGTTTTAGAGTTTTCACGTACTTGGGGAAAGAGAAAGTATCTTACAAGGGAGAAGTGTCATGATACTCCTACTAAAGAGTCCGAAGACAAAAGAAATATCACTGGCATGGCTAACATTCAATGAAGACAAAGGAATATCACAACAAATAAAAGCATTAAAAGAAAAACTTTAATATTCCTTATATTTATTATATTTTGAGATTTACAAACTCACATATATAGATAGAGAACAAAGATGTAAAAGGATAAGAGATAAATGAATAGAATTGTTATCTTCTAAATCTATACTCTTCTTAACTTCTTAACTATTATTTATGTACAGTAGTCTCTTGTTATTCCTTATGCTTCAATATCCACACTCTTCAAATGTGAGGACCAAATTAGTTCTTGCAAAGTATCGGACTTGATGTTCTTGAAAGCTTTACGTCAAACTGCGTCCATTTTCCTTGACCACATTTCATCTTCAGAGCCTACATCATTGCTGCGATTCCATCGATACATTACCTTCTTTCTGAACAGCTACAAGCGCTACCCGTGATCAAACGAAATGAAAACTAAAATTCAGGCTCAAGCGTACTCGTTTCCGCGTATTTCCTCAATTTCCATTTCAGTTTCTGGCTTCGGTTTGAGGAAAATTCGAATATCACAAATTAACATCAGGAGGAGTTGGTCTAAAACTAGCCCATTTATTTTATTATATAATCGGAGTGCGATTATGCTTCTCTTAAATATTTTTATTATATAGTCGAAGATGCGATTATATATACCATTATTTTTATTATATAGTCGAGTCTTGATTTATCTAACCCTCTCATTGTTTATGTTGTTATGTCTGTTTTTGCATTGGTGTTAAGTTTTTAATTTATGAATACTCGTTAGTGAAATGTGTTTTTAAATTGATGGATAAGAGCGTATGCTATTTGAAATTGGAGTCGAATTCATAAAAAAATTATAGCGGCGTTATATGTTGTTTAACTGATAAGCGTACGAGATGAAAAGAAAAGCATAAAAGATCAATACTATTTCCTTACATGAATTACAAAATCAAAAATATCATAAAGCGTGAGTTAGTCTAAAACTAGTAAAGAAGCGTCGACTTCAAATCTAACAAGTAGTAAAGGCATTGACGACAAGAGAAATCAAACAACGATAAATCAACCAATGATGATGCGGAAAGGAGAGAGGTAGTGTCCACCAAATCGGAAGTCAATGCGGCCTCTTAGTATAGGAACACACTTTGGAAGGCTAATAAGATGATACTCCTTACGTCGATCCATGAGTCTCGCCAAATCGATCCTACTTAAAAAACGTAAGAAATTAGGTTTTCTCAAATGCTTGATCCTGCTTATGGAACTCGATAGAACATTCATAATAAGAGGCCGATGAGCGCACTTATAGGAAATATCCAAGAAATTAACGAACCTTTCCGCTTGAACTTCGTCGATCCTCCTCTGAATTCACAAGTTGGTTATAGCGTCCGGTTCGACACCGTGGAAATATGCCAACTAAATACGTTCGATATGACGTCAACGGTGGAAGAAATTTGGAGAAGAGAGCCTCGGAATAAGAAAAGCCTTCACGCACAAAATCCTCTTGACCCGGAATCATCACGTTTCCGAGCGGCGTCTCTGAGGCATTTCTCAGAAGCATCTGGTCTCTTTGAGACAAAGTAGAGTCAAAAAATAACATTAACCACGTGCGGGTTGGAAACTGGCTTCCCAAAGTTGTGCCCTCGCCTGGCTGACAACAAAAGTCGACAACTCGTACTCCACCTTTTGAATGATCATCTCACTCGGGAAGGGCGACATTAAAGCGAAATATATTATTACTATTGATTGAACATATTTGGCCAGCGATGGAATGCGGTGCGTCCCTTTCGATGAAAGGCAGTCAACACCATTCCACTATAGCACGCATTGCATACCGTTTTTCTTTCTTTTCTTTTTATGTATGTTTTCTTTGGAGTAATCTACGGTTGCTTGATAGACTCGTTTCTTCATTTTAATTATAGTGTTTGTTTTGTTCATTTCATTTTATACTTTTCATATGTTTTTAATTTTATTTTACAGCACATTATGTGGTTTAATTTAATTTTTTTTGCTTTATGATAAAGAAGAGTTTTTATTATTAATGTAATAATGCAATTTTTTTAGATAAAACTTGACTATAGAGGAAAACTAGTCGATTATCTGATTTATCAAGATGAAAGAGTCTAAATTATGCAAACTAGAGTGCCACTAGCGTATGCATGGCTCTCGTTTCTTGATTTTAATTATAGTGTTTGTTTTGTTTCATTTTCATTTTTATACTTTTCATATATTTTAATTTTATTTTAACATTATGTTAATTTTTAATTTTAATTTTTTTTGCTTTTGTAATGCAAAGAAGAGTTTTTATTATTAATGTAATAATACAATTTCTGAATAAAACCCATTTATAGGAAAACTGCGTCGATTGTCTGATTTATCAAGAGATAAAAGAGATACGGTATCTAAACTAGAGTCCTAGCGTATGCGTCGTGCACGGAAATATCTTGGCTTGATAGGAGTGTAGTCGGCGTTAAGCCTATTAAGGCCTTCGAGTTAGGAACAACTTGACATTAAGTTGTTATAGGTACATTGTATGGCCGAGAAGCAAAGTACACTAAAAGTCCTTGGCGTTCAAACCTTTGCCTCTGAAGCTTGGAGTTGAACCAGCAGTGCCACTAAATGCCGCCTTTTTGAACTTGAGGATGTAGTGCGAGGTGAGGTATGAAAGCTGAAACTATTATCGACGCATGAACAACTCACTTGCCCGAGAATGCAGCCAAGAAGGCATGCCACGCTTTGATGCTATGTATAGGCATACGGATACCGTACAACCAGACACAAAGGTGGAAAAGTTTAGCGGAATGGCGGCATAAAATGGTGATCTGATGCAAGGAAGTAGGCATATTTAAAGTGTAAAGCGATCAAACCAGCTGAGGATAACATTATATACATTGGGAAGTAGGCAACCCCTCGGCAAAAATCGATGAGATGTGAGACACGTCTTTTTCGAGGACTTGAACATGGTGCTTAACGATCGAGGGATAGGATACAAATTAAGTAAGTATTATTTTTTTTTTGACATGTATATCACGTGAAGTAATAGACTTGACAGCGTCCCACTTTACAAGTTTACTCGATAAAAGCAACTTTGCTTTGTTGATAAATTTATTGATGCAGAATGCTCCCATAATTTGAATAATAACAAAGGCGAAAATCTTCTCTCTGGGTTATGATCGACACCGATAATTATCCTTCTTTTTGTACCGCCAATCACGTTCCTTGTAATCATACTCATGAAATGATTCCTTGTTACTAATAAAAGGTGAGAGCCATAGTGCACATAAATCCTCCTGAAACTTGAACTGTTATGGAATATTGTCTACCAAGAAAAGAGATGACTTGTTGAGAAAGTTACTAGATTTCTTATTTTCTAAGTTACATGTTTATCAAAGAGTAATTATCTTATAAATAGGCCATTTCGTTAACTATTGTATCACAATGAATATGACGATAAAAGATATTATAATAAGCATTTTGTTATTACTAACTGTGTATTTTACATTGTAGTTATATTCATAACGAATTATTATGCGATCAAGCTCTCCAACTGAGGTAATTTTACTTCAACTTCCATATTTATTTATTGAATATTTTTCCAGCATAATATTATATTTCAAACTCGAAAAATATGTTAGCATATTAATTATTTATAATACTTTTACCTAGAGAATCTATCATTGAAATATATTATTATTGATTATTGTCAGAGAGAATAATTTGGATGTAACAACGATGTATATTCAAAACAAACTAAAATTATTTAAATGCACGAGTATAATATAATTGTTCATCCTACAGTTGAATTATTTTATTCTTGAAATATAGTATTACTATTTGACTATTCATTCCTCTAGTTGATTGTTTATTCTTGAATAATACTTAGTTCATTTTTATATATAATATAGATCCAATGATTCTTTTTTTATAGTATGAATCAATGATTCTTTTTTACATATTAGTATCATTTATATATTGATGATGCGATGATCCATTTTGACTTTCATGTTATATTCGATCTATATTATTGCGTAGCAAAATAATTCTTGATTTAATGATTGAGGATCAATACAAGAGTTTCATTATATGATTATGCAGACATAGATTTGTGTAGTCTAATCGAAAAATGATAAACTAGTGTAGTTGGAAGAGCCGGCAAATTAAATTGAAGAGCAAAAATATTGGTTTCTTCTTCCACTTGTGTTTCTTTGTTGTTTGCTTTCTGACACATGAGGGTGTAAATCAATAATCAGTGATGTCAAAATCTTGGCCTAAAATAATGTGTAAACCAATAAACATCAAAATTTATGCTCAATGAATATTTTAATAAATAATTTATTAGATTAAAAATTAAGAGTTTAAGTTTCATTATGATTTGAGCCTTTGTTTTCATGATTTGATTTAGTGGTATGAGATTTTTTTATAACATATCTTCGATTAAATGTATGGTTTTATATTAGAGTATCATAATGACCAACCTTGCAAAGCTTGAGTTTGTGGCCATAACATTTCTAAGAGAAAGGTACTTATAAATGAGTACTAGGTAAGAAAATAATGAGCTCTTGATAAAAAACCACGAGTCCCGTCCAACTGGATCCAACCCATTTCATGAAGCGAATGAGGTAATTCAAAACAATGAAAATAATCGTAGTGATGGGAAGTGGGCGAAATTAAATGGTTTTCTCAAATCGATCATACGTGGGCGTCAAATACATTATCGGAGAAACGTGGACATATGAGTGAACTCCACTTGAGGAACACATATTCTAATAAGAAGTGGAACCATAACAGTGAGAAAAATGGTAGAGCAAAGAATATCGGTGGAACGCCATCACTCTTGCCGGTGTTATTTTCTTGATAGTTTGATTGAACTTTTTGGCAGTGTTTATTTAGTTATGAATTTGGCATATTAATTTATCAATTTTTTTAATTTTAAATGTGCTCATTTTTGTATAATAAGGAACAATGTGAATCGGAGTTGGTGTTGCTTGTATTATCGTATCTGGAAGCTAGTTCACAAACAAGAAAGATTTGGTATTTAAGCGGTCGCTTGTGGCCTTATCTTTCATGAAACTTACACTTGGTATGTATGATTTTTTAATTTTTGCAATAGGATTGTCACCATGATATGGATAAAGAGAAATATGTCTTCTTGAGATAATTACCAACCAGCTAAATTACAAATCCACAAAAGATAAGAAATATTTTTCTTATTTGATACATGAAGCCAAGTGTTATTCTGATATCGGATAGTGCAAAATTGATTGAAGGCTCCGGAAGAGTAACATATTATTCCACAGAGGAACACAATTTCCATATTGAATACAGCATGTTCATCCCAAGTCTCAGAAACTTAATGAGTTTAAAGACATGCTTGAGGAAATGTTTATGGCGTGCAGGGCGAAGTGAAGGGAGGAATGAAATTTCTGATATCCAGCATAATATAAAGTGAAAGACCATGTTAGAAAAGTTACTAGAGTTGTCATGTGGGTTGTACTACACACACATTTCTAGTATAGAAATACATGTTCTATCAAACCAGAAGTTTGAGGATCATGATAAGTTTATTATTTGGCATGACCCAGTTGAATCCGTCGAGATCAGTATAAGTGTGAGAGATAATTGAAAACTCTAAGACACCTATTGAAAATCGACAAATTTCGTCGAAAGAATTTGTATGTGATGCATGTTCGAGGTAAACTGCGTTACGGACGCTTGGCTGAAACCAAATGTTGGAAATGAATCTCCAAAATTCTTGCAGGCGTAAGCGAGGTGATATGTAGACGATACATCTGTAATACCATGGAACATTTTAGGTATCATCATGGTCGCATTGATGCGTCGACAAGATGAATTACCAGCGTATCACTGTATTATACACTGCATTAACTTTGCTTGGCGTTGCGAGACTACTTTGCTCAAATCGTTTGATTAAAAAGGGCACATTTTCGTTGTGATCAAGAGAATCACGACTTGATAATGCACATGAGTTTACACCGAGCTTTTAATGACTATTGCTTATCGGTGGGAATTGATGTTGAACATCCTATAGAACATGTTCATACACAAAATGTAGAAGATGTATTGAATCATTTATTAAGCGTCTTAGTGATTGCAGGCCATTATAAAGCAAAACTCGATTACTTATTGAGAGCACTTATTATCTGCGTCGGCGGCATTCGCGTCGTACCAGCGAGAATTCATCACCAATCCCTCTACAATTAGTTTCGAGGTAGATGTACAATATTTCATCAAAATATTTGAGAAGTCGCAGTATATATACCATTCTCCACCACTGGCCTTGTGAATGGGTCCTCAAAAATTAAAATTTATGTTGATTTTTGAGTCTCCATCAATAATAAAGTATTTGGAACCTTGCACATACTAGTGATAAAATACACAAATTTTGTCTCTAGCTAGATCCAAAACAAGTTGATGTTTTTTCCGTCAAAATTCATTTTGAAAATCAAACATAGACACAAGAGCTTGGAACTAGTGTGCTATTTTAATTTACATTTTGTGAAGAACCCACGGTAGGTGAAACTTAAGCGCCTAGTACTTTCATAGGTATAAATATATAATTTAAAACCTTAATGGTACTACTATTTCATTAATGTTTTGGTAATGTAAGAATTAATCAACCATCATATATATTCTCCCTCGTTTAGGGCACGATGTAACATTTTCAAGCCCAGGTTTAATTTTTATATATTAGAAGACCCCTTTACTTTATAAAGTCAATCATTTAGTTATACAAATCACATAGTAAGTTATTCCTAATTGACTTTACAGTTCCATTTTCTATATAAAGGGATGCCCATCTTCTTCCATTTCCAATTCATTCATCTTCTATATCACTACTACTTCTCAATCCTATAATCAATTATTTGATTAAAGTACTGTTTAGCATTCTACATTATTGTCACATTGCATATTTCATCATGATTTGTCTTCTATACACACAATCTCGTCTAATAAGCACCATTACAATCATTTTGTATACTTGTGTTTGGATTCCATATATTCAAATAAAGCAAGCCATTTTCAAGATGCTTCTTGCCTTCATTATCTTTTGCTCACCATCATCATCTAATCATCATGAACAAGAAAAAGGGCATTCTCAAGAATCATCTATGTTTGATGTCAATCTCTCCGCGATTCGGTTCGAGGATTTGATGATGATTTTTCCAATAGTTAGTGATGATGATCAATCAAATAGCAAAAACCAAGGAGTTGGC
Organism: Lithospermum erythrorhizon; assembly: GCA_019722365.1. Lineage (NCBI taxonomy): Eukaryota > Viridiplantae > Streptophyta > Magnoliopsida > Boraginales > Boraginaceae > Lithospermum > Lithospermum erythrorhizon. The sequence goes on from JADFUC010002331.1 coordinate 121,891, forward strand.
GGTGAAGAACCATGTTGTTCCATTTGTTTGGCAGATTTCAAGAAAGAAGATGTGGTTAGCCATTTGCCTAGATGCAAGCATGTATTTCACTTAGATTGCATTCAGAGATGGCTTGATCGAAATCAATTCACTTGCCCTCTTTGCAGGTCTTCTCTCTTGCATGCATGCCACTAAATTAACTACAAATATTGATGAGCTAATTACAAGTGATCATCTAGCAATCTTGACTTTTTGACACGTTTATCAGTGGATAAAATTTCAAAAAATATACTTAGCTTATGGGGACGGAGACTCATCCAACAGTGAACAAGTTTCTATTTTTTATTCATTAGTATATTATTAGAAGCATTCCTGACTCTATGTACCAAGAGATATAAGAATGAAGTCAGAGTTTTTTTCTTCATTTAGTGTAATTATTTGCCGTTTGAGGCTAAATATTATATGGCTGAATGCATGCCCTTAATTTATTTTTAATTTCAACAAATTAAATTAAACATTATCTATTATCTCCTTTAATTTCTTGGCAATAAACCCATTGTCCTATTTCACCTCTATTTTTATTTATTGATATTGATTAATGATATTTAATTCATTGACTTTTTCAAAATTATCAGATCGACCTATAAATGTTGACTATATGCAATTTATTATGATCTTTACATCTAAGGCGATGATGTTGATATTAATAATAAAGTACATCATGTTTATTGCATAATTGATTCATCACCAATTTTTTGCTAGATAGCCATGGCTTTAATAATGATCTAGTTAAACATAAAATAAAATGATCAACCTAAAAATAGCGAGAAATTAAGAGATTTATCGATTACTATATATATACTCCTAATAAAGGTAATGTTGGAAAATCATCATGATCTATATGATGAGTTTAATATTTTGAATGCAAAATCAATCAATCAATAAGTTGGTATAAATATATTGAAGGTATCGTGGCCGCAAACAAGTCCGGGCTTGACATATGTTTCGATTTCTTGATTTATGATTGCAAGGTTCTCTGTTCTGCTTTTCATTTTTTACACTACATTCATGATTATTCATTACATACATCACATTTAATATTTCAATATGCCTAATCCGCCATGTAATTTGAATATTGGTATAACAATCCATATAATGTGAGTACATAAAAAATTGTTGAATTTTGCAAGTCAACATGCTGTGTGAAGTTATTGGCTAAAACGTTTGCCTCTTCTCATAGTCAAACGCCTTATCAGAACCATATATAATGTACATGAAGAGCAGAAGAGACATCATATTAGACATATTGTGTATTACAGTAATATTAATGTGTTTACATTATTTATGGACTTGTATAGATTTAGTCATTAGATCATTATATGAGTTTATATATATTGTAATTATACTTTATGAAGAATATTTGACACATTATTATATTTTATATGAAATCCATGAATACAGCTGAACAAATATTCATTATTATCAGCATCATCATTATTTCAGCTTGGTTTGCATTTTTTTGAGGTACTAAAGGAGGTGTTAAACTTAAAAGCTTCAGCCACGTTTTTGTTTGCATTGAAATTGCAATGATGTGGCTTTTCAGGCGTTTTTAATTCGTTACGTTATGAGGTGTTTTAGTGCCCTTAATAAGAAAAGCGTTTATTAAATTTGGCTGCCAAACTCCATCCAGCGGCTCACTGCGGGCGTCGGAACAACACACATATCACGCTTTTTAAAAATGTTCGGAGGAATCCAGAGGTCAGCCATTGATTTTAAGTCCTATCAACCATTATCTGGGAAAATTTGGTTCTCGAGATTTGGAATTGATTGATTGAATACTCCGCCGAGCATAGTTCTTTTTCTGAGTTCCGTGACTCGCCCCTCCTTTCTGATACACGCAGTGGTATCAGTGCGTCCGTGAAAGTCCCCAAACTCTTGCATGGCTCTGCAGTTTGACTCGGGGTGGATCAGCAGGCTCCTGCGCTTTTGGCCCGATTATGCGTCCACCGAGTTCCGCGCTCTACTTGTAAGCTCCTTTAAATATCGACTTGATTAACTTCTCAATTTATGTAAGAACTACACTAGTTTGCTTAATTGTCCATCTTTCGCGATGATATTAGCCAGATGCTTACTCGTGCTGTGGCTCCTCGTCAAATGCGGCTTTGGGTAGCATGTGAACACCCTCGATTTGGGGATAGATATAACATAGATACCGCCAATAGGATTAATTTATTTAATGAGGTTGCATGCATTGGGTAACCACTTTTTGGAGGATCATAATTCGCCTCTTGACTACGCCCACTTGTCACTTTAAATTCGCTCCCATATTGGCGGCTCTGGCGACTTTGGCCGCCAACTTTTTGGAGATGTATCCAGAAGTGCTTTATTTTGCCTTCTTTATTCCTTGACTCCTCAGATTCTACATATTGTTTTTAACCTATTTGTGAACTCGTCTTTATGCAAGGAATTTGCATAACTTGAGGCCTTCTTTAATTTCTCGTATCTTTAACCCACGATAAAATGCCATATATGCTACCTTGTTATTAACTTTCGGTATGGTTAGCAAAGATAATAATTTACTATAAGCCCGACATGGCAGCTCACTTAAGAGGAGGTTTCGTTTAGGGCCACGTTGGATATCCGTTAACGCCACAAATCTGAGTACTTTTTTGAATGCAGATCTTGAACTGCAATGAATGTATCCGCGTATGTTGATATGAATCTATGGATTTGAGGCGAGGCATATACGATCTAATGCGCGATCCGGCTAAGCTATTGAAAAGCTTTTTCGCATGTAGATGCTTTAAGGATCGCCGTTCCATTAAATTGGGTAATTTGAAGCAAAATGAAACTCTTTTAGTAGCGATGCCGTCAACCTATATATGAGATGACATTTTTTATCTTACACTTCCTTTTGTGAATAGCAGGTGGCATGAATGCTTTCATCATTTCTTGATATCCTCTAATTCTTGTTGCAATTTTGAGTAGTTGGATCGACGGAGTTGCGAGGGCACTGTGAAAGGTACTCACAGCGGCGCGTGCTTGCGCCTCTTAAGTAGTAACATATGAGTTGTTTCCGAGGGGCCTCCCATACTCTGAAAGACTCACCGTATGCAGTGTTATGTGTATAAGCGAGATAGTATCGCATCTTTTCCCATTTCTGCATTTTTAATTGTACGTTGATACTTGCCTTTTTGTATTTCATACCAGTATGTCTTGAGTAAAAAAGGATGTAAAATAGATTCGTTAAAGGCGGGTTGTTTTGTTGTGAATCATGACAATTACATTTGTATTATTACATCTTTGACCTGCTTTCGATCCTTTGAAGCGAGGCGCCACTTGATAATTGTAATCGGCAGGAAGTAAGCCCAGATGCAATTATCGATAGAGGCCTACCAATACAGGCTTTCACGCTTATTCTGATTCAGTCAGAAGGTGATCACAGTGGAAATGGTCGTCTTCGGTGTAGTGCAGGAGAAAACCACTCCCTCTTAGAACCAACTGCTTGAGGTCTTTGGAGTGGTAGCAATCTGGAGAATCCATGAGTCAAACTTGATCATGAAGTAGTCTTGATCGTAAATTGCGATCCGCAGTGTTTCAAACCCAGTCAAATAGTATTTATATTTTAGTGATTGTACTGAAAATAGTAAATTGCAGTTAAAGAATAAATATACTATGAGTGAAGTATTTATAGACAAGTACAAGTGACTGATGGTTCCAACTTTCTCCTCCTTGATTGAGTGAGGTATTTTTATACTCCGTACAACATATTCCACCTCCTCCGGAGTCGGAACTAGTACAAATAAGGAAATTGTTTTTTTTAATCTTTTTTCTTTTCTAATCGGATGGAGATTTGTTCGATATTGTGGACTCTAATGGGATGTTTTAATATGTTACCCCTCTACAAGACATGCATGTTTGGATAGGATTGAATAAGGGGGGAGTTTTTTTAATAGAATTAAGGAATGCGATTATACCATCTTAATATTGAAAAATATAGTATATTTCATAAATATATACATGAAAATATGAAATTTATTGTCCCACTTCAATAATGAAAAATCTCATTAAAATTAGTATATTTAATCTATATTCCTTTCAATATTTATTCAAGATTTGTTACTATCTCACTGCATTGAATCATATAAGATGATCTACTTAATTAATTCTATCTTAATTTTCACATACACATGTATGCTATTGAATGTGCACCGTTTAAGTATCAAATCCGGTGCTTATCTGGAGATTTTTCATGCCATTGCTTGATTTTGTGTGTTAAAGGTAAGGCACTAGAAATTTCGCATTACGATTTGCGAAATCCGAACCTTTGTGCTGCTTAAATTATGAATATATGGTTTTGAGTACATTTAATATATATAGAGTTCGGTGTATTGTGGATATGTTTAACACAAGTAGGTTTTAATTTAATTCTCTTTAATACATACATACTTTGGGGTAAAATGTGCCCTAACTATCTTTACTTACATAGTTATCACTTAACATTTGGAGTAAAATGTGGCAATGATTGATCATATATGTTTGTATCAATTAATTATTAGATCATTCACATATTTCAAAATTTTCTTCCAGTAGCATTTTAATTTTCTTATTAAATTTCAAATATCAATGACATGTGCTCGACAAATGTCTACTTTTGAGGGGCATTTTCATCAAAAGACACCAATACCTTCTATTTATATCTTATTTGGTATATATATATTGAGGACATCATTGGTAATTCTGGTATAATCTACCGTGTATGAATTATCTGATATATCTATCTCAAGCAGGGGGCGTGAATGAGGTATGAAAAGGAGATAATGAATCCTTATCAAAAGTTATTTAAACCACCTAAATCTCTATTATCAAAATTATTCACACCATTAAATTACATATTTAATGGGATTAGATTTGATTTGGTTTAATTTAATTTATTATCGTTCGTTTTATTTAACTTATACACCTTATCAAACACAGCATCACTTGGTGTTGGTAAATTAATCGAAATTTGAATAGATAGGAAGATGTGGGCGGTGACTATATACTTGTTTATGAGGTGGCGATGTATATCATATGAAAGTACTATAGAGAGAGTATAACTTAAGAGTAGAATATATTGTATTACATTGGTTACAATGTTTGTTTAAGGTAAGCAATTAAGATAATGACGAGCATGGAGAATTAAGTGAACCAGTCTTTATAGGATTGTTTATTCAACTCTCGAAAATCGAATTTTCACAAACGTTGAAAGAAAGCAAACACACATACATTCATATGTTTTGAACTACTAAACCCAACATGGTATGCGCCAACGGAATTACAACTAACATTCCGGTTTTAGTATTAACTAATACGGAGTACTTGATTAACTAATGCACTTGTTAAGCTACATTGTTACCATTATATTCTACATTTAGTTATTTTATATATAAGTACTTAATGAATGCGTAGTTATCTTAGAGAAGATGATAATTTTCAAAGTAGTAGAGATAAGTAAAGTTGAAATGCATTAATAAATGAGTATTGAACTTGAGATTTAGTTTGAATATGTTAAGTAGGAGACAAATAATGTGGGTCACAAGATCATCACATTGGTCTTGTGGTGCCCAAGATGAGGTAACTTGACATCTAAATTCACCCTCTATTTAGAAGCGGGGCTTGCAAATGACATCATAGCTTGAACCTATATTTTGTATCGTTTTGAAATTTTTCAATGACTGTTAAAAAAATCACTATAATCATGAACACATATCTCCTCCATAATTTGTCTATGTTTGTACCAAAATAATACAGTAGGATTTTGCATTGATGAAGAAGATTTGGGCTGATTTCACCACAAAGTGAAGCAGAGTATATAAGGACTAAAAGCAGAAGCCAGGAAAGCCTTCCCAGGACCCAAGAACCCACAGGTACAAAAGCCACGGTCAACAAATGCAACAATGCACATCATTCAACAGGGCCCATGACCAATTCTCTTCGTTGGCCAATGTAATGATGAGTAGGCGGCAGGCACTCTTTCTGAGCTAAGTAATGGCATATAGTCACAATGACCAGTCATGGCTAGGTATGTGGCTAAATAGCGTTAGTAGGAAATCAGGCTAATGATCGTGGCCTTTACGATTCTGATTGAAACTGCTACCTAGGTTAGCAATTTGAATCATATTACAATTTGTGATATTGAATCATATTACAATTTGTATGCCACTCTATTACATTCAATTACTATCACAATGTGAATTCTTTATCTTTATAATAAAATTTTAGCAATAAAATATAAAAAATATTATAAGCATGAAATATAACATAAGATTCGTAATTATTTATCAGCATTTGAGTACTACTTATCTTACACAGAGACAGTAATCAAATAACTCAAAATCTTAAATACTCGTACGTTACTCTTACTTCAACGGCCAAAACATGCAAATTTCTCGAAATCCCAAATCATTGTCTATTTGACCCACCCCAGATTAATTATATTGCTTGGCTAGTTTCTTCTCCACCCCCTATAAATATATTACTAAGCTAGGCTTCCTCATATTCACTCTCTTGTCTCATAATTCATCTGTTTTCCAGCAAAAGCTCAGTCTTGTACAAAACTGCATTTCTTTATCTCGAATCACTTTTTATTTTCAAATCATAATTTATTTAATAAGTTAATTCAAGAAAATGGCTGCTTCTTTCACTAGAGCTTTTGTTGGAACTTCAATGGTGGTTCTTCTCAGTCTTGTGAGCGTCTCTGAAGCAAGAGACCACTTGATTGGAGGCAAAACAGATTCTTGGCAAATGCCACCTTCAAAGTCAACTGATACTTTCAATAGATGGTCTTCAAAAGAGGCAAGAGATTCATATTGGAATTCACTTGATGCATTGTTTTCAAGAGATTCAATCTTTATGTATGAAATCTAACAACCCTCTTAAAGAATCGAACTAATTATTTAAATTGTCTTAACTTTAGTAGTTTTGAACTAATGAATCGTATTGTTCAATTTTTTGGCAGTTTGGAAATATGATGGATCAAAGGACTCTGTTGTTCAAGTGAACAAGAAGGATTACGTGAACTGCAACGTAACAAGTCCCATTGCAGTTCACAATGATGGTAACACAGTGGTGGAGCTTGATCATTCAGGACCATACTACTTCATCAGTGGAGCACAAGGACATTGTGAGAAAGGACAGAAGATTATTGTTGTTGTGTTGTCTGAAAAACATTCCAGGAGATTTATGGGTGTTTCTCCAGCTCCTTCTCCCTATGGAAATGATGAGAATGAAAGTCCAGCTTTGGCACCTACTAGCAATGCTCATGGTTTGGTTAAGGGTGGCTTGGTTGCTACATTTGGTTTTGGTGTTTTGAGCTTTGTTTTGATGATGTGAAATGGAGGATGGGAGGGTGATTATTTGTTTGTTTGTTTGTTTGTGATTTTGACATCACTGAATTTTTTAATGGAATTTATTTATTATTAATTGTTTTTCTGCATTCTTTACTTTATTATCTTTCAATAAAATAACTAGGTACTGTATTTGGTAACTGAGCAAAATGTCAAAGATAGTACAGTAACTTTGTGTTATTTGAACATCTCACCAAATGGGCAGTAATTTTTCAAGAAACCACACGAAAACCACAAATAAAGCAAATAATTCTCAAACTAGAAATTCTTCCAAAATAACGGAAAATACAAATTATTTCAAGAAATACATGAAGACTCATGAATACCATCATTTCTCTCATGAAGAAATTATACACCATCATGAAGAAATGCGATCCTGCAAACACAGTCAAGAACAATTTTTAAAATCTACAATTTTAATGGCAGACCACATGGATGGAGCATACAACTAGATATTTTTTATGTTTTAACAGAAGGGAATCCAGAAAAACATTACAAAAGAAGATCACTCGTGGGAAAATGTATAGAAAATCTGAAGCAATAACATATATCCACGTTTAACAAACATAAAAAATATAAAGTGTCTACCAAAGGATCAGCCCAGAGTTTGTTGCTCTTCATCTGAATCATCGATTTGTATAGGTCCCAATAAACCACTTTTATTCTCGTTTAAAAGCTCCTTTGCAGCTTTTTCAAGAAATTCCTGAGCAGCAGATTTGACGGATTGTTTATCTGTTGTCTGAAATTTTTTCTTTTTGTGGATGCTATTCTCCTTATACTTGTTATGTGGGGATTTTCCCCGACTGATATCCCTCATGCTTCTCTTCTGCTCTGCAGAATTAATCTGCTCTTCAGATAAAGAATAAATGGGAAAGGAGAGACCCAAGAAGAAACTGATCACATACCCACTCTAAGATCTGGGAGGGAATGCTCAATAAAACGGGTTGCAGCTCGGGAATTTATGGTCACGGAAGGTCGCAGGGGAGCTTCAATAAAATATAAAATAATCAATAAACTGAAATTATCATAAGAAGGTTCTCTCACTCTGAGCCATGATGAGTTTTCAGACTAACCTGTTTCTTTTGTCATGTCTAAGAACCAACATGTGTGGCAGAAGTATTATCAATTTTCACTAATATCATATCCAAAAACTTTTAGCAGAGAATATGTAAGAGAAGAAACTTGTTCAATCACAAAACTGTTTCCGCTCTTGGGAAAGAATGTAGCTCCAAGTTTTGCTTTACAGGCTCCACTTGAACCCCGATACAGGAGTTTATTATAGTCATGAATAGAACCTAGAACACGTTATACTAAATAGTCTTCACCGATTGCACAAATAGAATCAAATGATGTACCTTTACTCAAGTCAATAGCACGTTGCAATTTCTCCTGGTACAAGTTCAGCCTCTCCTAAAGGAAATCACCAAAAGTAACACTAGATCAAAATTAATAATAGCTGCATTAAAAATCATTATAAGAACAACATATCAAAATCAACAATGATATCATTTTAAATGACAAATTCAATACTCAGGCGATCACAAACAATTTAGTTTAAGAAGTGATTTACATAATTCAGAACTTATAAATTCAATTTGAATGAACCTGTTCTTCATATCATTTCATATTTCAGATTTATGGAAACTTGGTATTAAAGTAGACATTTCCTAAAGTGAAAACAGAATCACTACATGACTGACTCTCAGTACGAGAGCATAGAAGGCAGGATATTATATATATATAAAACATCTATGGAGTCAATTTATATTCTCTACGGCTCCACAAATATAATGGAATCTGTCGGAATGGTTTTATTACACTCTGGTCTTTATCCACGAGGGGGGCACGTGTGCTATCAGAGCACACCCCACCGCTTAGGTGGAAGTCTCTTTATATGCATTGGGGCATGTTGATGTATATATATAGTGGTTAAACGTACTTACAATCTCTGATTTAACTGGATGTTCGTCTATGTCCACCCCTTTGCACCTCATTTTCTGCAAAAAAAAAACAGCAGCTTTTTCATATCGGCAACATATTACAACACAACCCCCATAAAATTACATCCACTTTGCATTGCAACCTTGATAAGTGGCAATAAGACATGAGCAATTCGCCTTTCTAATACCACTAAAAGAGTAATTTTTCAGCAAAAATAAAGCATCAGAACAAAATCAAAGTATTTGCTCAAACAATTAAACCCAGCAGCTTAATAGTAAACATCAATTATCACAATATGAGTAAAGTGACAATAAAAAAGAAGATTATGGCTTTCCAACTTCATTAAAGGAGTAATCTTTCGACAAAAAACAATGCATGTATGAGCAAAGATAATGTTTGCACAGCTTCAGCAACACCTTAAAATTAAACATAAATTATCATAACATAAAAGGAGTACATTAAAAATCCTATCTTTATAAAAAAAAACACAATAAACCAAAATCCTACCAGCAAATACAATGATGGTTGCAAACATCTTAACAAAACTAACTATTTGTACAAACAATTAAAACCAACACCCTAATAAGCATGCCTAAAAAAGGGTCCATTAAAAATCCAATCTTTATCAAGAAAACTTAATGAATCAAAATCCTCACAGCAAACACAGTAGTGGTTGCTTTAGCAAGCAAAAGAAAAGCTTTAGCTCTTTCAAGAGGTTCCAATTTAGATAAAACTTGAGGGTCAGAACAAAGAGGTATAAATTCATCAAAATGGGATTTTAATTCAACCATATTGGTTGCTGTTTTATTTACTGCATCCAATACTGATTCTGGAATAATACCATCTCCATTTTTTTTATTACTACTCTTGCTTTCATCAGCCATTATTATTTATTCTCTTCAACAAAAATACTCAAGAAATTGTTCTTGGGCTTGAAGAAGCAGTAGGTCAGAGGTTGTATGTAGTAGGAGCATGTGCAAAAGAAAGAGACTTTGGGGAATCTGTAATATGTATTGATTGTTGAATAATTGTCTGGAGAGCCCTAAGGTTTATAGGGGTTATAGATTCACCCAATATATAATTTAGTAGGGCGGATTCATCCGATTCATGTACCCATATCAAGAGCTTTTATAAAATTATATAATGCGCCTATGTGTATATAATTAATGGATACATATTGCTAAAAGCTATTTCCAAAATAATTTAGTTGGATTTTTGTTTTTCGGTAAAAAAAAAGTTTAGCATATTCTATTTTGTAATGATAATAAAACTAAACTTGATATTGTTTACATGTATAATTATTCGAGGGCAATATTGGTACTTCATTATAAAAAAATAAGACTGGAATTCAAACTCCATAGCTCACAATTTACACACTTTTGTTAGACAAGTATCAAAAAATTCAATCAATTTTCTTAAAAAATATTGAACAACTGTATTTGGAAGGGACAATTTTGATGCTTGAGTTATCGGATTATTTATCGACTCAATAGATAATTATTCACCATCAACTTATTACTCATTATTTTTTTTACAATAAAGTTTAGGATAAGAATGGTATCCCCCAAATTCAAAGATATGACACATGCGCCGAAGAGGAACAACTTTTGGTGACAAAGGTGTAGTTCGCACAAAGTTATTATAAAGAGATTGAGTTGGAATCGAACTATTCTTTCGATCACCCCATCTCCATAAATTAAACTTTGTCACAATTTCGTTTCTTTTACTTGCTTGATGTTTAAGAAAAGTCGATGGCGTTCCTTGATGATTTTTCAGCGATTTTTCTTGCTTAATTTGGTAAATGAAAACCAAAAGTGATGATTTCTATTTTTGAAAGAAAATAATTCTTAGATTAATGGTTTGTTTGTTTTGAGGGGAATCAGGGGAATTTATTATTTTTTCTTATTAATACTTGATTTCATTATAAGGAAGCAATTAGGCTTTCATTCTCACAAATTACCCGCAAAATAATTCATAAATCGAGGAGAATGGAGGGAGCATAATAATTATATAACATTTTAATCATTCCGTAATTCATAACGCCGAGGTAACTGTATCAACAGCAATTTAATTTATTTTACCGGTTAAATCTCGATTAATCATAAGTTAATTTTAAATATTTCTCCTCTCACTAATTCACCCACATCCAAACATAGCATAAGGAATGGAGGGAGTATTTTAGTATATAAATATCTTTCATACCTTCATGAATTATAGTTTATAACTAAACTTTAAATATATTTGTTTGTGTTGTATAATATTTGATAAAAATATATAGGCAACACTATACACACACACAAAAATAGTATTTTAATGAAATTACAATTTTCTTGCTTAATGAAGCTTACAACTACTTGCTCATTTGCAAATAGAAGGCGAGAATAATTCTGTTTAAACAATGAATAATAAAATATATATGAGTGAAATTTATGCAGTATGAAATTCGAAATTGAATAATATTTATAAAATGGAGGTTGTGATAAATTTTTTTGACAAATAAAATATGCAAAGCAGAACAAAACAAATTAAAAAAAAAAAATCCTCGTTTGCTGCTGCTTCACAAGAAGATATGGTAACGTTTCTGCATCATTAGAATTTAGAACGCTTGAGCTTCTCTCATGTAATGCTTCAGTAAGTTGTCCATTATCTTATTATATCCTTCACAATTTTTTTATTGAATTTTCATGAATGGCCTTGATTATTCTTCACTCATCAAGTATTTGTTGCACTAATTTCAATTGCATATCTATACAAAATACTAGCAAACAATCTATATCGAAATGTAATGGTTCAATTTCAAGATTAAGGTTTGGAACTTTTGAGGGTGGTTTTCAAGAATCTGTGTTAATTTGGAAAAAAACAAGGAAAAGGAAGAATCTTTGTGGGTTTTTAGTGAAAAGCTCAAATGGGTTTGTGGAATTTGATGGGAATTATAGAAAGGGTATGTCTACAGATGAAATTCTTGGAGTTTTGAAGTCATTTTGTGATACTAGTCAAGCTTTTTCTTACTTCAAGTCTATTGCTAAGCAGAAATATGTGGTGCATAATACCCAGACTTGTAATTATATGCTTGAACTTTTGAGGGTAGATGGTAGAATTGGTGATATGGTTGTGGTGTTTGATATAATGCAGAAACAGATTATATATAGGAGTTTGAATACTTATTTGTGTATATTCAAGGGGTTGAATATTGGAGGAGGGATACGGCAAGCACCACTCGCCCTTGAAAGGATGAAGGAAGCAGGGTTTATAATGAATGCATATTCGTATAACGGGTTGATACATTTGATTCTTCAAGCAGGGTTCTGTAGGGAGGCATTAGAAGTTTATAGAAGAATGGTTTCGGAAGATGTCAAGCCAAGCCTCAAGACTTTCTCTGCTCTAATGGTATCAAGGGGTAAGAGGAGGGATACTGAGACAGTATTAAAATTATTGAAAGAGATGGAAAGTTTGGGGTTGAGGCCTAATGTATACACATTTACAATTTGTATCAGAGTGCTCGGGAGAGCTGGGAAGATTGATGAGGCTTATGGTTTATTGAAAAGGATGGAAAGTGCCGATTGTTCACCTGATGTTGTAACTTATACAGTTCTCATTGATGCTCTGTGTAATGCTGGGAAGCTTGATATTGCGAAAGAAGTGTTTATAAAGATGAAAACTGGAAGCCATAAGCCCGATAGAGTAACTTACATCACGTTGTTAGATAAATACGGTGACTGTGGAGACTTGGACTCAATGAAAGAGGTTTGGAATGCGATGGAGGCAGATGGTTACACCGCTGATGTTGTAACTTTTACTATTCTCGTGAATGCTTTATGCAAAATGGGGAAGATCGAAGAAGCATTTGCTACATTAGATTCCATGAGAGATAAAGGCATCTTCCCCAATATTCATACTTACAATACATTGATACGTGGCCTTCTGAGAGAAAATAGATTGGATGAAGCATATCAAGTATTCGAGAGCATGGAATCTTTTGGTGTTAAAAGCACTGCATTTACATACATCCTGTTCATTGATTACTATGGAAAAGCAGGAGAACCTGATAATGCCCTCAAAATGTTTCAGAAGATGACTGCTCGTGGAATTGTTCCTGATGTTGTTGCCTGTAATGCATCTCTATACAGTCTTGCCCAATCGGGCAGGCTTAGCGAGGCTAAAGTTATTTTCGATGGGCTTAGAAGGAGTGGAATTGTCCCAGATTCGATTACCTATAATATGATGATGAAGTGCTACAGTACATCAGGTAAAATTGATGAAGCTATGCAGTTACTCTCAGAGATGATTGGCAACGGTTGTGATCTTGATGTAATGGTTATCAATACTCTTATTGATGCACTTTATAAAAATGGTAGGGCAAAAGAGGCATGGTCAATGTTTGATACAATGAAAGAAATGGAACTTACTCCTTCAGTGGTGACTTACAACACATTGTTAGCTGGATTAGGTAAGGAGAGTCGCTTTCAAGAGGCTTTGGAGTTATTGGGGCACATGAAGGCAGATGGTTGCTGTCCTAATACAATTTCATATAATACGATCATGGACTGTCTTTGCAAAAATGATAAGGTTAATGCAGCATTGGATATGCTTTATGAGATGATAGAAGTGAATTGCTTTCCTGATGTTTTCACATATAACATAATCATTTATGGATTAGCAAGAAATGACAGAGTTTATGAAGCGTTTTGGTTCTTCCACCAGATGAGAAAAGTACTGCTGCCTGACTGCATTACGCTGTACACTCTCATTCCTAGCATGGTTAAAAGTGGTTCGATCGATGATGCTCTTTCAATTCTTCACAATTTCTATCATCAGCCTAGAAAACCTTCGGACAAATCGTTCTGGGCAAATTTGGTGGAAGGTGTTTTACATGAAGCAGAATTGAATTACTCTATCTCATTTGTGGAGAGATTAGCATCTGAAGGATTGTGTAGTGATGACTCGATATTGGTGCCTGTTATCAAATTCTTATGCGGACAAAAGAAAGCCCTTCAAGCTTATGATGTTTTCACAAATTTCACCAAATCTCTTCAAATTAAGCCAACCTTGCAGGCATACTATCCTTTGATTGGTGGGCTTCTCGATGTACATCTTACAAAAATATCTTGGGATCTTTTTGAGGAAATGAAAAACGTTGGTTGTAATCTGGATGTATCAACCTACAATTTGTTCCTTGATGACCTTAGTAGGTCTAGAAATGTAGGAAAACTTATTGATCTCTATGAAGAAATGCTTCGTAAAGGATATCAGCCGGACACTGCGACTCACAACATACTGATATCTGGTCTTGTAAAATCAAACAATATAGAGAAAGCCATAAACTTGTATTATGACCTTATAAGTGGTGGCTTTTCTCCCACTCCTTGTACTTATGGTCCTCTTCTCGATGGCCTTTTGAAGCTTGAAAAATTTGATGAAGCAAAGAGTTTCTTTCAGGAGATGATTAATTATGGATGCAGGCCTAACTGTGCTATTTACAATATACTAATTAATGGGTTTGGCAAGTCTGGTGATGTACAAACTGCATGTGAGTTGTTTAACAGAATGGTTAAAGAGGGGATACGACCAGATTTGAAATCCTATAGCATTCTTGTTGATTGTCTCTCCATGGTTGGGAGGGTGGATGATGCTATGTCATACTTTAAGGAACTGAAGACTGCGGGCCTTGATCCTGATGTGATATTCTACAACCTCATGATCAATGGCCTGGGGAGATCAGGCAAAATCCAAGAAGCGATGTCCATTTTCAATGAAATGCAGACCACAGGGATCAGTCCCAATCTGTACACATACAACTGTCTAATACTTCACCTTGGTATTGCTGGTAAGATGGAGGAAGCAGGAAAGATGTATGACACTCTCCAAGAAATGGGGTTTGAACCGAATGCTTTCACTTTCAATGCTCTGATAAGAGGCCATAGCATCTCAGGGAATGCAGACCACGCGTATGCAGTCTATGAGAAGATGATGGTTGGGGGATGTAGCCCCAATGGTGGGACATTTGCACAGCTCCCTAATTGAAATCAATTTTCTAAAATTTAAGAAGCCGACACTTCTTGACATGGTGGCGGACACCTACAACTATGTTTTGCAAGGTAACTCGTTGATTCGTCCTATTCTTCATATTTTGTTAACCATATTCAATGTCAGTAGCATGGGTAGTATTATCTCGTTAGAATTGTTGATCAAATTTATGTCCTGAATGTTCCAACTCGGTTATATTTTTGCTATTAGGTGATTGCGAACATGATTATTAGCTGCGAAGTACATCTCAGCAGTCATCCCCTATGAGAAGGCATAGTCCAGAATGCTTCCTAATATTTTGTAGGAGCATGGAGAAATGTTACATAGATTCAACACATCCATATATATTCCTAGAAATGAAGGAGCACTTTGGCTGCATATAATTGTTGTGTCTAAAAGCTGTAGATATTTTATTTCTGTAAATTATCACTTGGGGTCCTCTGATGTAACACAGTAGTTGTAGTTGGTAAATTCTGTAAGACATTGTAAACATGTTTAATATAGAGCATATATCGTTCTTCAATGTACTACCCTTATCTAGCCCCTCTTGGAATAATATGCTCAAATATGGGATTGGGACATCCCTTACATCCTAGGATATAACTTATGCAATGTACTCCTTGTCATAAATTTCATTAAAATTAAAAAGTGCTCTTCAAAATATTGATTGAATAGAAGTTTCTTTGATTTGTCGAAAAATCGAGAGTTAAGCTTATTTTAGCTGGCGGAATGGTCCAGGTAGAGGCCAACTTTTAAAGCGTGTGAAATGAATGAATCGTTTGATGTATGATCAGATGGATTCGTTAGCGGCTAATTATTTACAAAGATGAATCAATATTGTGGCATTGAAATAGGAATTCAACTAGGAAATAGATGCATGACATGTTCCAATAGATACTCTCCTCCCTTTATTTTTTCTCAACTTCCCTAACAACCTTAAGGTGCATAGTATCAGAAGTAGGCAAGTAGCTACTAATGTTAAACTATTCCAATACCATAGCTATTGTTGAAAGTGGTCCTAAGATAAAATAAATCTAACAAAATCGGAAAAGTCTTCTATCTCGTTTTTCACCTTGCGCCCATAGCTGGACGTGGGAGTCAAATTTCAGTGATGCAAACTGTAAATTTTTTTTTTTAACGATATCATTTTAATCGATTTTTTTTATAAAACTTAGGCCCAACAATCGTTTTTTTAAGCTGCGTTTTTATATCTGCTTATTCGATCAACAGTTTATGCTCTTTCTTTCTACAGTAGAGTTGTTATTGGCCAGAGCCAGTGATTTTTTTTCGCCGGATTCGTATTGGCTCATGACAAAATAGGAATCTCTGTTTCCATTGAAATTAGTTAACCCGGCATTACTAAATTATAAGAGCTCAATTGCCGTCGAATAATTTGAAACTTAAGAGCCTAATATATAATATAATAGAAAGTAACTTTGATTTGCAAGAATTATTAGATGTTTGAGATATTATTTAAATAATTATATAATGGACTATCAATTTTATAATATAAATTTGGCAAATGAAAAACTCTAATTATTAGTAGAGTTACCAAAAAATATTGAAAATATAAAATTCGGAGGACAAAAACACTGCCCAACAACTAGTTAAGATTCAAATTAAATACCAATTGCTCCTAGAAATACATATTGTTCAATTTTGTCAATGCTTCATTATCATAAATAATTTATAATAGATAATTTTTCTTAAAAAAATTTGGTGGTGCAATGACATGCATAGATCCGCCTATACTTGCGCTTCACAATTTTGTCCATAATGTATTATGCGAATAATTATGATATTACCATTCAAACATCTTGAAACCTTATCTTTCATATATACTCCCTGCAAATTCATTTTATTTTTCATTTTTATTTTTTTAATGAAATTTTGATATGAATGACTTTTAGTTATATTATGAAAAGCTATAAGAATACTCCGTATAATATTATGCAATTATTTTTAAAAACATATTCAAAAATTTGACATGAATAATTTTTAGTTATATTATGAAAACTGTAAGAATATAATATTATTAAATTCTTTTTAAAAACAAATGCAAAAAATATTTGGGCATGCACGTCTCCATCCTTTGCTCACCATGTTAACCAGTAACCCACAAGCTCTTCCCTCTTCACATAATCCTTATCTTTTGTTATCAATATATCCTCTCCTTTATTGCTTCAACTACCTCTTTAGCTTCCATATTACATGGAAATATATTATCAAATAGGAAAATATCTCGTTATACATAAAACGAAGATTATGCGTTTTGATTTTTTGTTATAACTTAACTTTTACTCTTTGTTGTAGATATTTTTGTTTGTATTGTACGAATAATAATTGATAAAAACTATATCAATGAAAATATATTTAAACTCTTTTATATTGATATATTTTTTATAAAATATTATATAATACAACAAATATATTTAGGTAGATTTAGAATATATTATAAAAATATCACAATTTTAGAACAGAGAAATAAAGATACAATCAAGAGAAACATAAAACATATACTACTGGCATTACATACTACGTAAAGATGAAGACCAAAATAAATATGTCTTCTAATCTCCTTCAAATCCTCACACACTTTATTTACCATAAATACCTCTCCCTCCCTCACTTCAATTATCTAAACCTTGGTGGGGTTTTATTTATTCAAGAAAATAGCAAAACATACCATTCTTGTTATTATAAGGCATATATTTCACCATATCATATTTATTTTTTTAGTTTAATTAAAATCATGAAGAAAAGGGGTGGTGATAAACACATTCAGGAACCAATTCTTGATGAAGCGGCTAAAGCAAAGATTAAATATCAAACACTTTTGATTGAATTCTTTCAACTACAAAAGGTACAACTTTGTTTTAATATTTATATTGTTTTTAGGGACCAGACGGGTCCAAAAAATTATAAAAAAACATATATATATTTTAATTAATTATCTCTTTATTTATTTTATCATAATCTTCATAGCATTGGCCTTGATTCATTTCACAATTATCGGCATGTACATGGACGATGAAGTTAGATTGCAATTAGTACAATTAGAAAGGTCGTGCAATAAATGATTAAGGGAAGTTAATTACTGTGATTGGCAAAACATATGTGAATATTACGCAGTTCATAATAAATATTCATTTTTGAGCTCTTTTGTTGTGTAGGAGTGATTTGTTGTGTAGGAGTGATTTGAGACAAAAATTTGAGCTAGTATATCTAATGTACGAAATTTTAACAATTAAAATAATTGAAGGATATATGTATCTTTTTATTATTTTTGAGATTGACTTAACATCGGTGTATAACAATTACATGTTTTTCTTTGAACAACTTTTGAAGTAGGTGTAAAGTAATTATATTTTTAATTTCGCTTCATGCACTAGACTTTTATGCTGAAAAGCATTAAAAAAATTAATTGATTATTAATTAGTTATTGCTAATTATGTGTGCTAGGAGAATGTTAAGAAAAAGAGAAAGCTGCGTACTGCAAAGCAGAAGAGAGGAATTCTTTTGTTTGAAGTTGGGTAAGTTAATGTTTTATATATATACTAATGTTATTAGACAAAACAGTTCATCTTAATATTATAGTGATTTTTAGAAGTCTTGGCGTTACAATTTAATTTGCCTAATCAATGTAATATAAAGGAGGGGATCGAAGTTTGGCTCATTGGTAATTAGAAAGTATTTTTTAAAGAGAATCAATAAGGAATTTCACTTCTTAGAAAGTATATGATGATAGATATGATATCGAAGTTGTTGAATGTTTTTTTTACCATTCTTGGAACATTTATTTCATGGAGAAAATTATTATTCAATTAGACTTTTTCCTCTTTAGTTTTTTATTTATTTTTATCAATGTTTCAGATTCTTGAAAAGAAGGCTAAGACATCTGAAGAGAAACCATCCTTGTACTATCGAACAACCAAAACATATTGTTCATGACCAAAGTGTGGATATGGAAACAAGAACTGGTGAAACTAAATCCAGTTATTTGATTCCAAATACATCAATGAATTCAAACTTGGTATGTATTTAAACAAAACTTAACTCAATTTATTGTGGCATAAAACTTGTCTTAAGAAAAAATCAGTCTAGAAAGGGGGTGTACATGTTTATTGTGTCCATGTTTCAAACTTGATTTTTGCTTTATTGGTCTACTTCAGATGGATGAAAGAGAACAAAGAAAGGAAGAAGATCAAACAATCAAGCAAGAACAGACACAAGTTAAGATACCCAAGAATTATTTCCTTGATGCAGCAATATTGGGAAATAATAAGGATGAATCATTGCATGATCAAGTTCTTGTGGAGATTAATACTGTAAAAAGTTAACTTGGAGATTGGCAGTAGTACATTTAGTTAAGATAAATCAAATAGTAATCACAAATTATTATACTCTTTCCATCGTTATTTACTTGATCATATAGTTTAAAAGTGATTTATTAAGAATATAATTAATTTTATTATTTTCAAGGAAAGATAAAATTATAAACCAATAATGTTAAAGAATATTAAGAGACAAACTAATGATGTTAAAAATTTGAAATTCAATGTAAAATATTGTATTGAAAAAAGTAAAATGATCAAGTAAAAGAAACAAGAAAAATTGGGTATTAAGATTATGGATAGCCTTAGATTGTATGACTTTTCAGCAACCAACTTTATTTTTAAAGTAATCACATAGGTGCTCCTTCTATGTCTACATTTAGGATTACCATTGACATTTACAGGTGCAGATCATTCTAACAATGAAATAACTCATCGATTGGAATCGTATTAATTCTATACACAACATTCATTAAAAAAAGATAAAATATTCAACAATAATAGTAGTTCATTTAGACCTTTTACCGTCTTGATAAATAAAGATCTTCTTAGTACACACGCATCTTCTATCAACAATTAGCTTGTTCACTCTCCACTGCCTTCAAATCTTTATCAGGATCCTCAGGGGTCGATGATTTCTCAATTGACGGCGTCTCTGACTGGACGAAGGGTTTCTTGAACTGAACCATGATCATGGTCATGTTGTCGCATCCTTCACCGCCTGAAGTAGATGGTGCAAGGCAGCTATCCAATACTTTCTCACAAACCACAGAGAGCACTTGCTTTCATAACATAATGCTTGAGCATAATATCAGCAGTAAGGACTAAGGAAACATTAAAGAAACAAAGAAGCACAAACATTTTGTTGGAAGTGTCATATTTCATAATTAAGGCAATTTTTATTCTACACATGAATGGCAAATTCGGGCACATTTAGTTAAGAATATGGACAATGCTGGGCGACTCGGGAAAATTCGATATAAGCTTGGTGTAGTTGCAAAATCCACACCTTGTTCAACTGTTCGTGTATGAAATCTACGAGCTGCTGGCTAGACATGCAATCCCTGGGACAAAATCAAAGATGGATCAGTGTCGAAGCAAATGTTACCATGTGCACTCTAAAAGTCTAGACATTATATGCAAGACCAACTAGTATATGGTTGATCAGGGACACATAATCGATGAGTTACGTCATGTTCCATAGTTCCATCTAAAACCATGAAAACATGACCAATAACTCGTCACAGAGTAAATCACTATTTCAGTAACTATTTGCTTAAAAATATATCATCTACTGTGAGGTACTTAATATGCAGAAATTAAATGAGTAACATTGCTTGTTAGTTTGAAAAAATCTCAAATAGTTACTGTAATAAATGGTTGAGATGTCAGACATCCCAAATACCATCACAGGCCAAGACAATAAACTCGTCATCATCAGAAAGTTCAACCTGATCGGGGTAAACAAAAATACAGAATTAAAATCCCAAATAGAGGAAAGAGGGCAAAATAATCATGGATGAACATTAGCAGAATATAACAAAGTAGATATGTCCATCCTTAATTTATTTGCATTTAGTACATCAACTCCTTAATACAGATATACGTCCAATGTATTGAATTCCTGGCAGAAAGGAGTCCAAAGTGAAGCCTCGCTATTTTATTTTTGGATTGTCTGGGAGTCTGGGTCCATGATCAATGTCAAGATGACTATATACTCCATATAAAATAATGAAATATGGCTACAAGTGTTATGTGGAAATGCTGGATGACGAGAACTTAAGGACTTTTCTTTTCATGTTGATCAAAATTCATCTACGACATCCAAATGAGAAAAAACATAGTACAAACATCAAAGAAATACGTACTGAATTTATATCAGGATTTGCAGTAACAATTTGTTTTTCTGCAGGTAAATCTTTATTCTGCTTGAATTCCATGTCACCTGCACCATTAAAATTTAAAATGTTATTTCACTAAAAGATGACACTGTTACCCCCCATCTCCTCACACTTTCTCTTTATTATTCTTCCATCTCCATGCAATAGATGCAAATCAGACAAAAAGAATCTTAAGAACGTCTGTTGCATCAATTGCTCTTGACTACACCACCCCTGTGCTAAAGGGGGAGGTAATGCAAGAGAAATGCACATGGAGATTTAGTACCTATTGCTCTTGATAAATTTAGACTGCCATTTACACGTCCTGCATGGATAAAACCTCCAGCCTTCATGATCCTCTCCCTCTCCATCTCAAGTTCAGGCTTGTGGTCCCTTGAAAGATCGTATGCCTGTCAATAGAGAACCATAATCATGTAGAATTACTTTGTGCAGATACAATTAAGCATACACTGATAATTGCTCGTGCTTAATCCAGAAAATTAATTACAAGAGACAATATAATAGCAAGTGTGTTAATGTTTTATGAACCCAAACATACTGATTTCCTCATTGAACCAAAATTAAGTTTGAATAGTACTAGGTATATTACCTTGCCCTTCCTAGACAAGACACAGCGGGAATCGCCTGCATTTGCAACAACGAGATGGCTGCCTCTTATCATTGTGACACAAGCAGTGCTCCCAGAAGTTGGCCCAGAGAAATTAGAATGAGGCCCCTGATATCAATGCGGCCACTTAATAAGCAAAATAAGAACCAAACGGTAGTACAATGAAAAGCACACTGGACTGTGTATAGCCTGTAACATACAGATCAGGACATAACACGAAAAAGTACAGGATGCTGGGATACTTCTGTTACAAAAGCATTTCAGAGAACATGTACACACAAGACACAAGATTTATCTAATGCATGTGCCAAGGACCATGAAGGCTCAATTTGGAGTAAAGTTCGTGAAGGGTTTTACCTAATTCCTTTAAACACTAATAGTCATCAATTTATCAAAAAGAAAATAAAGTGAAACCCTGACAATAGAAAATCTGAGAACTGAAGTGTACTCATTAAGTCAACGGCTATAATAGGAAAATTGAAGCATCACTTGATTTGTACTCTGAGATATTCTGTATGCATCAAGTACCTCTTCAAATGCCCAATTATCAGGCTGATCACTTCCCTTGCAAGTCTTTGACCATATCAGGCCCTCAACCATTCCCGTGAACTTGTTTATTTTGTCTCCCAAAACAGCTAATTCTCTCCACCCTCTTTGCCCACGCATCATTTCATCCATTCTGCACCACACAAAAAGGTGCTGATTTAAATATAATAGGATAACACTAAATTAAAAAACAACCCCTTCATAAAATTAGAAGTCAGTCTCTCTTTAGCTAGGCTATTACTCATTTATCGTGTAAATGAAACCTCAATTCGATAAGGAAAAAAAAGTCTTTGTAACAAACTAAAAAGTTGCTTTCCTCCATTACGTTCAAATAAAATTATTTGTTACTTAAAGAGATACCATATACTGCTTGAAGTCTCAAGAGCAAAGTCTAGGTGTATCTGGTCATCAAAAGTTAAGTACCACATTCTTAGACAACTAATTATGGATGATTCTGGAAGCACCCAACACTTATTTCCAGTTAACTGGCAGTCTTCATACAATTGTGGGGCAGGAGTAGACATTTTTCCTCCAGTTTGACTTGATCTACCACTTTCACTTGAACACGTGATGAAGCCTCATAGTTTTATTACCAAACTTTACCTTGGAAAGGTTATGGCATCAGTACATAATTAGTGTAAAAATATTACTAGTATCCTAACTCAAGTTACTCTACATGCTCCACACGCCGCATAAATCATATAGGCCACAAGTGCACAAAAACAATATAACCATACTTAAATCAGTTTATCCTCAAACCTGACATTAGGTCCTCACTAGTTTTTTTAATTTGACCATGGACATGCCTAGAGATTATTTATATGCCAATGCAATATTTCAGTTAAACTTAAATATGAAAGACATGGACCAGAAGCATGATGAAGTAAACTAAACAAAAATTCAATTTAGTAACCTGAAAAAAGATTTCTGCAGTGAAGTTCCAATGTCACCGGTTGAGTATGTTTCTTGCTTGAGAACTTGTTGGTGAAGGAATTTGGCACAGAATTTAGCAACGACCTTGCCTTTGATCATGGAATAATTACACAATACCAGTCATTTAAGGCAATATGTAACAATCAGATATATTATCTACAAACTTTTCTGAGAGCCAACAAGTGATAGTTGGTGCTAAATAAAAACAAAAACTTTAAAAGCTACTAGCAATTGGTTTCCATGAGCTCAGAACATTAAATGCATTATTTGGTTGTGAAGGATAGACATGGCATATTCAAGAAAACATAGAGTGAAGATATACATGTAATTTCATGAGTTAGGAGGTGAAGCTTTTTTCTTACTGACCTCCATGACCATCATAAACCCCGAAAAAGGAAGTGCTTGCATCCAAATCAGCAACTGTAGCATGCTATGGGCCGAGGAAATAGTAAGGATCAGTAATTTGGTGATATGGAGAAGAAATTAATTATTGAAGAAACGGAACAAACATAAAACTAGACCACAATTTTTCCAGTCTTAATCACAAAGATAAATTAACACAGTGAATTCTTTAAAAGGAGTGCAAGCACTAAGAGCGATTGTAGAAAAATAAGACTGCAGATTGCCATA
Source organism: Lithospermum erythrorhizon (assembly GCA_019722365.1). Classification (NCBI taxonomy): domain Eukaryota; kingdom Viridiplantae; phylum Streptophyta; class Magnoliopsida; order Boraginales; family Boraginaceae; genus Lithospermum; species Lithospermum erythrorhizon. Next base: position 146,174 of record JADFUC010002331.1, read on the forward strand.
GATATATTGCATTCTTTATCAACTGAGTAAAGTTTAACAGATTGATTTCTTAACGAGTCACGACAACAGCATGAACCAATGCCTCTGAAGAGGCTCCCGTCTAAGCGGGGTAAGAGGGGGAGGGGGGCAGATAGTACGCAGCCTTACTCCTGCGATAACAGAGAGACTTCTTCTGAATTAACCTAAGAGTGAAGTGCAACCACTATCTACTACTTCACACAGCTTTACCCCCATGATGAGTTGATTTCTTAAAGAGTAAAGTAAAAATATCAATACATAATCTCAGGTCCATTAGTGTTTTTTAAGCAAAATATCAATTGATTGGGACAGGATCACTATAACATGTCTCTAAATTACCTCATGGGCCTTAGAAAACCATGAGATATTAACAATGAGAATGCGATTCAACAGAAATTTTCAATTGTTGTCATATATTACTAGCACAGAAACAGGGCAGAATGTATGGTTAACTAAAAGAAAGTAGTTGTTCGGCGTCTTTTTGCTAGGTTATTGGTTATACCTCACACTCCTGATTAGAAGAATTCTACCGGATAGCATCCTCAACCTCCTTTATATGAATCCCGTTGTGCCACCTTCTTTAATTGATTGAACACCATATATTGTTGACACCATGGGTAGTTATGATGTAATCACCCGATGCAGTATTTATAATTATGTAAAGAAGGAAGCACAATGGGAGACATATAAGTAGGACGAGGATTGTCGCTGGAATTCTACCTCCAAAACGAAAGTAGACCAACATGCAAGGAAGTGATTAATGTAACCTTATATGTTAATAAAACAATTCTACCAATTATCTTGTGATTACATATCCTCCTTCATGCTTTAACTAATAAATAGAGTACAATATTTGGTTGAGCGCTTACAGCATCTTCCATCGTGGCTCGCCATCCTTGCATGGAAGACATTCCATATCTAAGCCTACTATTCTCTCCATCCTCAGAAGACTTCTCCGTCTTCGGAGAGCTCAGGTATATACCCATTCCTTACAGCTGAAACCAAATGAACATAACTCATAAGTCACCTATATTTGACCACTGATGCCAAACTCAATAAATCGATTCAGATATTTTAACCCAAAATTATAAAGAATCCACTTATTGATCTAAAATTCATTGTAACCATGTACTTGAGAACAATAATGGATGTATCTAATGAACCATTACTTTTTATCATCAACCAACAGTAAAGTTTGCATATACTTTGTACACTCAAAATTGAATAAACAGAACTGGATTAAAATGTAGAAAAAAAACTATCAAATCTTCAAATCAAACAAGTACATTAAGCAGTAAAAGGAAAAGAGAGTGATATTTACTAGAATTCTAATAAAGATTTTATTTTAAACTAAAGCTGTATATCAATCTTATTATTTCAAGAATTTTGATATAATTCGATTACAGAGTATACACAAGGTGAGCAATCAGGAATATTTGATTATAGAACAAGCAAATAATTCATTACATATAACATAGCAACCAACAAGATTAAACAACAAAGTCAAGAAAAAGCAATACCCAATAATTAAATCATATTTCTGCACAGTTGAGTAACTACTAATTTTTCAAAAAAAAAAATTATTAAGCATTTTTTCGAAAACTATAATTATTCTCCAAAATTATTACGTATTTCTGCACAATTCTGCATAACCTAACATACAAAAATCTTGGAAGAACAAGTGGGCATAGTTGAATTTTACACTCTACTTACATATATCTTCAGATGAATTCTTGGGTATCTCCAAAATAGTTTAACAAAATTCAAGAAAAAGTTAGAACTTATTAGTTGTATCAAAAAAATTGAATCTTTACTTCAGAAATGAAGTATCAATAATCAAGATCAGTTCTTCAGCTATTAGTTAACATCTTATAAATAAATATGAACTATTGGGTCTGTCTAAAATAGTTGAAAAAATTCAAGAAAATATTATAACTGATTAGTTGCTTCAAAAAAATTGAATCTTTATATCAAAAATGAAGAACCAAGAATAATTCTTTAGCTATTAGTTAAAATATGAGAGTTTGATGAAGCTGGTGTAAGAGAGATAGGAAAATGAAATTGGAGAAATGAGGATATATTTATTTTTGCAATTTGATTGATAAAAAAAGTAGAGAATGATGAATGAATCTATGCTATTTCTTGGAATATGTGTCAGTAAAGAATCTGATTGAAAACTGCTTGATTTAGAGACTGCAACTAGTTCTAATGTTTTTTTTTTCTGCAACTAGTTCAATGTAGGTTTGAGAATGGAAGAATTGTGCTTCCGGAGGTCAATTGGTGAAGACTTCGTAGCAATTTCCGTCTTCTTCTTTTTACGAGAGTGGATTTAAATTAGGTTAGTGGCGTATAAATTTATATTATCGTATTGTTAGAGAATGAGCAGCAAATGATGGCTTTATCGAGAAAAAGGAATAATTTAATTCATGTATTTTATTAAAATATTATTGTAATGTGCTTTTTATTTTGCTTTCTATATTCTAGCATGATATTTGAAAATATCATCAATTTTGACATGGTTTTATATTTAAAGTTGGCCAGCCCAGCAATCATGAATTGCTATTGAGTCAGAATTATTGATATCAAGCATAGATGGTAATATTAAAAAGTCATCAGGATGGATCAATCTATATCACTTGGATAGGAATTGGATATGCAATGTTGAATCAACAAATTGTGAATGTATGATGGCTCATGGTTATATTTCCTAAATAGATATATATATGTGACATTATCTTGATAAAGAGAAATATTCGAATTTTATCAACATATGATAATTTAGTACATATAATCATAAAACTCTGAATAATACATTATAACATAAATGCCAAGAAATGCTTTAAAAGAATAACATAAATTCAAAATCTTTTGAAATATAATTGACAACATGTAGAATAAAATTTGCATGAAGCAACACATTGTCATATAAGTTATATAATTACTCAAAAAACTCTTAGTAAACAATATTTTTGTCAAGATGTAACTCAATATGATACCCGATTTGTTGAACATTTCTTCATTTAGATATTACTCTCACTTAATAATCAATAGGTGACATAGTTCGATGAAATCTGACTCGAAATGGGCTAAATGAATCGAATGTTCAAACACTTTACTTTCTCAACTAATTAATCAATTCCAACACCAAAATTAAATATCCATTTCACATACCTAAATTTATTTATGAAACACCTAATTTATACATCAATATCATTTTTTATGTATAATATACGTGTCAAACACAAAATTGTTAAAAACTTACTTCCTCCATCTTAATTTAATTAATATGATACTATATCTATTTCCATATACAGTACCCCAACTTGTTTTAAAAATTCACCCTCAAATTTTTTTTGAGATTGAATTTTGCATCTTATAGCATCTCTCTGAGTGGGGTTTTTCTTTTTCTCTCTACAATTTCATAAGTCTTGATTCTTTTATTGTAATAGATTTAAAGTTTGGAAGGATATTTTAGTATTCGGCGTAAGAAGTCTTTGGCCAATATAAAGTCTGTATACAACACCAACACAATTAATGATCTATCAAAAAAATTGTTTCCTTGACTAATTATTTACTTTATCAATACAAATTTTTTGAATTGAATTCAAAATTTTTTTTTTGTTTAATAATATTTTTATTTTTATTGATTAATATTTTTATATCTCCCTAAAAATAATAAAATCAATTTGACTATAATAATATAGATACTTTTTGAGCTCTAAATTTTTTTTTACATTACAATTCTTATTTAAAGAAAATTTGACAGAAATCTGGGATGGAAGCTTGACCTTGCTATTAAACACAATTATTTCCCAATGATTGAATCTAAAATTTAAGTAAGCTATTACAATTGTTAATTCCTCAGGCGATACTACTTAGTCTTGCAACACTCTTATTAATGATTGTAAATGGTTATTCGTAACATCCTGAAATTTGAGACTGAAATATGTCCACCATAAAGGGAACCATCCGGGATATGCATTGGCCAACTTGGCAATGGGATGCACCATGCTTAGGGAATTTTGCTTGTTCTATAGTCAATATTCGAGTATTCTAGTCTTTATTAATTTTGATCATGGTGAACTGGTGGGGTTGGATCCACAAGTTTTCGTAATTCCGAATATTAATTCTATTGAAAGTAGCTTTTGTTTGATAAAAATACTCAGTGATAGCCATAAATGCATATGAGAGAGAAAGCTACGTGGTGCAATGTCTTCCACTTTCATCTTCACATTCTCCAAATATATAGCAATCAAACTCTCAAAACTCCCCTTAGATTCCCCCTTTTTCTTCAGCATTTGTGTGTAATCCAATTTGATTATCTCAAAAAATTCAAGAAATAGGTTTCTTCAGTTTACTCAACTTTTCCCTTGTGTGAAGTTTTAGCTCAAGTTAAAGTCAATTTAGTAAGCTTCAAATCTCCTCATAATATGGATTTTGGTTTTAGTAAATCAACTTTATTGCAAAATGGGTTATGTTTTGCATCACAAAATATTTCTGGGTTTTTCATAAAGCCAAGATCTTTTAGCTCTAGTGTTAGTTCTAGAGCTGCCACTGAGAAGACTCTGTATGATTTCACTGTTAAGGTACATGTCTGGTTGTTTTAAAGTAATTATTTGTTTTTCTATGTTTTCTTGATTTAGTTATTGTGAATTAGATTATCAGCTTAATAGATTATGCACTATTGGGTATGGTTTTAAAGAACGGTGTTGTCAACTAATTGTTGTAGTCTGCATAAAAGCTTATGCACTAGTGGCTATTGGTTTAAAGAATTGTGTTCTCAACTTATTTTTGTAGTCTGTCTGCTATCTGGGGTATTGATTTATTATGTTATAAATTGAATATTGCATAAAGCCATAAACTGGTAAAGTGGTTATTTTTATTGCTTATGGTTGATCAAATCTGTGGTCGAGAACATAAATTATTGAACTTTGGGGCTTCCTGTGAAATGCTGTATATTCCAATGATCTTTGAGGTAAAATCCTATGGTCATTTCTAGAATAGACGAAGATACGCTATTTCGAGCTATGGAACTAGTGAGAACTTTGGAGCTCAGAATGGTTTGGTTATTTTGCATCTTCGTATAATATAAGTTCAGATGAAGGTGATTTAGTAGTTTAGTACAGAATTTATGCTCAGTTATTGTCACTAGGACTAATAAGATTGTTTCCGCTTTGGAAAACAGATGTCTGTTATAGATATCCTTTTGCATAAACAATTAACAGTTACTGTTTCACATGGAACGTTTCTAGAAATCATGTCTATAGGGCACATTAAATTGAATAACCTGAGATTCTATCAGATCTTCTTTATCAGGAGATGAGGGCAATGTCAAGACTACGGTAAGTTTTGTTACAAATGACCAACAATATATGAACTTTGTCAATTAGTGGGCATTGGCACGGGTGAGCCGAACTACTGCTATTTTTCGTAAGGAAAAAAAAACTATAAGTCACGGTTTATTAAAAGATATGGATGGTATATTTAAAAAAACTATGAGCCGAACTTTGTCAATAACGCGGTTTAAGTTGTCTTACCAAAGTCACGGTATCTTAAAAGATATGGATGGTCTTTGATGCAGGATATTGATGGGAAAGATGTATCACTAAACAAATTTAAAGGAAAAGTTCTGCTAATCGTGAATGTCGCTTCTCAATGGTATTCACTCTTCTTTGCTTGACCTATTTGTCATGGATTTGTTGTTATGTTACGATGATACATTGTAGCTTTTGCCTAGTTCTCATGGATTTATTTCATTGAGATGATATCATGATACATTGTTGTTTCTGCTTATTATAAAGCATGATTCACCTCATTCCAAGTGTGAAACTAAAGAATTTATTTATTGATTCAGTGGATTGACTACATCAAATTACTCAGAACTTTCTCATGTATATGAGAAGTACAAAACTCAAGGTGAGCTTCAATTTCCAATTCCAGTGAGGATCCTCTACCTCCTTTATGAGTCTCCTTTGGTGCCTCCAGCTTTATAATATTGTACATCATGTATTAGACATCATATTATCATAATTAATGAAACTTTTTCTTGTAGTAAAACTAAGTTATGTAGACATGGACCTACATAATTGGTTACCTATTGTTGAGCCCTATCCTGGTTATGTACATGGCAGATGGCCACTGAAGTCTTTAGTCACGATAATAGTGACATTCAATTATATTTGCACGTGTTCCTTCAGTGATCTCACCTCGCACATCCTACTTCTTATGTCGTTCTATAAATACAAGATATTTATCTTCCAGGAACAGAGTTGTCTTCCTTCTTTTATTAGGAAGCTCCCGTGGTCACATGTTCTATTTTGATGCAGGATTTGAAATATTGGCTTTCCCTTGTAATCAGTTCGGGGCACAGGAGCCAGGTTCCAATGAACAGATTAAGCAGTTTGCTTGTACTCGATTTAAAGCTGAATTCCCAATTTTTGACAAGGTATATCAGTACATACCTTCAGATGTTTCTTTAAAGCATAAAACTGCGAGAAGTTAAAGAGTTAAGGACTGAAAGTAATCATACACAGGTTGATGTGAACGGCCCCAGCACGGCTCCTGTTTACCAGTTTCTAAAATCAAATGCAGGAGGATTTCTTGGAGATATAATCAAGTGGAATTTTGAGAAGTTTCTAGTAGACAAAAATGGGAAAGTTGTTGAGAGATATGCACCAACAACCTCGCCTTTTCAAATAGAGGTATGCCATTGTTGTTGTTTCTAATATATTATAACTTCGTCATATAATCTTCCTCATTTTGTTCTTTATCATTGTAACTTCATCTTTCGATGCTCGCCATTACTAAAGTTCTGTGTTTTACTTCTACAGAAAGACATACAGAAGCTTCTTGCTGCATGAACAGCCAGAAGTCTCCTTAGCAAATTGTCGCGTAGCAACATGAACATGGTGCTTGCTGCTTGCCTGAATGGCTGTCAGGTCTCAGCTGATATAAGTTTTATAACTCCTTTTTGAATATTCAGAAGGCACACATACGAGAACAGATACAGAGTTTATTGTAGTATATGGATATTTCTGTAGCATGCATATATAAGTATGCATACATTGTATACTAATTTGTTTCCCCTCTTTCTAGATGGCATTAGTAATACCAACCTCTACAATTTTATTACTTGAAGCTGAAGCACATGTTTGCTGAAACAATTTATAATCTAACATGATAGTGCACTCATTACTTACTCTAATTGCGTTCATTTTGGAAGATGTTCCAATATTTTTAAAGAGGATACCACCTTAGACGTTAAGCATGACTCATGTAATACAAGTGTAAAGATTCTTCGTTCTTATTTGAATGATATATTCGTCATTCTTATTTTAGTGATCTATTTACAAAGACAAATATCATGGTAAGAACGAGGAAGTAATAGCAAAAAATGTGGTATGAAAGGGGCACACAAATATAGGATGTGCATGCCCTAAATTGATGGTCGAAGAGTGGCACTGTCACAGCACTAATTTATCCAAAGATAAATCAACCTCAGTTGTGCACTTAGTACAACTGGCCTACAATCTATCATATCAAAGTTGTGATGTATTCATCTTCCAAGTAGATGCTCTGACCAACGCTAATATCCAGTATCCATGTCATATTGATCAATAAGGAGAGTGATATGAACAGAGACTATGCAATACCAGAAGCAGATCATTTTGCCCTTCTCCTGTCTCTCTCATGGACCCTGTCTCGGTCATGATAATCTCTATCGCAGCTTCCAATTCTTTCACGATCCCAATCTGTCAACAGGTTATGAGCTCTTTCCGTATCTCTGTCTCGACGTTTGTCTCTGTTCATATCACTCTCCTCATCTCTGTCTCTACTAGATGACTTTCGTAGTGGGCTCCGACTTCTACTTCCACTATGGCGACGTTTCCTTGAACTTTCACCTCGATTGTGTTTCTTGTCTCTCCCCTGTGCGGACAACCTCTCTGCAGTGCATGAGTGGCATGAGGTCAGTATGATGGAATTCAAGGAAGAAACTATATACAGGGGTAATCAGGATAAAGTACTATTCCAAGTGATGCGGCTAGAGCCCACATTAAGCAAACAATTAAATAAATAACTGAGAAAATTTATTGCATACTTTAGCTTAGGTGAGCTCCTTACAGTAGAGAATAACTGAAAAAACTATACGTGCAAGTTTCATCCGGGGGATGCTTCGTTCTCCTTCCAGGAATATCAGGCAAACACTTCCCTCCGATGCTTAAGAATATCAAATCAATGAACTAGGAACAAAATGACACTACTCGTAGACCACCTAAAACTTGATTCCATATGAGTTCACTTCTACTTGACTAGGCGCTATTACACATGGAAGATAATATTCGAAAAAATGATGGATACAGGATATAACAGGAAGTGAAAATACAGTTCTTGTCATAGAAGATACTGGCACTTACTTTTTCCGGAAACATCTTCACCAGGACCCAATAAACCATATTCTGATTCTAATCTTCTTCTGTGAATTTGAACCTTCCTCTCTATTTCCTCCAGATTTTTTACCCCTCTCTCTTCCAGAGATTCACGATACTCCATCAAATCAACCTCCAAACGCCTCAACTTTTGTCTGAAAATAGATAGTAGCATGCTGTTAAAGATGTTGTTACTCCAAACAATATCTAATTACAAATAGAGAACCTCTTAGTCTTAAGGATCAAGCAGCTAAACCATGAAAAATTATACCGAGGAGGATTGACTACAACTCCAATCCTCATTTATGAGAAAATAGTACTTTAAGAGTTCGAACATCATACTTTTTAAAGTACAACAGCTTGCGGAGATATCCTTGCAAGTGATTATTATGATCCCATGAGAACTCAGTGATAACCAAAACGTGATAAATATGTGTCATGGTTCAACAACAGAACAGAAACATGCCTCGATTTCTAAATTTTAAATGTGATTAAACACTCGAGAACTCTAGTAAGAGAAAAAAAATCCAGATCAACCTCTAGATGTTGGGGTTCCAAATCAATCAATATTTCAGGAGAATAATATACCTCTGTTCTTCATTTATTACGGAATCAGTATGCACCAACTTGCTAACATCAGCAAAAAGGTCAGCTCCTGCAGACTTCCTATGACCATCTTCAACATTTTCACTTCCAGAAGATGAATACGTTAGTCCCAACTCCCTTTCGTTCCTCTTTTCATCATCACTGTCATCATCCTCTCTAGCCCACTTAGAGGCTGGCAAGATAGTATTGTTCTTTCCTTCAATCGGAAAAACTCCTTTTTCAGGCTCTGGAGATGAACTGGTATGGGCCAAAGAAAGTGACTCGTTGCCTCTGATCTGCATATCATCATCTGCATAACTATTCCAACCTGATGATACCTTTGAAGCTGCATCGATGTTTGCTTCCTTCCTGCTACTTATATGTCTGGCAGAAACAGAAGTACTCTGTGAATACTTCAACTCATCATCAAGTCCAAATGATCTTTGCTTTTCAGCTTCTTCTAAGTAAAGCAATCGCGCAACCAACATTTCTCGACCACCGACAAGGGACAATCCATTGTGCCTACATCGCCTTTCCAGCTCAGTGAGAGGAAGATCCAAAAGCTCTTTCATGGCAGCTCCCTTCCCTATTGCCAAGGCAGTATCCTGCATACTCTTATCTCCACCTGTTTTGACATCAGAGCTAACCTTCTGCTCGATCCCAGGTGCATCCCCACAGAGAGAATGAAACGTAAGCACGCCAGAATTTCCAGATCGAAGGAAGGTGGTTCGCAGACCATTCACATATGCATCCGAAAACAAAAACCAGTCAGCCCAAACTTGAAGGACTTTTAGCACTCGTTCCTGCGAAATGCCGGGCATGAATTTCAGAAGATAAGCATAAACGACAAATGTATGAAATAAGCAGACACAAACCAGTTACCTTCAAGGCCTCAGCAGTTATTCGTCCTGTGACACTACGATACAGGTCATTGAAGCTCTCCACTATATCTGGTAATGTTGCTTCAAATTTGGCGCGGTATGCAGAAGCATGTTTCACAGGCGCACTACTATTGTGAAGAATATCAGAAACAAGCATGAGCCTTGCAACTTTTGTAGGAATAGGAGTCTCCTTCAGTGTTAGAGACTCTGTCAAAACCTCAACTACCTAAAATGGCGCTGTTAAATGAGCAACTGCAAATTGCGATCTATACATCATACAGAAATATAACGGTTCTTTCTCAAATTAATGGGAGATTTAGAAATTTTCTACAATTTAATAGGCATTGAAGTAGTAGTATAAGGAGTGCTATTAGCTTAAATGAGGCATAGTTTCGGGATTCATGGAAAGGCATACTTAACTATATCCTAGTACGCCGTATAAGCATACAACTGGGCACACAGAATTAAACAAAGAAAGTCCTTCACAGGAAAACTTTATTTGTTTTGTGTTCTTAACATCACAAAGCCAGACCAGAGAAAAGAAATGACCCAGTAGCATCATAATAGATCATCACCTCTCCAGCAGCATCAGCGTTATCTAGTGCAAAACCCATTGCCTCTTTAATCCGACTTCTCTCTAATGTCAATGCACGAAGCATATCCTCAAATGCATCTCTCTGTGCATCTGTCAGTGTCCTTTCCACCTCCGCACGCTGGGGGATAATCCGAGAAGAAAGGAAAAGTTTGTTTAAGTTAGGGTCAAGGAAAATAGGCACATAGAAATAAGATCATAGAAACCCCGAGTTAGGAACGAACCCTGCTCCTTCCTGCAGCGTGTGTGCTCCCAACCTCTTCATTTTCTTGACCTTTTGCTGTTGGCAGAGAAGGCGGGATCCATCTGTACATGCATTAAAGCATATGAGAGCCAAGGAAAACACCAATTATACAAGCAGTTGAAGACACCACTACTCTGAAATCAACTTTAGTACTCTCGTATGAAAATGTAAATGCAGACACTAAAACGAAATCAAGAGCTAATGATTTCTTAGGTTTAGTTTAAAATGGAGGAGCAAGTGAAAGGGGAAAGGGGTTAAACAGAAGGAGGAGGCACTTGAGTTTTGTACCAGGGAGCATGAAAATCCAATCATCAAATATCCTAGAAAGATTGGTGTAGAAGTGGAGGATGTGGTGGGAACATTAAAATGAGTTTAAACAGAGAGTGGACTGGAAGTGTTGCAGCAGAAATAGTACCTCCCACTACCAGTGATCATGATGAAAGGCTCGGTTCTCCATCGCTGAGGAGTATCACCCTGTTATAAACATATTTGAAGTATCAATAAAGTCTGTCGCAAAATATCTGATATTATAGAATATTTAACTGTTCCTATGAGGATTATACCTGAGCAAATGAATATAATCTCCAGACATAGTAAGTATGCTCCTTCGACCCAAGCTCAAACAGAAAACTGAATAAGGGATTTCCACGTCCTCTCTCCATTATAGCTTGCTCAAATGCACAACCCCCATCAAGAACATAGAGGGCCATCGTATCAATAACATGACGGAGATGACCATTTTCAGGTGGAAGGACAGTGATATCTGGCACATTTGGTGTGAGAACCTGGGTAAACAAAAAGATTTCAATATCTGAGTTATAGAATAGAAGTTTGTTTGCTAAAAGTACACAGATTCCGACCAATTACATAAGCTCGAGAAAGATATATAAAATTTTGCAAAGTACTTCCCAAACAAACATCAAGGAGATGAACAAACTACTGAGGACAAAGTAAGTCTCTATCTCTCTTTTGCTCAACTTGAGTGCTATTTGATCTTTGGAATAAGCAAGAAGCGTCTTCTCGGGTTCATTAAGTCACTCCTAAGATCAAATAATATTGGAGGTACCAGGTGGCACAAGAATGCAACAAAAAACAGAGAAAAGGAGATATATGGCTAGAAGCATATGCCTCAACTATCAAATGTTCAGTAATAGCTCTTCACTATTAAGGCACATATAAATTAATTAATGGTGGTCATCGAGAGAAGCAACAAGGATAGTGAGTACACCAACCAGCTTGGAGTTTTGACTTGGGACTGCAGTGACAGGAGGGCCTGATGGGCCTGATAAAATAACAGAAGCGCCCTGGGAAAAGAACAAGGATTAAATAGAGCATAATTTTCAATGTAACACAATATATAAGTGATCCATATAAAGAAAACTGAATACAAACAAAAACTTGAGACAAGTTTCACATTATTCAACTTTACATCAATATGCCCCAATGAGTCTGAAGAGGCTAAGGGGGGTCGGATAGTACGCAGCCTTATCCCTGTGGGAAATAGGGAGACTGTTTCTGAATTGACGCAAGGATGAAGTGCAAACACTATCTAATTCTTCACAATAATTAAGAAGCGTAGGTAGTGTAATGAGCCATTTTGATTTATTCCATTACATCACAGTATTCAACTATAAGACTTCTAATAAAGTTATGCAACAAACCACCTCTTTGCTTCTAATTGCCATACGCCCTGGAGGTGGAGCTGGGAGTGCTTGTGAAGGAAGAGAAACAGATTTACCCCAGCCCATATTCAACTCATTCTCATAAACCACAACGCCTGCATGAAGCAAATTTCATGTAAGAGAGGTTTCCATCAAGTAGAGAGGGCACAAAGAAGGAAATTTGTCGGTCTGAGACATAAATATGGTGAGGGCATGGGACTTAATAGAGGTTTATAGCGATATGAGTAAACTCACGCACCTGCTATGAATCAAACCTAGGACAATCATATACCACTTCAAGGGTATTCACCTAAGCCAAATTGGTTGGAAAAGGTTTAGAGAGTGTTTGGCTGAGCTTTTTCCTGAAACATGTTGCTTATATGCTACCTTAATGCACCAAACCCGTGGACAAGTTCCTCGGAGAGCTATACTCCCTTAGTTGTAAGCTACTAAAAATAGCTCAGCCAATTGTCCTCTTAGTCCGATTCTGGTTAGTTTACATGAATTTTTTTAAATGCATAAGTTTACATGAATTTTTTTAAATACATACACCCACAAAAAGATTAGATTGTAATAGCAAAAAGAAGTGTACACAATTATGAATAAAAGTGAAGATCACTCTTAGTGAACAACTAACAGAAAATGAGGAGCTAATCCCTACATGAAGTTGCACAAGATCTCATGGTCCAAGTCTCAAAGCCTAAATGTACTATCAAGTATCAACATAAGAAAATTGGCTAAATTCTATGGCAACAAAGTATTTTATCATTTCCCTCAACAAGTTCTCAGCTTCTCATATGTTAAGATTCTTAAGAACCAATTTCTCAATACTGTATGTTACCAAATATAGGGAGACAAGACTGCTATTCGATATGGGTAACAAGACAACTTATCAACTACCTAAGATTCTTTGAGATTTAATTAGCCATCTAAAACAAAATGAAAGATGAATCCCCTGCATTGTGGGAACCACCACAAAAAGCAACAAATACGTAAATAGGTTGTAACCTTGCATTTCATCTCTTGCTGCCTGGGCATCATGTCTGTTCATAAAAGCAACAAAACCACAATTTCTTTGTCTCCTTTTTTCCTCTTCTGTTCTGGGCCACATGATTTTGACGCTAGCAATCGGACCAAATCTTCCAAATGTCCGAAGAAGAAAATTCTCGTCGACCTAATTTAAGAGAACATGTATAACCGAAGTGTGAGAACATCAAACTGCAAAGCTAAAATATATCTGATATAATAAAGATAGTTAGGGGCAGGGGGGTAGAATTATACTTGAGGTGCTAAGTTTCCAACATAAAGATTTGTAGTTTGTGGATCTCCATCGTCAAGTGATCCAAACTTCCCCATGGGATCGAACTCATCAGGCAGCTCATCAAACCGGGTAGATGGCTGAGAAAATAGTAGCTTCATTTAGATATGCATACCGGAGGTAAATGTATCAAACAGAAATCCATGCCAAAGAAAGAAAAAAACATGATCCTTGTAATTGCATATTACCAAAAAGATGCACAATGGTAGTTCTAAGCTAAAATGATTCAACACTGTTTCTAGAATATTTCATACAGATAAAATAGAAAGTGCAAGTTAATAGGCAACTGCTGCCCTCTTATCAGATACCGTTGAGCCAACTAACATATTCAAACAACAAAAGAGGATTAGAAAAACATTTTTTGTGAAAAAAAAAACAAAATAAAAACTGCAATTAAACTTTCATGCAGATCATTATACATTTGGGCATGTCCCTACAGCATGTGCTTTGTTATGGACCCAATAAGCTAGCGCCATGAGTGGTTCCGAAGGGAAGTTACTTACCCTACATATACATAACCCCCAAGGCCCCAACTAAAAGAATTACCTAAGCCATTAAATTTTTATTAATCAAGTAGTGTGATTTCTACCATATCCTTAAACTAGTCCATATAACATGCACTAATATTGTATAATATAGGTATCTTCTTACAACAGAATTATCAGCCTGGCGCCCATCACGCCAGAGTTCACGTTCTTGATTACGTCTTTCCCTCATTTCTTGCTCTTTTTTCATCTCCTCCATTAAGTTATCAATGTTCCGTGGCTTTCCTTTTTCCTTTGGCTTCTCCTCCTTCCATATAAGATTGATCGAATCAAATAAATGTTGGTGGTTCAACTGAGTAACCACTTAGACTTTATGATGCGACATACCTTATGCTCCTGATATCTATTTTTGGTTGCCATAGGAGGAGGTAAAAAGGACGGGACATACCTGTAAGCAATGGAATAGGATCCAAAATCTCTTCACTAGTAACAATAACTTGGCAATAAAATAAAACAACGCATACATATCTTCAACTTTTCAACAGCGCCGGCGGCCGGAACAGAAATTAAAAGCACAAAGAAACGAAAATCACAATTTAATCTGATACACATGGACTTGTTATATCATAAATATACATACTCATGCAGTTCAATTTTCCTAGTGTGTATCATCTGTATGTTACTCATATTAAGCATCTAGGCAATAAAACCCATCATTTAGTCTCTTGCATAAAAAAAAAATTATGCCAGTTAACATGCAACAAAAAGACCCATTTGTAAGATGTGCACTATGTGGAAAGAATGCACTGGAGAGGTCCTCACACATGCATTTAATTGGGAAAAAGTTGCAACAGTTTGACTCACAAATTGCAAAAGATAGGCATAATGTGAAAGGAAGAAAAAAAAGGACACATACCACTATTCGAAGGCTGAAATATGGGCACAAATCATAAATCCAAAAACAAATACTCCGTATAAACTAAAAATAAGAACATGGAAGGACTGTCAAGTTAGTGTCTTGACTCTTGAGCAAGCCAGGATCACCCAAAGTTGACAATGAGACTACTTTTTATTAGATAGATATACTTCACGTGAATATATCATCAAGGCTAATGCCAATTGTTATCTAAAGGATTTAACATTTCTGACTCAAATTTCCTGTTAGTAGTCAATAGCTTCTGCATCAACAAAGTGCTCAACAGTACAGCATGCAGAATGAGAATGCCTTATCATTAAAGCTTGTCGAAGTCAGTGTCGACAGCATTCGGTACCCTACTCCTTCGCTGTACCAGAGACACTCATCTTTCACATGTCAGGGAATGATAAGAAGGTCGTAATTTTTAAATCAATATCCATGTAAAGGACCAAGGTATTATTTAATTTTACATCACAGGTTATAAAACATGAATGCAAATTGATCATGCAGAAACTAAACCAAATTAAGCAAACAATAGTTAAACTAGATGGTAGAATTCGAGCAGTTATAGAATAAGGCTTTGAATATGTCATTGGGGATGATCAAATACCTCTAACTAAAATCTGCTTGAAATGATGTGACAAACTCTTGGTATAACCTGGCCGTTTCATCTTCAGCTCTCTCTTCCTTTTAGCATAAAAATCTGAATCAACTTAAAAAAAGAGATTTGAAGTACAACAGCAGAAGTACTTATTTTGCTTATTCTCTATTTAAAAATGAAAACATAAAATTCCCAAATCATTTACTTTCTTCTTTGCTTCTTCCTCCTCTCTGTGCTTCTTGAATGGCGTTTTCTTCCGTGAACTCATCCTCTCATCCAATGCTTATAATTAAACCTACATTTAATTTTTTTACAATGTTACATTTCAAAACCCTTACTAAATCAGAGCACAAAACTGAAATTCCAAATACAATGGCCATACTTAAACCTGTATTTAACTAAAAAACATTACTTTTCAAAACCCAATTTTAAATCACACCTGAAAACTGAGAATTCTCATTTTGTGCTTATGCTTGGCTTCAAATTTTAGCTTCAAAATAATTGCTTTTTAGTCACTTGCAAATTAAAATTCTGATACAATCAATACATTGTTAAAGCTGCATGTAGCTAAAAATCATGATTTTTCGAGCCACTTTTCGATCACGAAACTAATTACACTGGGTCAGCTAAAGAATAAACAAGGGTAGGGTTACATAACTCAGTCAAATTACATAGAATCAAAACAAAGGCAAACGCCCCTCCAATTACAAAAATGTGACCAGAATTTGGGTATTGTGGAAAACTAAAACAAAATAATGTAACAATTCAACAATCTAATATTGATTTTAAAACAATAATCAAATTATAACGAATATTAAGGGAAAGACTATGAATAAAATATAAATGGATATTGAAGTAAGCTAAACCAGTTCTTATAATGCCTGGGAGAATTGAGAGAGGGAGGGTGGGGTGAGTCGACTAAAGTCCCCAAACAGTATGACTATTTTCCCCAAATCGGCTTCTCATTTTACCTCTTACTTTGTTCATCATCAATATGAATTTAGCACCTGTAGTAATTATTTCTATAAAGTGATTGTTTCAATTCAATTTCATATTTAATTTTTAGTATATTACTAAAATTACCTTGATTTTACTTGTTAAAATGATGATCTCTCGATGTTGGTGGGATGGGCAGCCGGAAGCCAGTAGAAATCGATCCAGAAATAGAGCCGGATGTTCAGGTCGAGTTCAAATGTTGATCGAGTTGAGAAAGCGGATCTGGACCGATGCTTAAAGCCTTGGGAGGCAGGGCCAAATCAACGCGAAACCCGATGAATTGTTATTTTTTATTAAGTTTAACTTTATTTTATTTTAGAATTGTTAAACTTTAATTAGTTGTTTTTGTTTTTTGTAAATGATTATTTTTCTCCCATTTCAATTATTAAATATGTTTAATTAGTGTATTTTCGTTTTTTTTGTATTTTCGATTTCGGATCACAGTTTGAATATTCGAAACACATTTGAATGTCTCCGGATAGACTGATTCTGAATCGCCGTGCTTGGACAGTTCGACTTGATCGAATTTTTTGCCCCAGGCTCTGGTTTTGAGTACGATTGGGCCTGCTTAAAGGCAGTCTCCGGAATTCGGATCGAGGTGAAATCGATCCGACCCTAGACCGGGCAACCTGTAATCTCGATGCATAAAATACAACTTTTTATTAAGTTGATTTTTTCTGTTCCGATTAAATGGCATAAATTCGATTTTTATCCTTATTTTTGCTCTATAGATGAAATTTAACATCCAAAAATTGAATATGGTTGTCGATTGATGGTCAAAAATAAATAGATTAACAGTTAGGATGACTATTTAAAGATTGATTTTCTTGATAATAGTGATTTGGAAGAATTATGAAATACATAAAATTAAAAATCTTTTTACGATTCTGATAATTTCACAATGGCTTTCACACAGGAACATAACTAGTTGCTAGTTAAACCTTACAAAAAAATTGGTATTCTTAGTAGTTACTACTAAAATAAAAAACTGAAGGTAGACCTTAAACCCTAAACAGCTAAACCCCTTGCAAGAAGCTCAAAATTGAAAAACCCAATTGGTTAATTGATCTAGAGCAATCCCTTTTGTTGATTTTGACAATTATTTATTCCAAACAAGTTTAAAGAATGAGGAAGAAGGTGGATGAACGCATCAGAACTCTAATCGAAAACGGCGTCAAAATGAGGCACCGTTCCATGTTTGTTATTGTTGGTGATAAGTCTCGTGATCAGGTACCTTACAATTTTTTATTTATCATTTTATATTTTGTTGTATAATTTATTGATAAACTTCTGATTTTTACTAAGTGTGATATTAGATGTTATTTTTTATTTGTTTGTTTAATTTATGTATAAAGTTATGATTTTTACTGTTAAATGTGCTATATTTGTTTATGTAATTTATGGATAAAGTTCTGAGCTTTTACTGTTAATTGTGATGTTAGATGTTATTTTCTACTATTTGTTTGTGTAATTTATTGATAAAGTTATGAGTTTTACTGTTAAATGTGCTATTAGATGTTGTTTTCTACTATTTGTTTGTGTAATTTATGGATAAAGTTATGATTTTTACTGTTAAATGTGCTATTAGATGTTGGTTTCTATTTGTTTGTATGAATTATGTATGAAGTTCTTATTTTTACTGTTAAATGTGAGATTATATTGTGAGTTTCTATTTATTTATATAATTTATTGATTAAGTTATGATTTTTATTGTTAATTGTAATATTACATGTCATTTTTTATTTGTTTATATAGTTTATGGATAGAGTTCTGATTTTTACTGTTAAATGTGCTATCACATTTCATTTACTATGTTATATATCATTTTTGGATGAAGCTTTGATTTCTTTATCCTTCAATGCATGTCAGTTTCTCTTTGTTTATATAAATTATGTATGAATTTCTGATTTCTACTGTTAAATGTGCTACGTAGTATTACATTTCATTTACTATTTAGTTATGTAATTCATGGATAACGTGTTGATTTTTTACTGATTAATGTGATATTATGTGATCAGATTGTGAATTTGCATTACATGCTAACCAAATCGGTTGTGAAGTCTAAGCCATCCGTGCTTTGGTGTTACAAGAACAAGCTTGAAGTCAGCAGGTTTTCTCATCTCTAAGTTCCCCTTTTAATTATTTTCAACCATTTGGGAAATGAACCATTCATCAATATCTCAGTATGCACCTATCCAATTAATTTTTTCCAGTCACAAGAAAAAACGCCAGAAGCAGATAAAAAAATTGAAGATGAAGGGGCTGTTGGATCCTGAAAAAGTTGATCCCTTTTCTCTTTTCCTCGAAACTGGTGGAATAACATATTGTTTGTATAAAGACTCGGAAAGGATTCTTGGAAATACTTTTGGCATGTGTATATTACAGGTATATTTTCTCATTCAATGCCTCTTCATTTTAAATTATATTCAAATTATATTCCCTACAGTCATAATTGACCTTCCATGTCTAGGATTTTGAAGCTGTGACACCAAATCTCCTGGCAAGAACTATAGAAACCGTCGAAGGCGGTGGACTTATTGTGTTACTGTTACGGTCTTTGTCCTCACTGACCAGTTTATATACAATGGTTATGGTATGATAAAAATCTAGTTATGCAAATTTTTTATATTGTTTAGAAATTATATGTACAAACAACACTCTCGGCTTGCCCTTTGCTTGATGTTTCAGATTGTATAGATTTTATGTTTTATTCTTGCTTAGGGATACTACTCCGTGTTTGCCTTCTATAATTTGTTCGTCATTACCTTTTTGTATATGATAAAGAGGCATTACATATTCAAAGAACAGTTTTGGAATGCTACTAGATTATGTAAACGACATCAAATTCTAGTTCTTACGGAAGGTTTTTTATCGTAGGATGTTCATGACAGATTCCGCACAGAATCTCATTCACAGGCCACTGGGCGTTTTAATGAGCGTTTCCTACTTTCCCTTGCTTCATGCAAATCATGCATAGTTATGGACGACGAGCTGAATATTCTACCAATATCATCTCACATGAAGTCAATCGCACCTGTTTCAGTTCAAGAGGTAGTCCTCTATGGATTGATTCTTATTCAAGTAAAAATATCTAGGACGCTGAGTGCAAGGGGTTTCCTGTAGTATATTTTTCATAAAATTATTGCTAACAGCAAAAGAGAATACGAGATAATGTACCTGCTTGGGGTTTCTGTCTTGATATCATTTCCTTTCTTGTGTCATTTCTTTTTAAGAATTTCAGAGGCTTTTAAAGCTGGCTTAGGACCCCAGCGGCTTTGAAGAGAGCAGCTTTCATGGTAGTTCTGCTTGGCCCTTGAAAAAATTCTTACTGATTCGTTGTTAATTTCTCTTCATTGAAGTTTGGTATATATCTTTAATATGGGGAAATACTATATCATTTCTGATTCAAATTTCCCATTGGGCTCCAGCATTTAGTTTCTCATTTCGGACAAATTTCTCTTCTTTAACAACCTGGGCTTATTTTGAGCTTCTTTTTGGGTTCTTGGTTTTCGAGGAAACAAGATGGTAATAGCTGATATTTTGTACAGGTATTCCAACATATTTGTAACCGCCCCAAGCCCTGAGAATCTGAAGACCTTGTTTGAATTTGTATGCAAGGGACTTGATTTACTTGAATACAAGGTAGGATGCCTTCACATTTTTTGGAGATTATTGCATAGATGCATGCTTTCTGTTCCAATATGGTCCTGCTAGTTACTTTCTATTTAATTTCTAATAAATGTCATGGAGTCTCATTGATTGTAACACCTCTCTATGCATGCCAAAGTGCATGATTTTCTTGAAACAAGACTACTAACATTTCCCTCGTTTTTATTTGCGTTCTGGTTCCCTTTTGGTGCTTGTATGTTATGTTCAAATACCATATTTTTATGATATTGTTTAATACTCCCTCGATGCTCAAAAGTGATAAATGTGAAAATTTCTCTTTCTCTTTTCACTATAAGTGATCGTTTGTTTACCAAAATACAACTTTGGGTTTATATTGTCTCTTGTATTCTTTTTACATTGGTTGATATCGCTTTTCTCTTTCTAAGCGAAAATTGAACAATCAATGATTTTTCTTAATAAAGTACTTTTCTTCTAAGCGATCAAATAAATTGAGGCGGAGGAGTATATGCTTTGTTTTTTATTTCGTTTCTTGCTTGTCATAAGAACACTTCAACTGAGTTACGGTGGATAATTCAATGTTTTTGGGCGCTATTCACTTATTTGAGGGTTACATATAGCTAGCCAAAAAGCTGCTGTCAAATATCTTGAGAGTGTGAGATACTTTGTTGAAGATGTTGAACCATCGAGGCTAAACCTTTGCGTAAATACTAATAGTAAGGAAAGGCTTTACTATCATAGTTTTATTGAAAGTTATATTATGGACAGATAATACATTACTTTATGTTGAATGTTTGAATATGAATTGCAGACTATAAAATATTACAGGAAATTTGTGCTAATGAATGTAATGTAATATTCTGGTGTCTGTCATTAATTATACTCCCTCCATCCCACAAAGATTGTCCACTTTTTTTATAGTTGTAACTTTCAAGCTTTAACCTTAAATATATTTGTTTGTATTTTATAATATTTTATAAAAAATATATCAATGGAAAGGGTTTGAAATGTATTTTTTAAATTGATTCGTAGTATTATATATCTTTCTGAAATATCTAAAGGTCGAGAAGTTAAAGAAGTATAACAAAAGTGAAAGTGGGCGATTTTTTGTGGGATGGAGAAATATCTTCCTATTTATAATTATTCATATAAAGATAACTCTGCACCATATGTTCTAGGTACACACGCATTATGAATTGAAAAGTGATAACCCTGAGTTCAAAAAGACACTTGTGCAGATCAACATATTCAAACATCACCGCCAAACAATTCAGGTAATTATGATTGTGGACTGCTATGAAACTTTGACTCCACTAATTGCTGAGCCTTGATACTCAAAAGATCTGTGCAAGATTGCAAATGTCGTGTTGTAGATGGCTCTGATATTTGTTTCTTTGCGCATTCATCACTCATGCTGAGTTTATTTTGTATGAATTCAAGATGCCTTTTTGTCCAACTTTTACACAGACTTAGTTAGGGACGTAAGTTGGATGTTTCACATGTAAAATCTATACGGAAACATGTTTAAACCCAAGATATTATAATTGGCTTTTCTTGAATTTTATACTATTAGGGATACCCCGATTTCAGCTTTAAGTTCCCAATTCTGATACATGATTCTTCTTTTGGTGGTTATTTTACATTCCATGTTGTTTTATGTGAATATTCAGTTTATAACTTATCCTTTTAGTTACAGAGGTGAGGTTTCATTGATGTGTATTCACGTTGTTACAGTATATACAACCTCATGAGCATGCAAAGTTGTCGCAAGTTGAATTATTAGTAATTGATGAGGCTGCAGCTATTCCATTGCCAATCGTGAAGTCCTTGCTTGGTCCTTATCTCGTCTTCCTCTCATCGACAGTGAATGGGTATGAATTTGTTATGTCTTTCCCTCTTATCATGTGATGCTTCCACTAAAGCCAAGGAGACCTGAACATGTGTGATTTTGATGATGTTTTGAGGCTCATGTTTGTTTTTACTCCTCTCTATGTATTATTCTGCTAAAGATATGAAGGTACCGGGAGATCATTATCTCTAAAGTTGCTGCAACAACTGAAGCAGCAAAGTCAGATGTTAAGTAAATCCTTAGATGGGGCTTCAGGTGATTGACTTCCAGCAAATTTAAGCTCTTACAAAAAAATTATTAGATGGTTTATAATGAAAATTCTTTCGCTTGGAAAGTCATGTCAAGTAAACAAAATACATGTCAGTTCTGAAGGAGAAGAAAAAATAGTTACCTTAACTGTACTCATTCATGTCAAGCATTCCTCCAACCTTAATCTATGCCAACTTTATGCGTAGATACAACTCTTTTAATGGTTCTCAAGTGATCAATAAGCAGATACTTATTCTTTGCTTTTTCTGTGCTCCAATACTATCAATGTAGGCCAAACTTTCAAGGAGATAGACTTGAAGGAATCCATCAGATATGCTTCCGGGGATTCAATTGAATCATGGCTTAATGACTTGCTCTGCCTGGATGTCACAAGCCATGTTCCTAGTATCCAAAGGTTCACATTAGATAGCTATGAGTTATATATTCAATCACTGTCGTTCCTTCTACTGAAATGGTGTCTTTTGCTGAACCAGGCTTCCACATCCAACTAAGTGTGATCTGTACTATGTTAATCGTGATACACTTTTCTCGTACAACAAAGACAGTGAAGTCTTTTTACAGGTAATGAGTTATACTTTGATGAATAAAAGTAATTTTTAAAGATAATTGTTCTTGTTTTCTTTGTTCGTTTCTCAAAATACGCATGTAAATGTTGAGTATTACTTCTTCCCTTTCGAGTGTCATTGTTGAGAGTTGCCATGAAAAAATAACGGAGTACACTAACCTGAACTTCTTTGATGATTGTTTAGCGGATGATGGCACTCTATGTTGCCTCTCACTACAAAAATTCTCCTAATGACTTGCAATTGATGGCTGATGCTCCAGCTCACCACTTGTTTGTACTACTCGGTAAGTTGTTTTGAGCCATTATTGTGAATTGTTCAGGGCAGAGTCTTACTCAACTTTTACAGGTCCGGTCGATGAATCCAAAAACCAGCTGCCTGATGTTCTCTGTGTTATCCAGGTTTAACTTCTCCCCCATGACGATTAGCACACAGAAATAGTGGAAGACTCTTGAAGTTTTAATCTTATTTGAATTGTGTGTTTACCACATGCTTATCTCAGTTACACGACCAGGATGACCGTATCATAATAATATATGAGTGCATCCTTCTTAGTACCAATTATACTATTGATGCAAGCAAAATATCACTAAGTCCAATGCGGGAGAGCAGACTGCTGTGCCTTTTTCCCCTCTGTCACTGTCACTGACAGATACTGCAAAATAAATATTATTATGTTGCTGGTTTTACCCAGAGGTAGGTTCTAGAATTATATGTGCTAGAATCAAGATGAATAGTCAGTTAAGAGATGCCAGAGTGCTCATGTAACAGTAAACCAACAAATTGGATTAAAGAAAGAGGTATTATTGAATTGCAAGTATTTTCTTCTAACTCAGTAAAGCTGGGGCTAATCCAATTATCCAAACACTTGCAATAACTTTCTCTCTTCAAATTCGTTGTCATTCTTGTTACATAATAGTATAACAGGACATTTCCCTGAACCATTAGGTGTTCTGTTTACCAGTGCTTACAACTTGCAATCCAATTCTGGCCTGAAGATTTTTATTCGTAGCTCCAAGTTAATGAGTTAACTTTGTGCAATTAATTATTTATATAAATACGACTCGCTTGGTACATTTACATATTCACCTGTTTCTCTGAAAGAATTATCATTTACCTTTGTTATTGTTTTTCCCTGTTGTTTGTAGATAGATCCCTTAACAATTCAAAGGTTGGTTTGTTGTTTGATGTTTAGGTCTGTCTTGAAGGTCAAATTTCTCGTAAATCTGCAATTAGGAGCTTAAGTGAAGGTCACCAGCCCTTTGGAGATCAAATACCATGGAAATTCTGTGAGCAGTTTCAGGACACAGTTTTCCCCAGCCTATCAGGTGCTCGCATTGTTCGTATTGCCACACATCCAAGTGCGATGAGGGCAGGATATGGGTCAGTTGCAGTAGAACTTTTGGCAAGGTACTCCTATCTATATCGAGTTTTTGGCTTCTGTGGATCGGGTTAATTAAAGTACGTGCATGAGAGGAACCTTCTCATATAAATAGTTTGGCGATGCTTAATTATGGCATGGTCTGAAAGTTGAGAGTTGAAAAAGTAAGGTCAACCCCCACCCACCGCTCACTTATTCTCACTACCCAAACAAAGAACACTAATGTAATATGTTACTCCCATTTATTCTGTTTCTCCATAAGTTCTTTTCTATTACTGAAATTAAGTTCCCATGAACCATGGTGGATTTAATATAACCAACTTTTTCCACTTGGGCAGTGGATTTGTGTGATGCACAGTAAAACTGCATATCCATGAGTGAATGACTGGAATGACTTGTCATTAGAAAAGTAAGGCTGGTGAATGAGATGCCAATACACCTGTCATTCAAACTAGGGAGTTAGGAGTGTAGTACCTAGCTATGATGTAAGGCTAGAATCTCTATTTGTATGCATCGTCACTTCCAATGGATTATAACTACTAGTTTGTCTGTGGAATAGATTTAGGATAAGATTTGAGAAGTAATGTAAATGAAGTTACTAAAATAATGTTGTTTCATTAAACCAATACTTCCATATGGCTTGATATTGACACATAGCTTCATTTTGGAAAAAATTACGACATCTATAAACAAAGGATGAAAATTGCATAATCTGGTTACACTTTGAAGGACTCTTTGAGTGTTGAGAGGATGATATTGTCCATCGTAGGTATTTTGAGGGTCATTTGGCTCCTTTCTCCGAAGAAGAGATGAATGATCTAGCAGATACGGAACCAACTAGAGTTATTGAGGCTGCAGAGAAGGTATGTTTGCCCCTCTGTATCCCTTGTGTTATAGTCTCCCTTCGGGGGATTCGAAACGTGCTTATGTTTGACTAATTTACTAATAAGCCCTAAATTCAGATGAGCAAAGCCAAAAGGTTTGAAAGTGATTGGATGCTATGCATTCTAAATATCTTATTTCTGAAATATTACCTCACAGGCCTCTTTGCTGGAAGAAAACATAAGGCCTAGGTCAGATCTTCCACCTCTTCTTGAATCTCTTCATGAGCGGCGACCTGAGAAACTCCAGTATCTAGGGGTTTCATTTGGACTGACACAAGATCTTTTCCGTTTCTGGAGGAGAAATAAATTTGCTCCATTCTACATTGGTCATATTCCAGTTAAGATTGATTTCGTCCTTCGGTTTGACCGTGTGTCGATTCAGCATTTATTGCTCGTTTTAACATATTGCTTCATCCGACAGAATAACATAACTGGTGAACACACATGTATGATGCTGAAGCCATTAGCCGATGATGGTATAGAGTATAGCAATTCAGATGACTGGGGATTTTTTGGCCCCTTTTACAAAGGTATGTTTTTTATTTATGACTTGGCATAAGGGCTTATGTTTTATGTAGTTACAGCTTATCATTTCAGAACAAAATTGATCAACTTCTTGGTATCTTTAGATTACCGGCGGAGGTTTGTTAATCTATTGAGTTTAAGCTTCCGTTCAATGGATTACAAGCTAGCGATGAGGTAAGACACTAAAATTTTGAAGTAAAGAATTACAATTGCCAGCTCAAGTGATTCATTGCATTTTCTCGCAGTGTCCTTGATCCAAAAATTAACTTCTCTGAGCTCGATCCCACTGCATCATCTTTAAATGGATCTTTACAACCAAATTTGGAAATTCTGTCACCCTATGACATGAAGAGGCTGGAAGCTTACACAAATAATCGTGCAGACTTCCACATGGTAATTTTACTCAATGGGTTGTAATAGTATTGTCTCACATCTAAAATAAATTCATATTGCAGAGGAAACTGAACAAACAAGTCTTATGCAGTAATTATTTAACCCAGATGGTGGCATTTTCTTGTTTTGTGAGGTAATAGGGTCCGATTTGAGTAGACATATTTACTGACTGTTATGATAACAAACAATAAGTTGCCTTCAAATTTTCTATTGGAAAAATTGTATAGCTTGCGGAGAAGAACTGTAGGTGAGTAAGTGCTTTCTTGATAGGTAGGTTGATGTTTGACTTGTTTGTTAGGTTACTTGACTTAGCGTGTTATTGAGTTGGGCACAATACAATTTTTTATCCCTATAACCTAATTGTGAGTGAGCATGCTCAGATTGCTATATTTAGCAAACTGACACGAGTTGACATTCTCTAGTTAGTGGTTATAGCCTTATCAGGTTGTGGAGCTTGGCTCGATTATTGTGACAACCCAAACAGAACACTCTGCTATGTTCTTTAAGAACCTCATGAATTACTAAAAAACGGAATCATGCTGTCTTTAGAGTGTTTGATATTACTGCCTTGCTCACTCGGATATATCTTTGATCTCCCATTCTTGCAGATTCTTGATTGCGTCCCAGTACTTGCACGGCAGTATTTCTTAGAAAAGCTCCCGATCACTCTGTCCTCCCTTCAGGCTTCTGTTTTACTCTGCATCGGCCTTCAGGACAAAGGCATCTCTGATATTGAGGTTTGGGCCATAGAATTCTACTCTGACCTAGCTTGTCTTGAGCACACCTAAGTCAACAAAATGTTACAGTGGTCACTTAAAATTCAATGAACTATAAAATAATTCAGTTTTATCTTCCATATATTTTTAAGCTGTGTTAAAATTATTGTTGGCATGGATTATAATTTGTATGATTCGATGCAACGTCTCTTTGAAGATATACTTACTTTCTCTCTGTTGTCTTACAGGAAGAGATAATGGAGACTCGCGGCTTGGAGGCAGAATAATAACATCAACGATAGAAGAAATTCTACAAATATCTAAATGGCATTGCAACTAAAGAGATTGATCCAACTGCTAACTGGCCCAAAAAGGTAAGACATGAAATATATGTAGGAGTTCAAGGCGTGTGTCCTGGATATGAAAGCTGTACATGTTCTGACTGCGCATATAAGCTTTTACAGAAGTGCTTTTTAAGGATAAGTGAATTTAAGTTCAAGAAAGAATAACATGGACGATAATAGATTTGATTGTCTTATTCCACCTAGGTTGTGTTAATTTTGCTGATCATTTGTAACTGTCTCCAGATTGAAATCACAGAACCTCAAATCTGTTGGTAGTCTCAATGGAAAGGCAAATGAGATTTACATGCATTTCACCATGTGGGCTCAAGTGGATAATTATTTTGAGATAGGGGTTTAGCTTCGAAGCTATATAGTTTGCTTCATGAATGCGAAGAGGGATGTTCATCTGACTGAATCACTACAAGCAAAGGAAGGAGGAGGGCAGCAAAGAATGAAGAAGAAGAGAAACGATAATAATGACCAAGGATCCAAGTCAAAGAAGAAAAGGAAATCTTAATTATATTATTATTCAGAATTGTTGGTCTAATTTAGCAGTTTTGAGACTTGAAAAATTGTTACTTCAATTTTTGTAGCTATAGGCTATACAAACTGACCATAGTCTGTAAACAATGTATGTATTCTTTTACAACATACCTTTCTCTTCCCTGTTTAATTATACATGATAGTACTAAATATGTTTGATTGTGGTATTATTGTTTATCATTACTACTGATGTATACCCCTTCCTTTCAATACTGGGTATATTTGCATGTACTTTTAATATCGAATCAGTTAATTATTCAAATGTTCCTCATATCCAACAATACTTTCTGCTCGAATACGATTACATTATCAACCGAAAGATCAAGTCGAGTTGAGACCGAGTAGGTGGTGGTAACAACTGCTGCTCATCCTCCATTTTTATTGCAAAGCTCCGAAGTCATTCAAAACCACCATTCACCCCTACCCCACCCCAAAGCAGATATGGAAATGAAAGAAGAAGACACCCCCTCACCAGCACCAAGCACCTCTCCCCCTCCAAACCCCACTCAGGCTGAAGGCATTTCAGAGTGTATTAATAGGACTTTGATCGACCTATCATTACAAATGCGTGTCTAGCAGATACATGAACCTAATTCTATCCCAATATTAGTACAGTTCGGACGAAACTTAATTCGACATAAAATCCGAACAATAAATTTCTCACCCTACCTCACCCCACCCCCACCAAGGATGGAAATGGAAGAAGAAGACACCCTCCTCCCTCCCACCACCACCCACCCCCCCCTCTCCAAACCCCACCCCTCCACCATCCTCAACATCCCCAACAAATTCAAGAACCATTCAAGAGCTCTCCCTCTCAGGCCAAACCCATTTGGAGGACACCATCCAAGCAGCTTTCCATATCCTCTCAGCCATGAATGATGAGCTCTGCAACCCAATTCTTTGGTCAACTCAATTCCCTAATTCAGCGTTGACTAATGATGCCCCTTCTGAGATTGGTGGTGGGGCCCTTAATGAAGCAAGGTTGACCTACAAATCTTCTATTGCTTCTTTGCGTTCTGTGCTTACCACCATCTCAAATTCACTAAAGGTACAATCTTTTTAACGCAAAGTACAATGTGGTTCTTGAATTTATTAGTCCAATTCTCTTAGGTACAACCTTTTATTCACAAATTACAATGTGGTTCTAGAGTTTGTTAGTCCAATTCACTAAAGGTGCAATCTTTTTAACACAAAGTACAATGTGTTTCTAGAGTTTGTTAGCCCAATTCACTAAAGGTACAATCTTTTTAACACAAAGTACAATGTGGTTCTTGAATTTGGTAGTCCAAAGGCAAAATATATTTGTATATGTTGTATAATATTCGGTGGAGTTATAGGAAACGATAGTATTTCAACATATTTTACTGTTAGTATGGTAATCGAACTTATATATGTTTGTTAAGGTTACAAAGATTGTTGATTTTGAATATTTAAGAACGAACTGGTCAATCATTTTGAAATAAAGGTAGTAATAAATAGGTAGAGATTGTAGTTGCTCGAGAATTGGAGTGAAAATCGGTACTTTTCACCACTGTAACGTACACAATAGACTGCACATGATAAGATCGATGGTCGTGATATGAGGCATATTGTTTAAAATATTTATGTGATGCAGATTAGCAATGGTTGATGATTTCATAAATCATAAACTTTGCATACTCTTGGCTGGCTATGTTGTTCAAGTCTGATAGTTGATTGTGCTATCAGTTATGTGATCGTTGGTAGACCTAGTACGATATGTTGGACTTGGTTAGCGGGTGCCCTGAATCTGGTCAACATAAATTTATATATTTATTGAGGAAATGGGAGAAATGAAGATGATGAAACAGCATGTCGATAATATATAATGTGAATGAAAAGATGAGGAAACATAATTTTAGTGACATGCAAACAAACCTCCATGTTAAATTGAAATGGAGGCAGTATTATTTTTGTTATGTTTTTAACTCTTGGTATGTAACCACTGACTTATTATGTTGTATGTTTTGCAAAGACTTCTGAAGGAAGTCCATTGACTTCGTCGTCACCAACTGATGAAGCTGATATTGACACATTGGAAGAGCGGGCATCTTCTCTTGAAAAGGTAATTATTTGCGTATGCATGTCTACTTTTGTCTATAACAACGGACTTGTGTTTCATGATGCCAATTTTAGTGTATATACTTTTTCATACTGAGGATGGTGGCTTAAGTAGAATTTCTCTAACTGTTCTGTTGTCCGTTTTTCAGGAGCTTATAAACAAAAATAAGTCTCTCAAACTCCTCATAGATCAGTTACGCGAAGTCATCAGTGACATATCAACCTGGCAAAGTCCTTGTTCTGTGTGAACTGTGAAAAGAAGCTAATACTCTCTTGATTTTGCTCCTGGTAACTAGACGACCCGAGTCAGTTTTGCATTTAATGTATGCTACCGATAGGTTCATAGAGGAGACTTGAGTCCATTTGGTATCGCAGGGTTCCATAATCTGCAAGTGAACTCTTGACTCGACATGACATTGTAGGTTATACACTTTTCTCTTTCAGTCATATTTTATTCCTAGTATATGAGAGCTTAGATTTTAGTCCTAGTATATGAGAGCTTGTCAAGTATTCATTACAATTGTGTGGCTAGGTTTGGTACTACATGTTGCCTCTGTCTAAGCTTATGTTTTTCAGCACAAGGTAAAATTAGATTTTCCTTCTGTAGTTTAGCCACTGATCCGAGTGCTCATTTTTCGAGCGTAATAAATTCATTTGGGGTGGTAAATCACTCCTCAAGAGGTTGCTGCTGTAGCATGAACTCGACAACAGTGACAGATCTTGAATCAATATCAACATTGACTAAACAATTACATGATGAAGTTCATATATCTTCAAGCTAAGAAATATGTGAAACCAAAACTAAATCATAAATGAAGGCAATCAACAGAGTTAAGAAGCAAATGAAAAAATCTGAGCAAGAACATGTCTGAAAGATAAAAAGGGTCTAAAAAGATGTTACTGGCGACTGTGGTCAGCCTAAAAAACGATTAGAAAGTTAATAAATCCAATAGTGTGAACAAATGCATGTGAACTTCAAGGTGAAAAACAATGTGCACATAGAAAGCTGCAAATTGCAAGCACAAGGGCTGTGCTAACACACCATCCAATCTTCAGCAGGACCTCTCTCCGTTCTTTTTTTATTCGAAAATACCAAGACTCTGCTCAAATAAGGTCAACACCAACGCACATTAATACATCCTCCGTCATTTCATTGATCCGCGATTAACTCCTTTTATCCCAGGATAGGAGTCCCGAGGGGTCGTTAGTGTGACGGTTTCACACTTTCCTTCATTTCATTGAATCTGCGCTCCATGTCCAAACTGCACCCATACCAGAGCTATTGACATCCAATAACCGCTGGAGCAATTTGATGTTCTACACCCAGTTCCTTTCTTATCCAAGCAGATCAACCCCGATCCTGCTAGATTCGTGATTTGGGTGGCATGCAATGCATTGAAAAAATTGAATCGACTTTGTGTGTTGCATTGGCCAAAAGGAACTTCACCACTAAATTCAGCAACAGCCAGCTATGGGAACGAATGCATCTCCTCGGGGTGACATTGGCTGGCAGCTCAAATCCTCAGTGCCTTTGAAGTAAAGGCCTTTCTGCACATAGTAGATCAAATAGCACTGAGAGGCTCGGACAACTTCGTCGTCAACTTCAGTTACCCAAGCATCATCACATTTGTACCATTGATTTTTAAGACGCAAATAGGTCACATAGTGGCCAGATTCTAACATCCCTGAATGAGTTACTACTGCAAAAATCTCATATTCTGTTGAGATCTCACTTTCATCACCCTCGGAAGTGAAAATTCTGTTTCCAAATCGCTTTCTCACAATGGATGGAGATAGAAACGGTTTCATCTCCAAGGAGAAAGGGAACTGTAAATGACGGTCAATTTTCCTGGACATCTTTCTGGTTAAAGAATGCTCAAAACGTTTTATATGCAAACACAACACCAACGGAAGCTTCCTGACGGACATTTGCTTAACCGCATCATGCTTCTCTTGGCAATTTTGACAGAAGAGTTTCTGATCAGATCCCAATTTTTCTGGTCTAGTAAAAAGGTCCAAGCAAGCTACCAGTGTAGCTACACCTTTATTCACTTTTAGCTTGCTTGGCTTACCACCACCAGTGTCCTTAGCATATAATGTGTTTGCAATTAAGTCTAGGGAAATATCCATACAAGGATCGTAAGTCGTCGAAGTGAAACCACATGATGTACAGGTCACGTCAGATCTTAATAGCCCAGAAAAGACTTTGTGAGCAATGCACAGGCAATCACCATTATCTGTATTGGGGAAAAGCTACGAGCATTAGTGGAATAGAATTACAAAATCTGACCAAAATCACTATTACAAAAGAAACTCATAAAACGATTCATATGAGAGGTAGCCGGAGTTCCAGATCTTGAGTATTCAGTTACCTTTTAAGTCCATAGTTTGTTTTCTCTCTTTTTCATGAATCCTATCCAGCATGGAGATGAAGAACTCATGAGCATCCTGCTGCTCATAACTAGCAAGATTCTCGGAGTGCTGCCACCAACTGCAAATAGACACCAGTTTCAATTCTGTGATCTTTTCAAAACTTGGAGTTCTAATATGAACATATTTGGCATGATGGGTGTAACTCACATATCAGTTCTCAGGTTTTATAGATTTTAGCTTTAACATTCATATTTTTCGATTATGTCTCAAACTCCTAATATAATTCATTTTATAACATGGCCTATTTATCGAACCACATAAAGCGCATGTATTAAAAGGTTTATGAATTATAAACAAAACTAATGCATATCTATAGAACACAGATCTTATAAGCCAAACAAACCTATAAAGGAATTGAGCAGGGCTGTAAGGTGTCCGATCACCAGAAAATGCAGCAGAGAAAATAACATCCATATCACAAGGCAAGCACAACGGATCTGTCGACCTTTTGTGGCAATTCTCTTTACTATGCCTCTCACTAAGAAAGTAATTCCTGAAAGGAGGAGCATGTAACATTGCTTGCAATACCGAGTTCATGAAACATGTATTTCCTAAATTGTTCAAACCCCTCAATCCCAAAGGATAACAAGACTTGGACCACCTTTGATCCCTCCTAAAAACCAACCTTTTCGCCGTTTTCAAATCCAAATCCACACAAAAATTCAATCTTTTCCTTTTACTCAACCCCCTTTTCTCACCTCCACTCACTTCCTTCACATGCCCACACATAACAACACTATCGAAATCCGGGTCATACACCTGATCACAACACACACAACAATAAAGCTCAGCTCTTTCCATATCCACAACAATCTCATGACCACTCTCAGATTTACTATGCAAAAGGGCATGATTTGATTCACCAGACACATCACAACAACATACTGATGAACACAGCAAACAAATCAAGAATCTACCTTCAGACCCTTTACACACACTACAACAAACAAGGGAGATCTCATTCTCAAACTTGGATTTATCAATCATTGTTTTACCATAAGGGGTTGTTTTCACATACTTCTGGATCATATTAAAACCACTCAAACCATATTTCACCTTATAATTAGCTAGGTGCTTGCATGGTTCTGGGTTCATGGACATATTGCAATCAATAAACAAATAAACTGAATAACAAATATGTCAAAGCTTATCAAGAAACAATCCTTTTCAATGATCCAATAATAAAAAACAAGAATATCAAAAAAAAAACTTGTTAGTCAAATCAAGAATGAACCCAAAAAGCTCAAAAAAATAATATTGATAAAATCAACACCAAAATGAATAAAAATAATTGGCTAGTAAAAAACCAATGTTGGATTAATATAAAATGGTTTGGAAAAGGGGAATTAGGGGGTGGGGGTGGGGGAGGTTGGGGGGGTGGCTAGGGATGAAGAAGAAAGGGATGGAGGCGCTAGTGTTGAGCAAAAGACCGACTAGTTTTTCTTTTTACATGGGGTACCACAATTTTTTTTTTTTTTTGTATAAGAGATCTCAACCATTGAAAAGAGGTAGATCACTATTTTTGGGGGGAAATTTTATTTTACCACCAAATTTTATTAGAATAATATTGTGTCTAATTTAAAATAAATGTGAAGAGTATTCAATCAAATGGAAAAGATTTACTCCCTATGTTTTTACTTTGCTAAAGATATGTTTAAGGATCCATTTCAATTTATTTGATAACAATGTAGTAAAATTTTTTATTTTTCTTTTACTTGATCATATAATATTTCAATGTAATTTTATATCAAGTTTTTCACTTTTAAAAAAAAATATTTTTGTTCATTAATAAAGTATCTTTTATTTTTCATGATCGCTACAATATTTTTTAATAAAACTCTTGTCTAGGATATATATAAAAAGGAATGTGCTCCGAACCCTTAATAACTACTTTTTAACTCAATGATCAAGTAAATTGAAATGGATGGTATAATACATTTCTTTTAACGATTTGTTAAATTTATCCATAAAATAAAGTTCATTTTATTTTTTAATCTTGAAAATGAAGGTTGTTAGGATCTTAATTGACACAAAATTTAATTTGAATCAAAATTATAAGATTAAAAGAAAATTATATTGAAAATATTACATTTTTGTGTTAGTTTTGACCAAAAAAATATACAACATATTAGTACGCATTAAAGTTCAAAATCTGAAAAATGCACTCATCGAAATTTAAAAGTAAAACGTTTTTTTAAGAATGAAGGAAGTGTCTTTGAAGAGGGCACATTAAATTCTACAATAATTGCAATAGATTTCTTTTAGAAATCCATGGTTGACAATGACACAACATAGATATCCATCCAAGCAAATACTACTCCATATGAAAAGCAAGGATTCATCTTCAAGCTTTTAGAAATTGATAATTTCATACTAGTAAATTGCTTGTCACACCCTTGCACTCAAAGACTCGTCATGATCTAATAGTCTCCACACTTTCTCGGCATACATACAATCTATGCAGGGTAGGAGAGGGTCGGATTGTATGCAAACAAAAAGAATGTTTACGAATCCAAACTTTCTCAGCAAGCAAAGCAAATTGAAAACCAATAATTAGCCAACGACAAGTTCACCATCAAGAGTTGAAGAAAGCAGTGCACCTACTACCACTGCCCTGGCTTCTCCATAGCTCATTGCATAGAGTGACTTAGATGCCTGACATAACAGAGGTAGGCAAGTAACATGACTAAGTATTTCTCTCTTTTTCTCAAGAGAGATTCCCAGTTCCAGATTTGAAAGCTTATCAATCATGTAGGTGAAGATTTCTCAGATCATCTGAATTACAGGTGATATGCATAATCACACAGATTCCATGTACCATAATGAGACACCGAGCTCATCGAACGTTGGTGAAGGAAATGGCAGAAGTACCTAATATTTCAAGAGAAAGAAATGGATAGCCTATATTGATAAGTTGGTTAGATGCTGCCTCAAGCACATAAAGATGCTGCCTCAAGCACATAATAACACACACTGGTTGATTAGTTTTCCATAGGTGATATTTTCATTTATAAGCTGCAAGGCAATTAGCTCATAGGGCAACTACCAGTGCCACATTTTTCCTTGCAGATCATAAATGAGAAACCATCAACACATAATGGATAAGCAGAGCAATAGGGTGATCCCCTGATCGGTGTTGAAGGAACAATAGGCCTCCTTCTAACAGAAACTTAGCATAACACTTGACTGAGATGTGTAACAAAAATCTGCAGCTGTACGATTATTAGTGTATCAGTTTGAGCAGATACTAGACTTTTTTCCCAGAAATAGTTCCGGAACACCTACAGGTCGATTCTTGCAGAATGCAGAAGCTTGAAAGTGACAAATACATTGAAATTTCATAGATATCTAGCAAATACACGACATGGCAAAGGCAGAAACTGAAGCCATTGCAACCACCTCAAACATAAGGTTGTAAATTTCCATCCCCACATTCCTCAACCTAAAAGCTTCAGTCTAAGCAATACACATAAATCAAATACGATGACCCCATTGCGCTTGATCTTATGAGCAGCCTACAACTAATGATCCAGAAGACTACGAATCCTCTGAACTGAAAGAAAAGATCCAAACTTTACGAGCACAAGCATATTAGCTTCGAAATATCCTATAACTAAGGTCAGAAATGAGCATGATATCCTGATGCATTACTAACAAACTCACATCCCAAAAGCACAACAATTCGAAATAAACACAAACCCAGGTACATAATATTACTTGTATAGTACATTCAATTACAGTAACGATGAAATTATCGATAAGAAGATCAATTTATTCAACAATTACCTCAAATCCCACAATATTCAATAACCATAAAATATTATATTAATCACAATAATGATTTTTTTATATATAAAAACATCGTTATTTCAACTTAAATTTCACCAAATCAATATCCAAACAACCCCACATACCAAAATGAACAACAATTGAAAATCAACACAACCCAGATACATAATATCACTTTTATTGATATACCAATAAACATAAAATACAACTTATTAAATATATTCAAATGATATATCCATCAATCAAACAACAATTATCTCAAATTCAAACAAACCCACATCCCAAAATGATACAAACATAAAATACGACTTAAAATTAATACATCCAATTCAGATCATAAATTAATTAATTTAAACAACACGGCCAACAACAGGGTATTTAGCCTGGAATTTTTTCTCCCAATCAGCGAGAACACCTAGCTCCTTATCAGTAAGGCCATCGAGATTCGCGCAAACATCTTCCTCCTCCTTGCTCATCTTAGCGAGTGCTCTGCTGGCGTCTTTTCCGGCGAACATGGAGTATGCGCCGCCGGGGCCGTAGAAGGTGATGGCGGTGGTTACGTCGAAGATGCGGCCGCGGATTGCCACGTAGATTGGTTTGGAGGCGTCGCCGCCGGAGTATTGCCGGAGTTGCTCGATTGTTAGCTCCATCATTGTTCGCTTACTCCATTTTCTCTTTGATCAGGTTTGATCTTGCTCTATTTTTTGCGCATTTATTGTTATATATTTGCCTCGCTTTTTTTTATTTTTTCCTTTTATTCATTTACACATTATGAAAATAAAAAATTCGGATTAGTTAAAAGATGCATTAAAAATATAGAAGGACAAATGGTAGCTGTAAATGTTTCGCGTTTGAAATATCATTTATAGCATTCGCGTTTGGTCCATAGTATTACGTATTTCGTGTTTAAATAATCGCTGTCGTACCACTTGATGCGTTGAATGTTGGTTTTGGCCAGTTTAATAAAGGGTAATTTCGGTATTTCACATTTTATACTTTTTAAAACACCCAAAGCTTCTCTAATTTTTAAAACAACAAACTATAAGTTAGTCAATTTAAAAATGATATACAAAATACAATATTTATTTTTTTTGGAAAAAAGAAGTAAATTTACAAATTACATTAATTTTTCGTTTCTATAATTTCAATAAAGAGCTTCTATTTGAATGTTTCGTAATAAATGTGAACATTATCATTGATTTATTATTGATTTAAAGAGAAAAAATAGTTAAAAAATACATTAAAAATGTAAAAACATTATTATATAAGCATTATTATTTTCAAACATTTTTTTTGACTAAAACGACAATTAAAAAACATGAACACGTGACATAAATGTAATTAATAATTACAAGTATGTTTGTATCCAAATGAAAAATATAAAAATAAAATGTAATTACTTTTTTTACAGTTGCTATTCAAATCAGTAGCAATATTAATATTCATATTATGTCATATCAGTATAATATTAATATTGTTGTAATCAGTGACTATTTGGACAACAAAGTAACTCGATCGATAATTTATTGATTCGGATAATTCTAGAACTCTTCAAGCGAATATCGAACACCGAGTAACTCGATCGGTGAATAATTTATCAATTCAGATAATTATCCAGTTATTTCGGATTTGATGGGTCACCGCCGGAGTATACTACTAGACAAATCCATCTCTTTGTTTGTAACTAATGGTTCGTTTGGATTTTGATAGGGTCGGTAATTATTGGTTGTTTCGATTGTGCAACAAGATTTAACATACTAGTTCAAAAAATGAAATACAACACCATAGCTTCATAGCTACTATTCAATAAAAAGACAATTTAAATGTAAGTCTACAACAAGCAAGTCTAACTAGAAACCAGCATAAGAATGTTTATTAGGCTCCGGTCGAAAGAACTAAGGCTTGCTGCTCAAACTGCAGGAAACCCATCTGTGATAAGGAGGGCGCTTCAATCTAAACGATACATTGAAACACAATAATCCATTAGCGCAGTGGAAGGCCACCACCAGAATACTCGACTTCCTGAAAATATAAAACAAATATGGTCAAAATGAGCCGACTTCTCAAATAGTCTGTTTAGAAGGGGAAAACACACGAGCATATGCACATAATTCCAATGAGCCAGCCACTTTGATAAACGGAAACAAGGAAAAGATTGAATAACAAACCTGAGCAGGTGGTAAAGAGGAAACCCAATCAGAAGCATGAGTAGGAAGAAGACCCAACGTGTTGAGCTGCCAAAAAGTAAATTAAACTCTGAATAAACTGAAAGAAACCTTGAGATGTTAAGCTTGTAATGCCTTGTGGAAATAGTTCATCAAGGGAACATACCTTCCAAACACCAATCCCAAGACCAACCAAATTGAGGGCTATGTAAACTAGCTTGGGAAGAAGGAGGTCTACATTTTTGTCCTTGAAAGGCTCAAAAACTACAAAGAAAATTTACAACTCAGTCTAAAACGTAATCATCATTCATAAGGCACAATCAAGTAAGAAAGAATGGTTGATTAGTTAGTCATAACACATATGATAATTACACATGCTGGCTTATTTATGATGGAAATTCTGGTAGAGTAGACATGAACTTCAAAATCCTAGATAGTACATAGAGTTCATTTCTGCAGAAATATCTATAGTTGGCAACAACTCCCTATTCAACAGATGACTGAACAGAAAGCTCAAGCACTAAGTAAAATTTATTGGCACATCAACCAAATTAAAAAAATGGGGGATTGAAATAAAATGAACAATGGCAGTCACTATCTCAGACCTTCAGGAAAAAGAATATTATACTATGCCCACAAACTTATTATGTCGCAAAGCTTGCTAATGGCAGTGGGGCTCACTGTATTCCATGACAATATAACCTAATAAATGCTGAGGAAGAGCAAACTAAGTAGTCAACACGGCTTTTTGCTGCCGCAGAAGAGCACTTATTGGCTGCCCAAAATGTGATGCCATGCTGAAATAAATGAACTGTATACAGCCATCCACATCATGAAGCCCAACATCATCTGCTTGCGCCTCCATGCTTTCTATTGTTGCGAAAGTTATGATGAGTATGTGTAAAATCTGGGCAGTTTCATCACAGGTATAGGAATTTAATAAGGCATCAGAGAAACTCTGCTGTTAAATAACTGAATTCAATTTTCCAGAATGTCTTGTATTTCCTTTCAAGAAGGCAATAATGCTTCCTTAATGAACTACCTAAAACTTCAAATAACATAAAAAGCTTAGAAGCAGATATAAATGAGGTCCGCTGATCCGGTCTTCGTATTTGCTAGGTGGTCTAAACTTCGATAAAACTAGTGGTGGAACATAGAAGAAAATACATGCCACCCATATGCATTCAAAGATTGTGAACTAAAGCATCATGGTATCCCTTGGCAACTATTATTGGCCATTCTTTCACATGCTCTTATGCCATTCCCATGAAGTACGCCGACTCCATTTGATTGTGATATTCAACAACAACAAAAAAAACATAAACAACATGGAAACCAAGATAAACCATGAAACTAAAAATCTTAAATTTACACATGTATGAACTTTCCAAATTAACTTTCACTCTTTTTAAATGAAACTCAGCATTAGAATCATGCAGTTCTCCATAAAACAATCCGATAAACAAATTTTAAATAATTCCATCAACTACAGTACAGCCAAATCAGAATCCTGAACAAAATCGCCCATCATCCCATTAAAACACCCAGCTTTTAACAAACAACTACAATGCTTGTCTTAAGTTTCCAGAACTTTAAAGGAATTTTTAAATCAAACAACTTTTTCATATATTTGATAATATTCACTTTCTTTTCTGTTAAAACCACTATTAAGATATTATAAATGATAATACCTCTCACCTCACTATTAACATGATAATTTGGAATTGAATCAAAGTTGTGTGTATCCAATTAAAGACACATAACTATGAGCATTTTGAAATTCATTTCGGACAATCTTTTTTGGGATAAAGTAAAAAAAACAAAGAAATAGTATTGTAATACTACCTGATGAAGGGGGCAGAGCCAGGAGGAGGATCAAAGGTATCACGAGGATGATTAGCATTCAGATTGTCCAAATCCACGGCAGCCCTTCTTTAGGCTTGAACCCGTGTGCTTTTCCACTTTTTCCCATTATTAAATTAATTACAGAACTTTAAATAATGATGTTTAATTGCAATTTGGGAGATTTAAATACTAGTACATTTGGACACTAATTAGAATTTAGTACTAAGAGTTAAGTCTGATTTTTCAGTGGAAAGATTTTATCCTTGAATATATTTTTAAATTCCTTAATCTGTATAGTAACATATATATTAGGGAGTATAATTTTTTTATACATATATAAACTCATATCCATTGATTTCTTCAAAACACAGTGGGTATTATTAATTATGCTTGATAAATAACAATTCATGGTTAATATTGAGTAATCACGTGAATTCTGGGTGATAACAAAGGTTTGACCCCCAGGCTAAAATAGATATTTACTAGAATTTTATTAACAATGATAAAAAATAATTTAAAATATTACTAAAATAATATTCAATGCATAATCATAAATGAAGCAATAATATTATTCAACGATTTATTGCCCATTTATAGTTAGTATTATTGAAATCTTGAGGTATCAGTGGGTATTGAGTATCCGACTCGATTCGTTAAGATAATGAAGTGGGGCATATAGCGAGTCGACTCAGCTAATCAGAAGCTCACTTAAATTTGAAGCTGTTCTTACCGCCCGTATAACCTAGCCACACACACACACACATTTCACTCAAACTAGTCAAAAGCAATCGTCATCATTCATTATTTTTATTATATATATTGATGCGGTGTATGCATCTCGTTATTTTTTATTATATGATCGAGGTACATTACGTTTCTCTCACTATTTTTATTATATAATCGAGTGCGATTATGCTTCTCTCACTATTTTTATTGTTATATCTGTTTTTGCATTAATTGTTAAGTTTTAATTTATGAATATTCATTGATGAAAATGTGTTTTTTCAGTGATGAAGAAGAATATATGTTATTTGAAATTGGAGTCGAATTCATAAAAATTGAAGAAGAACATGTACTATTTCATGTTTTAGAGTCAAACTCATTTATTTTTCATGTTTGGTTTTATCATGAATTGAGAAAGTTTGTTATTACTTGTTAGCATGGATTAAAATTTCATTCTAAACATTTATTACGAAACATTGGAATAGTTTTTTTTCCTGAAAATTATAGAAACGAAAAGTTAATGTAATTTTTCGAATTATCTTTTCCAAAAATAAATATTGTTTTTATCATTCATTTTAAATTGAATAACTTATAGTTTGTTGTTTACTATACAAAAATCTCTTATATATGACTCTCTAGAATTTTTGACGGTTGATATAATTACAATTGTCTATTAACCTATGTTTACATTTAACTTTTAGATATTTTTCAAATAATACTATATGTGTCGTGAAAATATTTTATTTAAAATCCAAATTTTATAAAAAATTATCTCAAACACATTTCAAATAACATCAGATTGATTTCCAAAATCATTTAGAGTCTATTTTAATTTAGTGGAGTTAATGGTCCGAGATCAATACGTCTATTTTAAGCTAAATTAAATGCATTCAATCGTTGAACTTTCAAATGTCCTATTATATCACTGAACTTTTAACATTGAACAATTTTGAACTTTCTATCAAATTGGATGTTAATTTAATAACCCCAAGGTTATGTGACTAGTACGTGATTTTTAAATTGATTTGCCTAAAATACCCCTCCCCAATTCAAAATGTTTCATTTGTAATTTTTAAATTTTCAACAATAATTTTTAATTGTTTTAACGGTTTGCCAAAAAATACC
Source organism: Lithospermum erythrorhizon (assembly GCA_019722365.1). Taxonomy (NCBI): domain Eukaryota; kingdom Viridiplantae; phylum Streptophyta; class Magnoliopsida; order Boraginales; family Boraginaceae; genus Lithospermum; species Lithospermum erythrorhizon. The sequence goes on from JADFUC010002331.1 coordinate 188,154, forward strand.
TCTAAAATGTCACGTGACCTCGAGGTTATCAACTTAACGGTCATTTTGACCGAAAAACAAAAAAAAAATTCTCGCGTTGAAAGTTTAGTGATGTAAAATGACATTTTGAAAGTTTAGTGATAGAACGATGATTGGGTTAAAAGTTGGCATGGCGTGCCCATTAAATTAAAAGCAAAGATTAAAAGGTAAATGTGAGCTTAAAGAGAATGATGCTCATTTTACAATAGAAACAGAATTGTCTTGTCAGTGAAGCTTTCTTTACATTAAACCAACCAATAGTACTAGATTGACTACTAGTGAATAAGCAAAAATTACTCATCATCGTCTTCTAATTCCTACAAAGAAAATACATAGAAGAAACAACGATATTCATCATGGTGCGCAGCAAAACAAGAAATGCCAATCCAGATATAAAATCCGAGATAAAGCCTTCATTCCTGGAGATGACACTCTAATCTCAAGAAACACTTGCTTCAAGTTCCACGACATTGTCTTCGATATCAGCCTTCTTCTTTTTCTTCTTCTTTTCTCATCACCATTACCCGCTTAGGTTAAGGTTTGTTTCCAAACTTACTCTTCCATTGGTGATGAGGCAGTTCTCTGACTTCGGTTGGTGAGGTAAGCCCATTTGGAATCTTCGCTTCACTACTCTGAACTTTTGGATATCTTGAGTACCTCGAATTTGAGATGGTTAGCGGAGGTAGCCTAGCCGATAAAGAATGCGCCTCGCCGCACAGGGATGCTAGAGGTATAGATGGTCGCCGTTATTCACGAAAGTATGGCTCGGTGGCGCTTGAGGCAATTTCCGTGATCAGATAGAATGAGGTTATTTGAAAGTGGATAATATATATGGGGAAAAGTGGCGTGCTTGAAAGTGAATGTTGGAGTATTTATAGAGGATTGAAGTCTGCGTCACGGCCGTTTGCTTGAGAATGACCACGTGCCCCCACTAGGGTATACCGAAAAAGGGGACTTTTGGACTTTTTCTTGGACCCCGGACCCATTAGCTTATTTTTGGTGGTCCACCCCAAGTAAAAAATAGGCGGTTTACATCAATTGGTTCATCTTTATCGGCCGACGAAAACAAACTTCGCCCAAGAATTGGAATCTGCAGAGGGATTGTATGCCTGGAAAGATATAGGAGTTGCAGTTACAGTAAATAAGTAAAATAGCAGTTGGATGCAGAGCAGACCTTGGCGGGTGTTATCAATCCACCGGTGCCCTTCTTCCTAATAACGTAATACATGCTTGGCTAAATCTTAGGCTGCTTGGCTGGTCCAACGCAGAACGCCCAAAGGTTGACTGCCTTCTAAGCTCCTTAATCTTGCTTCCAACTAGGTAAATACAATATCAATTATGATTAAACAAATAAAGAATAATAAAATAGGATAGATACCATATGAACACGCAATACCTTGAGTCGATTCTCCAATACCATAGAGTTGTCTGGGTTATCACCAAGTGCATCACATCTAATTGCAAGTGACCTCGAAATTTTATCTTTGGGCTTTTGCCAAAAGCCATCTGGTCAAATCTAAAACAAGACATTTTACTAGCTCTACCAGTAATCACCACACGAACATTGACCTTCTTTAAAATGGTGAAAACAATTTGAATCTCGTAGAACAATATATCGATGGAAAACCTTTGATATGATTTTCATAGCATTATGGCAGTCACCGCAGACTCGAAGATTCTTGAAAATGCGTATAGGGGCATTTTCTGGTAAATACAGTAGCCCAAAAGCAATAGCCAACTTTTCACCATGATACGCAAGGCCAAGTTCTTTAGTCTCTTCATTGACATCATGGAGTGAAAATTTCATGTCTGGAACATATCCAGCTTCTTTAATTAATCTTATAATGTCATTGACCTTCAGATAAATCTCATTCGTGTTCGGATGACTTCGATCTTCAGAGAAGAATGTGTGTACTTTGCTATTTATCTCAATCCAACTACACCCAGGCTCCTTGATTACTCCCCTCAGTTTCATCAGTCTTCTTAAACCAGCGGCATCTTCCCATCTTCCAGCTGCAGAATACATATTTGACAGGATAACATAAGGGAAGGCATCTTGGGGATCCAATTCGATGAGGGTCATGGCAGCTCTCTTAGCTATGTCCACATTCCCATGTTTCCTACAAGCAGTAAGCAAAGCTTTCCACACGGCTGGTCCGGGCTTATCCACCATTTCATTTACCAAGCTTTCTGCCTCCTGCAATTTACCTGACCGAGCCAATAGGTCAATCATACAGGCATAATGATCAGGTCCTGGCTGAATCCCATACGCGTCAATCATTGTTCCAAAGTACTGGCGCCCCTCATCTACAAGCCCTGCATGGCTGCAAGCAAAAAGTAAGCCAATGAAAGTAATAAAATCAGGTTTTGTTCCAGTTAGTATCATCTCATCATAAAATGGAAGGGCCTCCTTTCCCCTACCATTTTGAGCATGACCAACTATGATAGCAGTCCAACTCATAACATTTCTAGATGTCATTGAATAAAAAACTGTAATTGCATCGTCTAGGCATCCGCATTTTGCATACATGGCTAAAAGAGAATTGTCCACTGATAAGGATGTCTCTGGACCAGATTTGATATAGTTTCCATGAACTTGTTTCCCAAGTTCATGTAATGTCAGCTCCGCACAGGAACTCAGAGTGCTGGAAACAGATACTTGGTCAGGATAAATACCAGCGATTCTCATCCTCTGAAAAAAGTTCAAAGCTTCTTCGTGAGAGCCGTTATGAGTGCATCCTGTGATCATGGAAGTCCATGAAATGACATCCTTGTCTTTTATCTCATTAAAAACTTCAAGTGCACCAATTGAACTTCCTTGCTTTGCATACATGTCCACTAGAGCATTACTCACAAGTATGTGGTCACAGAAACCAGTTTTGATTATCAAACAGTGGAGGCATTCCCCATAAAATGCATCCTTCCTTAAAGCAAGAGCATTAAGAACTGAGGGATAAGTGAACTCATCCATCTTCAACCCTATTCCATGCATCTTCTCCAACAACGACAATGCATTTTCTTCCAATCCATGCCGCATATATCCAACAATCATCGAATTCCAAGCGACCACTTGAAGTACTTCCATTGACTCTAGCACTTCCTTTGCACAATTTAGATCCCCGCATTTAGCATACATGTCAACCAGTGCACTTTGCACAAATATATTTGCATGGAAACCACCCCTAACAACACAACTGTGTACCTGTTCTCCGAATCTAAGAACAGAAGCCGAACCACAAGCTGTCAGAACACTAGGAAATGTATACTGATTGGCCTCAATTCCTTCACTCCGCATCTGACAAAAACACTGAAGCGTCTTATCAGAATTCCCATTTAACGAATACCCATTGATGATAGCCGTCCAAGTAACATGATTTTTTCCACTATCCATCGTTCCAAAAAGCTTTTCAGCTGCCTTTACACGATAACATTTAACATACATATCCACAAGTCCAGTAACAACAAAAGCATTGTTTCCAAACCCGGTCTTGATAATAAACCCGTGAAGCTTCTCCCCTCTAGATAGAAACCCCTTTACAGAACACAACCTAAGCAAACTACCCAATGTGTACTGACTAGGCCTTTCACCCTCATATCGCATTCGCCAAAATAAGTCGAAACTTTCATCTTCATACCCGTACTTGCAATAACCGGAAATGAGAGCGGACCAAGTAATCGAACTTCTCTTTGGGGTCTCATCAAACACTTGTTTAGCTTCATTAAACCTCCCAGCATTGGCAAACCCAGCAACCATTGAATTATAAGTAAACTCATCTCTTTTGGGCATTTTATCAAACAGTTTTCGAGCATCATCTACATGGCCAGACTCAAAGTACCCTTTCAGTTTCTCATTGGTTTTAACGAGTGAAAAACCTCGACTTAGTTGTGAACTGATTTGGGTATGAATTTGTATGCTTAATCTTAGAAACCAGTAATGCTTTGAGTAGAATTTGTTAGAGTTCTTTATTCTGAATATATGCATAATATATCAGTGTATTATGGATTTATGGGAAAGTAGTAATAATAACTTTTACAATAAAAATTGAGTTTCTATCACCTTTTATTAAAAGTTGCAATACATGTATAGACAATCTCGAAGAACAAATTTATTGACGTGATACTAATATTAACAAACCCCGATGCCTTTGAAGCGGGAGATCTAATAAAATGCAAACTTAATCCTGTGAATTGAAACAAGAGCGAAGTGCAGTATCATTTACTACTTCGCAATTGATAGGAAGTGTAAATCTTGATTCTATGAAATGATGCCATAATTTTGGTACATTTAATTCTCATGTTATACAAGAATAGTTGGGTATCAATGTTCTTTGTCTGACCAGCTGGTGAAGGTCATGGACAATCTTAAAAACAGCATCAGGCTTTGCCAATCTCAGTGAATTCTGAGACATGGCTTCAAGTTCATCCTGTCTTGGACCAAACCATTGTGATACTATCCTAGCTATCTCTTTCGGAGACTTGGAAAACTTCCCACATCCGTTTTCGACAACGTATGGCACATTCCCAGCTTCCTGCAATACATTATGATAACTGGTTTAATACAACTAGAGTTGATTCTTATTGCAAACATAAAAATGTGAATAAATATCACTTCCTCGAGGTTCGATTTTGATCAAAGACATAAATCTGTAACAGGTTGAATACGATTGGGTTTTATGACATTAGCGAGTATTACAGCATAGGTTAGGAAAAGAATCCTAAGCAGAGACATGAAGGCATGATCGACAAGAAAGAAGCCCAAGGCGTCATGAAAAGGAAGTAGAGTTCGTCAAACGGTCGATGACACTTCATTTTAAGAGGTATTTTCAATCATACAAGTAAGACTATCTTACTAGTGCTAATAAGCACACAACTTTATGACACCAAAAAATATTCCCTACAATCGATCCTCATCTTAGATAGGTTTAGTTGTTGGGATACTGGGAAGTCGAGCACTCAAGCCAGCAATTTCAATAAGTCAAAAAGTCGGAGCAGCGGAAAGTAGACATTGAATAGGCGAAAGGAAAAAAAAAACGTAGAGCAGGATTACTGCACAATCAAAGAGAAATAATCAAGGATGCAATGCGGCATATAGATTATACCTGGCCAGCAATATGACCATTAAGAATTATTGGAAGGCCTCGGATCATAGACTCCGCAATAGTTCCAGGTCCAGCCTGTATATAAAACTATGAATTACAACGGTTTACAGGAAATAGAAAACCCTTTTCACTCTCACAGATCTACTCTTAATTTTAATGCAGAACAACAAGAAGTCTCAGATCATCAAGAAAGAAGACTACCTTGGTATCATGCAATCACAAGCACCCATATATTTCTCCATTTTTGTTATGAATCCCTTCACCTAATAAGTCAAAAATAATATGAGAAATAGGCAACATGCTGCGACTCCTGTAATATTGTAATACTGTATTTAGTCTCTGGATTATGCGAAACAATTGAAACCACCCATGACAGCTGGAAAAAAAAAACAAGTCAGCACATACCTGAACAGGAATCTTCCAGTTGATTGAACTCAATCTACTAGCTAGTTTTTTATTGCGTCCGCAAATCACAAGAATCTGGCCTATTGGTTCCCCATCAATTTCATCAAACAATGCATCTCCAAGTGCTCGAGCTGTAGATTCAATAGGTCCCATCCCTTCTCCACCGCCCATCAATAGCACAGCAGGGAGTTGTTCATCCATTCCGAGTTCCCTTTTCAACTCATCCTACCAGTTAACACGGAAGTGACTAAAATAATAGGCATCTTGAGCTCATTACTCGAACAAAGACATGATAAAGAAAGAAATGTATTAATTACCAACTATGACAATTACATAAGCATGTAACACTAAAATCAGCAACCAACATCCTGACTCTTCACTCAAACTATGCAGCAAAGCAAGTTAAAAATACTCGTATAAACTTGAGATAGAAGGTTAAAAGAGAGACTCGAATTACCTGGGCATTCACTAAAAATAAAAAAGAGGGAAAATAAAGAATTCTGGAGTCTATCTATCAATTTTGAACATGCCTCATCCAAAAAATAATGTCTAACATATGCAAGAGACAAGAAAGATTTGACTGCTGGGAAACCAACATCTGCACATTCCAGAAGGATAAAGAATAAATCAAGAAAAAACCAACCTTGGGATGAACATGCTTAACAAATGAAGGCCGCACTGGGAGGCCATATACTTTAATTTGAGAAGGCTGGAGTCCAGCTTTTAGTGCCCGTTTGGCAACCACTTCGGATGGGCAGTAGCATCTGGTCACAAGCTTGTGAAACCTAGTAATGAAGTACATAAATATTGGAACCACAATAACTATTGTATACCTGGAAATTGTGTCTAGAAACTCACCATGTGGGGTGACAAGTGCTTAAATCTGTTATTACAGTAGCGAACACTATCTTCTGCAACAGGCCTCTTGCCCTCAAGATACGGAGAGGAACATGTTGCATTAAAGGATGCACACTAATAATAATGTCTGGCTGATACTTTATCATACCTTTAGCAACCTCCCTGAGTGAAAGTGGAAAAATTAAAAAGTAGACACTAAGTACATAATTAGCTGAGTAGTACTAGCACATAACAACCAAATTTATAAATAACCGTGGTTAGACCAATCACAACTCAAAGCCAGGAGTAGATTACCAGAGAAAGCCAACGTGCAAACTTAAGATAGACTAATAGACTAAATTATATTAAGAGAAAACCATGATGATATAGCCAGGGCACCACTTATGACTTGGGAAATAAAGTAATAGCTGACATTACTACATGTGATAAGCAAACAGAAACCAGGAATAGCCGATTAGATAGCCAAAAACTTCGACAGCTGTCTTAAAAATGACTTCCACACGTTGGCACAACGAGAGTAGTTAGGATGAGAGACCGTATATGTCTACGAGAGCAGACATATTCAAAACGTATCGGATGAAATATCACAATTCACATGTGCATAATGCTAACATATAACCCATCTTATCCATATTTTTCTTCAGGACTGCTGCATTGTTAGACCAAAAGTTAACCAGCATCCTCTGCAATAATTTCCATAAAAAACAAGCATGTTGGTATTGTAGCAAAAACAGGATTCTTATGAACCTACTGTATTTCCTCACTAACAAACATAATGGTCAGACGAAACTGTGAGATTACAATGAACCAGGTCTCACCGAGCTATGAAAGTAGAAGTGGCAGCAAAGTTGGTTTGGTGAACCAAGCGAGGAGCAGATGCATAATATGTCATTTTCCACAAGGTCCCATGTTTGACCAAAAAGTTATAACTCCTTGGCAATTGGTTGAAAGGCCAAGGTGTATGCTCCGTCCACAAATCGACTACAAATACCTGCGAAGTACAGTCCGTTTTCAGAAATTACACAATTTAGGGCCATCAACACCATGTTGACCAATACATATATATTCAAACAATTCACATGGCTTATTTGAACTCATATGCAGTCCGCCATTAATTACTGTCTCACAATGAAAGCACTACACAATACTAAACGCATAGGAATAAACGAACAATGTTTTGCAAGTATATCAATGCTCTATTATAGACCATTCCATCCATTAGGAAAACATTAAAACATCTACCATCTATCAAAATCATCGAACCTCTTGATCAATAACAATACTCCATAATAAGCTAACTGCTAACCTGATATTCGTCTCCAAATTGCTCATAAAAAGCCGCCTTAATAGCTTCAGCCGAAGCCCTGTGACCTCCACCGGTATCACTCATCAATATTAACACTTTCTTAGGAGTATCAGACCTAGCACCATGAACAGACAACCCCTCACCTTCCAACAAATTATTCTCATCTCCTCTCAATCCATTACTCTCCCTCGAATCAACACGCAGAGAAGCAAAACCAAGTGGGATTTTCTCACAATGAAGCCTAATAAACTTATTGAACTGATTAAACACTTCCAAATTTTTCCAAGAACCGCCTCTAGGACTAGTCAAACTTAGAAAAGGCAAAACATTTGCCTTGTTTATGCTATACTTTGAATCAAAATACAATTGGCTATTGTTTTGACAATAGCTATTAGCCTTATTTGAAGCATTATCTAGTACAAAAGAACCAAATTTAGAGGCTAAACCGAAAGGGTTAAAGGGTTCTTGAGATGAAACAGAAGAAGCCTTCATAACTAGAGATATAAAAAACAAGTCTTTAAATCCACAAACAGCTACAAAAAGGGTATTGAGAAAACTTGTAAAAACCAGTAGACGTTCACTCCATCAGACAAAAGGCTGGTTTTTTAACTATTAATGAAGGAAAATCTACAAACAACTACATAAAGGGTAGTGAGAAAACTTGTAAAAATCAGTAGATGTTCAATATATATGAAAAAAGACTGGTCTTTTAACTATTAATGGAGAAATATTGATAATCACTCCAAAACCAATTAACAATAAAAGTATTAGTTCAATACGTTATATATTAATCCGAAAATACATCACTATCCATCCATGTGGCACGTCACACTTTACCAAAAATCTACAAATATACTAAAACGGGTATTGAGAAAACTTGTAAAAACAAGTAGATGTTCAATATATATATAAAATATTGGTTTTTAACTATTAATGGAGAAAAAGCTACAAATATACCAAAAAGGGTATTAAGAAAAACTTGTTAAAAACAGTAGATGTTGAATGCATAAAAAAAGATCGGAGTTAGCATATGAAGAATGTAAGTGATTAAACCAGAGTGAGAGTGAAGTGTTTGTTATTGTGGCTTAGAGTTGAACATGTTTGACATCAGAATGAAGATTTGAAGGATGATTCGAAGCCACACGTAGAGGATTTAGGAAGCAGACAGTAGATGAATAATACCATTCGTTTTTGTTTTTATTGGTTGATAATTTTATAATAAAACATAGTAAAAAAGTAAATTAAAACTAAATAAAAAATAATTGTATGCTAATAATAAATATCTTGTATCAAAAATTTAGTTTAGATAATAAATAAAACTTAAGAGTATGTTGTCGTGTAGGAAAAATATATTCTCAATCTCAATTTTTAAATTAATTACTCGTAATTAATTCCAAACATTTGCTTTGCATCCATACAGACCAGACCATATATCATACATGCTGCATATGGCAACAGAGTATTGTAATTTGTACAGGTTATAACTGAAATTTCTTTTACTTTTGTCTTTCTTTTCATTTTTGTGGTACTTTTCAACTCAGTTGACTTGTTTTTTTTTTTTTTGTAACTTTTGCTGCAGTCGATCAGTTAAATACTCCTGCCACCATCTTGCAATGCATATCAAGTTGATGCATGATAAAGAAAATAAATGAAGCTCTGCAGAAAGGAGGAAAGAGGATAGGCAGAGTCTAATCGTATATGAGGATCATCACTGAGGAACTATGTATATGATGTCGTCCTCTAACTTAAAAATATAATTTTATTAAATATTTTTAAAAATTATATTCATTCTTTTAAAAATTATGAGGAACTAACCAAGACCTGACATTCTTTGCTGAAGCCGAGGCGGCTCATTCATCATCATCAAATGCAGCCCTTTCAGCTATGTTCTAGCCAAAATGAATCAGTAAATAATATAGTAAAGAAGCAGCGAGAAAGGTAAATATGACTTGAAAAGATTGATCACTCACTTTAATTGGGAAACATAATTGTTTTATACAAAAACATAAGTGACTATCAGTAGAGCTTTGCTTATCAAAACCAACCAATACTAGGTTGAATCACCAATACCAGTGAATAAGCAAAAGTTACTCATCATCGTCTTCTAATTAATATAAAGAAAATACATAGAAGAAACAACGAGCATCCATCATGGCGCCGCAGCAAAACAAGAAATGCCAATCCAGATATAAAATCCGAGATAAAGCCTTCATTCCTGGAGATCTATCAATCTTGGACTTTTTCTTCTTCTCTTTTTTACTGGGAGTTTCAGTTTCTGCTTCCTCAGTTTCAGCGTGTTTCCTCTTCTTTTTCTTTTTCTCGGCAGTTTGATATTCAGTTTGTACCTCTACCTCCTCGCTGGTTGCTTCTTCTTTTTCTTCTTTTCTTTCTTATCAGAAGCATTTGCTTCAGGTTCCACAACACTGTCTTCGATATCAGCCTTCTTCTTTTTCTTCTTCTTTTTCTCTTCACCATTACCTTTGGGTTCAGCTTGTTCCTCAGCCTTCTCTTTCATTGGTTCATCTTTATCAGCTGATGGCTCATTCCGCCCAAGGGTGGAATCTGCTGAGGGATTGTACAAGGTCTGGAAAGAGATAGAGTTAGCTATTGCAAAGCCAGTAAATAAGTAAAATAGCAGTTGGATGCAGAGTATGCCATGGCGGGTGTTATCAATCCACCGGTGCCCTTCTTCCTATCCTTGTCATATGCTTCAATCTTAGGCTTGCCTTTAGCTGATCCAGCAGAACGCCCAAGGTTGACACCTTCTAAGCTCCTTAATCTTGCTTCCAACTAGGTAAATACAATATCAATTATGATTAAACAAATAAAGAATAATAAAATAGGATAGATACCGTATGAACACACACAATTGAAGTCGATTCTCTAGTCCCATAGAGTTGTCTGGGCATTCTACCAAGTGCATCACAACTCCGGCAAAAGTATGACTCAAACCCGATAAAGACGTAAATAAACGACTGCCGGTGATCCCAAATTTCATCACGCCGCCACCTAAAGGATAACAACGAGCTCAAGAAGGTCAATGTACCCGCCTACAAAGAATTACTCAACCCGAAAAGTTTAGGATAGTCACTGCTCGCGGAAACTTATCGTCTGAATTTAACTCCATTACACCCGAACGGCTCGCTACGCAGTAACCCACCCAAGTAATATTCACAAGAACTAAACATGTTGGTCATTGTGATTCGAAAGAATAATGTAAGCCTCAGCTTCATCACGACAAAAAGCAATCTCACACCATTCTCATCACAAGCCTCACGACACGAAGATCCAAAATCAAATTACGTAATAATACCAAAACACCCGATCCGAACATCCCCAACACGTATCACAACAATGCCTACATACAAACGCAGCGCCCGACATATGCTATAACAACCCAAAAGGTCACATATGCCCACAACAAAGCAGAAACGCACTTCACAGTCACACATATAAAATATCCTAATCATCCATAACATAAAGTATTCATCGGCCCGCGGCGTATTACACTCCCCAATCAGTCTACACTGATCGACCGTTCTACGCGACCACTCGACTCAACCCCTAACAAACAATTCAAGACCCACTCACGGCATCACAATGACTCCACCAAAAGTTCAACAACACGCTTACATGTCACACCAACTACAACACGCCTCCACAACAATAAAATCACATGTCATGTTTACACGGCCCTTACATATTATAATTAAAATATTTCGTGAGTCATCACCAAGATCTCAACGCAAGATATCGCCTCATGCATTGCCATCTATCAATACTTCAACAACAATCACTACTAAGACAGTTACACACAACAAAGAAGAACACATATACAGACATCTACAATCCAGTAACATGCAAACAAGTGACCCAAATAATAAACGAGATAAATCCCTTACCACGCCAAGTTAATTAATGAGCTAAACAAGAGGCTCTTTTTATTAAAATAGTCTTTTTATTCTTTAAACCCGCATCGCAAAATTGTGAATCAACTGCTTCCAATTAAATTTTTACCCTATAATTTAAGTTCGTTATTTGATAACAATTACGTTCCCGAATCCCGATTTTATTATATTATGTCAATCACCAATTACTCGATTTTTTAATTAATTAAACCGGTCGGGTTATTTCAACTGAAGCATTTTTAAAAAATAAAATAAATATACTCTCATTCCAAAATACGACAAGTTTTGAATTTCGACATCGACTTGAACTCAAATATTTTATACTCCGTATATCTGTAATATCTCATAAAAATATATAAAAAATAACATTTTCATGTTCTATACTATTATCACGATCAATTTTATTCAAACCAAAGTTATCATAAAGTTAGTTGATTTTGACCATAAAGAATCAACCTTTGACAACTCTTTGGGATGTAGTATATAATCCAGCTACCATCTAACATGAAAACGCATATCTGATATGCAAATGTTTTAAATAATACACCATGCCTTAATCAACAAAACTTTTTGGTCGAGAGCCAATTTTAAGTGTGTCATTTGCCAAATCTCAAAACAAAGAATCAACAAAACCTAACTTTATTAAACACCAAACTATCCAAATTTAAATAAATAAAAACCAACTTTATTAAACACCAAACTACAAGTATTTGATATTAACAAAAACCCAACTTTATCAAACACCACACAAACTACATATATTCGGAGACATCAAACCCAACTTTATCAAACACCAAACTATATATACTGATACTCCCTCTCCTGCTTCATATTGGGCTGATAATAGCTGATACACTACAAGCTTAATAAACAAACCTTTGGTCAATCAATTTTGCGTAAGCTCATTTGCCAAACTCAAACAAGAATCAACAAAAACCCAACTTTATTAAACACCAAACTATAACATTCAAATTTAACAAATAAAACCAACTTTATTAAACACCAAACTACAAGTATTTGATATTGGGGTCAAAAACCCAACTTTATCAAACACCAAACTACATATATTTGATATTAACAAAACCCAACTTTATCAAGGAATAAGTATGAACAAGAAACACCAAACTTCATCAAACACCAACATATTAACAAAACCCTAACTTTATCAAACACCAAACTACATATATTGATACTCCCTCTGCTTCATAGTTGATACTCCCCTCCGTTTGCTAATAATGATAATACTGACGCGCAGATAAAGAGCTTTATTAAGCGAAGAAAACTATATTTTATCAGAAAGTTTTATATCGGTAATGTAAAAGCTACATTGGGTCAGAAAAGCTACATCGAATTCAGAAAAATATATATTAAAAATCTAAACAATCTAATCTACGAAACAAGAACTTTTTCTATACGATCAACTATTGGCGAACGGAGGGAGTATGAACAAACAACTCCAACTTTATTAAACGCTAAACTACAAATATTTAACATTAACAAAAAAACCCAACTTTATCAAACGCCAAATTACAAATATTTGATATTAACAAAAAACAGCCAACTTTATTAAACACCAAACTATAAACATTTCTGATACTAACAAAAAATCGAACTCTATTAAACATCAAAATACAAATATTAATATTTTGTTCATTTTCTCGTTATTTATACCAAAAAAATCATTTTTTTCAAGAATTTGAAATTTTGTGTAAGTTTGTTACCTAAACTTTGGAGACTTTTCCTTCATCAAGAACTTTGAATAAGGCAAAGCCTGCAGAAGTTTCAAATAACAGGAACATATTGCTTTTGATATTTTGGGTTTTTTTGAGCAATTTGATAGCGACTGATAATAAACTAGTTCAAAAATTTGAGGAGGAAGAAGCCTCATATTGCTTCGAGCTACTAGGGTTTTAGTAACTTAATAAAAACCCTCAGATGTTATACATCCAAATAAGAAGTCGTGTACAAAGGAACGACTATTTCATTCCTTCCAATATCAACGCTAGAAGTTTTGAAGACATATGTACTCTAATACGAAATACATTCAAATTCCAAAACTAAGATTTTCAGTATAATATATATATTTAAACGCTGCATTTATCTAATACATACGCATTCCAATGACGCTTAAACACATTTACTTCCTAAAATAAAGATTTTTAATATATATGTATTCCAATGCGCTGCGTGGTCCGAGTTTTTATGTACTCAATGTGAAACTAACAACCTAGAATAAAGATGTACTCTAATTACCAATCTACATATTTCAAACATAGAACCCTTATATTCAAAATATTTTAGTACTTGATGCACGCATGCACTCTATAAATAATATATAGATTTTATACCTAGAATTCTATATCAAACTAATTCATCATTAACATTTAAAGTGCAAGGACCAAATACAAAATTACAAAAATTTATCAGAATGGGCAAACTATAAATTTTAATTCTTTCTATAAGACTACTTACAAGTTACAATGGCATGTTGAAAAAAAAGATTCAACTGCATAACTAATGAATTGCATTGCTTAAATCGCCAATAAAACACTCTGGACAAATTGGCCACAAAGCTTTCAACAAATAAACCTTTAAAGAAACGGAGCCCACTAAAATGACTTAACATCCTTTTGCTAGATATCATACTGCATCGCATTATTCACTCAACAAGATTGTGACACGCGAATCTAACGCTGATCATGGTGAGCGAAAAGTCATTTTCTCTTTTGTTTGCACTTTTTTTTTTTGTTTTTGTAATTTTATTTTCCCTTTTTTTATGTTTGACTTTTCTAATAATAATTGCAAACAATTAGAAATTTGTTTTTTCTACCAATATTTTCTTATTTTTTAAAGTTTATAACAGAGACACTATTTGTTTCATTTGAGAAAGTAAAATATTTAATTAAGAATATGAGATTTAAAAAATATCAAAAAATTAATTTTTAGATAAATTAGACTTTTAGAAATATCAAAAATAAATTATTTATGTGAATTATTTTATTTATCAAATATTATTATATAATCATAAATAATAATATTTAAATAAAAACGGGGCGTAGATATAAAATACGAGCGGCGGTGTTGAATTTTATTAAATAAAACCATCAGGTTGTGAAAATCGGAATTGGCTGAATTATTACGCCAATAGGTAAGATGATATTGAGCAATAAAAATCAAAAGTTATGTCATCAAAAAAACCATTTTGGATACCTAAATGAAATAACTATTATTTTACACCCACTCAAACAAAAACCAAACGTTGTAATTCATTTACAATGGACGTTGAAAAAATATTCAATACGGTAAACCATCGTTAAAATCTGGAAAATTTTGAGAGTTTGAGTTTGATTAAATTGGTGTAAATTTTCTCAACATGCCAATCGCCGAAGAGGGACACGGTCGGTGCCTGGGTGAGGTCGCTGGCCGGGCGCTGTCGCACACGGCCCCACAAATACAAGGCGAAGCCGCAGCTGGCCGAGCGAAATGATAAGGGCTTGATTCACGGTGGTTCGATTTTCTTCGTATTTATCTCTTATCTCAATTATTTCGATCAATTATTTGATAACAAATTAATTTTTTTTAATTTTTTTACCAAAATTCATCATTTTTTTCTGAATAAATACTACTTATTCAATTCATGGATATAAAAATCACCTTTTTTCAATATAATTATTATATTATCTTTTACTAAATCCCTTTGCTTTTAATTTTTAAATATCTTTTAGTAAATGAATCCTAATAATAATCATTTCAATACTCAAAATTCGAACAACAGGTTTTAAAGTTTGATCAGAGTGTCGAACTATTATATCAGACCGCAGGTGGTTATTTCAGACATCGTGAGTCAGACTGTGTTTTCTTTATCAGACTACATTTCACTATTCAGAGTTTTCAATAAGCTTTAATAAGCATTTTATTTTCAATTATCATGAGACTCAGATTAATTATTGTGTTTATTTATTTACAACAAATTAATTAGAATATGAGGATAAAAAATTATTTAAATAAATATTTATAAAAATTTCTTTTTAAAATATCAAAAAAATAATTTATTTAAGATATTAATATTCTTATTTAATATAAAATCCATAATCATATAATTATTTAACTATGCACAAAGAAGGAATAAAGCATCAAGATAAAAGCTAAGTATTGCAATATTAATTTTATTAAACAAACCATCAGACACAGAAAATTTTGACACAATACATGAAGAGTAGGCACGACACATTTGGAATTAAAAAATTGGTGGTCGAAAATAAAACCATTGTAGATAGTCTCATATACTCCGAATATCCTTTGCACAAAATCTAAAATTATTTCCTGAAGAATGAGCAACCCCACTAGAAATACTTACTGTCCCAATAAGTGATTGCACAACCCTAAGCCATATAATGATGATCGAATCGAAGCAAGAAAGAAGCTCATATGATGGAAGAACTTAAAAATTGGTGGCTAGGAGTTGTTCAAGATTGGAAATTTATCTTGGAATTGCTCAAAGATGTGATTTTTTATTAGTTGAGGTAAACTGAGATTTTTGAATCTGGGATTGAGAGTTTTGAGTTGAAGAAATTGGGGAGAAATGATTGAGAAGTGATGGTGGAGGAGGAGGAGGAGAGATTGGGGTTTTGGGAGGTGCGGGATTGGTGGAGACTCGGTCGGAGAGGCGTTGTATCATGGCAGCGTGTTTGTGGTGGAGGATGGCTTCTGTGGTAAGAAGGTAATACTGTTAGGTTCACCTCCTAAATCATTTGCGCTTGTTAACATGTTATTTTTTCTGATCGGGTCAAGCGCAATTCTACTATACATATAATATCGAATTTGATTCAAGAACTAAAGAAGATTGAACTCCGTATGCAGTACAACAGTAGTTTTCTTAATGAGTTCACATAAGGCTGCACATTTCTTAATTTGCATCTTTAAGCTGAAGACGCCATTGATTAGTTCCTCTCTGAGAATATACAATAGAGTGATCTTAAATGGAGATATTCTACTTCAATTGCATCGTTTTCTTGAATAATAGTAACCCAAATCTGCATAATGGGTAGAAAAAAGCACATGAAGTGAATCAAAAATATTCAAAATATATGCAAAACCAGGGCATAAAGATCCCCAAAAAAAAGTCCTAAAAGGCATATTTACTTATCTTAGAGGATTCTGGATTTTATTCTTTGCCAGATTCATTCACATGCTATTATCAGGAAATTCTTGGAAGCTCTCTTTGTAAGTGAGAAGGGCACTATGCCACTATCATATATTGAGGAGGAATAAGTATCTCTACTTAATCACTGTCCCAACTCCCATCTGTTACTGATTCGTTTTCGGCCCAAGACGGATTTGTGAACTCCTCATCCTTTAAAGTTCATTTCATCACTTGTTTACCAAAATTTTAAGGAAATCTCAAAGCGTGAAATCGTCACACTAACGACTCCTCGAAGTCCTTGTAATGGAATACCACGGAAAAGATTTTAATGAAATCTTGAATATATATTATGTTGTTCTAAGTGTCCATTTCATGTTGTGACATAATGAATTCTTCACACCTCGCGTATGTTTTATTTATAGGTAATTCAGAATTAACAAAAATTACATAAGTTGTTGAGTTGTTCCAAGTGTCCAAATTATTACAAGAATTGTGATTAAACTAGTAAATTATTACATCATGAAGATTTATAAAACATCTATCTAATATTTGATTAGATGCCACAATTTTTTTCTCCACAATTCTATTGAAAGCCATACTAACCCAACCACTCCAATCCAAAAAAAGTATATTTGGATCGATCAATATCACTCGTTTGGTTGATATTTTGACTTGAAAGTGTGGTAACAGAAAATGCAAGCATCGAGAGGCTAACTAGCACGACAAAAAAGACTTCACATCAAGTCACAAATACTTGCAAGATAACAACAAATAGCAGGAGGATTCGAATCCAGATATATGGTTCACTTTTGTAATTTTATACGGATCGATTAAATCGTCACGTTTATCTGCATCGCTGATAATCGATTCTATTAAATCGACGCCAAATGCACTAATTAATCGGCCTAATCCCAACCAAAGATTTCCCAAATCCTCAAAAAGATTTACTCATAAAGCGTATTTTACTGAGAGAGAATAAAAAACAAACTTTCTCTCACAAGCCAAGACAAAACAACCAATACGTTTATATTCTTTTCAAGCCATGGTTGTTAAGACACAAGACTAATATATATATAATACATATTGTATGCAAGTTCAGCGACAAGAGTACAATAATCGGACGTGACTAATTACGCCAACCAATAGATTATAACAACTTTCTATAACAATCCAACCTACTAAAGATAATGGCAAAAGTTTTGTTTCTATATTAATTATTAAAAAACAACATGTTACGATATTACCATATATGTAATAAAGGTACTTTACATGAAGTGTAACGTACGAATCATTAAGGATTCATACATTGATAAGAAAATAAAATTAACTGCTTAGTTTCAATTTAAACAACTTACTTTTGTTAACCATAAAAAGTCCGCAAGAATAATGGTCTTATTCCTTATTTATCAACATTTTCTACATTTACATCGTTGAATATGTTGTATAATTTTTTTTTTATCAAATTATAGTTTATTTCAACTTACTTACTACTAACATGATGTTTACTTCAAATCACAGTTAAGTATTTTATTATTTCTAACTGTTAAAAAATAAACGGGACGATATTTAATATAATCTTTATTATGATAATACACTTAAGACTTATATTACATATTTATTAGACTTATTATTACTACATATTTATTAGTAGTGATGTCATCTGTCAAAGTATTGGACAAAAATTTGACGAGAACGCCTAATCTGGACGGATATGATTAAAAAATAATACTGCTTCCCAAATCATGCCTTACCGGATGAATATTGATCCGGTTGGAAGCATCATATATACGACCAATAAGTAAAAATAAACATCAGTTCATCATATAAAATCATTAATATGAACCCAAATTACCAATTATTTAATAGTTTTGGGACTTAAAAATCCCAAGAGAAATACAAAAAGTACAATTAATTTGACTTTAACGAGTCCCCATTTTGACTATTTCCCGCTTCACCCCCCAGTTTTCCATTTGAACTAATACTCACCTTCTTAACCGACGGCGTTTGAACGAAGCTCGCCGCCCCCATCTCCATCTGACAAACCCGAACCGCACCGAACAGCTTCTCGGGCAGCTCCTCCTCGCTCTGCGCCTCCACCACGAAGCCCATATCAATCGTAACGGATGATGTATACCCCAATGCCAAATGGAGGATCGCCGAAGCAACCTTGGACGACCCAATGTCCACGTCGATTTCTAGATAATTCTGCATTTTATGATACCGGCAATTCAATGCCTTCCCTAATAAACACGCGGAATGGGACCCCACCGCGGTTTTTACTATCCAGGGTCCCTTAACGATCCGGTTCACGAGCTTCAGCCGGGAATTACGGAAGTTGTCGTCTGATTGGATAAAGCGATGGAGGAGCGAACCGGGTTGGACCGGGTCGGATTCGGGTGATGAGAAGTAGAATATTGCGCTGTGGTGGTCTTTTCCCGGGATTTGGAGGTTGATTGCGATGATGAAGGGTTTTGATTTTGACTTTTTGAGGGCGTTGACTATGCGGTTTTGTGGGTGGGAGAGGTAGTGATCGAGCTTTGAGGTTGATCGGAGCCAGTCAACGCCGCATGGTTGGAGGAGGTATTGACCGGAGGGCGTTTTGGATTTGGTGGTGAAGAAGTTTGGGCCGCGGAGGAGGAAGAGGTCGCCGGAGGGGGAAGCCCAGCCGTTTGTGCCGGAATCGGGGTCTACTCGCTTTAGGGTTCCGCCGGATATGGCGGCTGCTCTCCATTCTTCCTGAATGACGTCGTCATTTTGGGCGGTGGTGGAGGTGGAAGAGCGGTGGTTGGGTGGACTGGAAGCGGCGGCGACGGAGCTCCGGTGGTGGTGCTTGGACTTGGACTTCGTCGGAATCATTTTTTGTGGTGGAGAGTGTGGAGGTTTGACTTTGTGGGTCAAAATTGAAATTGAGATTGACAAATGAGAATTGATTTTCAACTTAATAGTGGGGGGGGGGGTAGGCACCTACACCCACTACTACAAGAGAGGCTTTTGTAAGTTTAGTTTAGCTTTTGAGGTTGGCAATTTGATGAGTAGATATACAGCTAAGAAGTGATGGGAGATGACAAATTATCTATTGGATTAAGGTGATAATTGCAATTACTACTTTTTTAGTTGTTTACTACTACCACTCAAAATATTTGATTGTCCACAATAAAAAAACTTGTATGATTATATGAAACTTGTTCCTATAAAGTTTTAATGTTCATTCTTAATAAATGACTATCTCTAATTAATTAAGTTTCAAGTGACAAATGATGAATTGTTAGGAAAACCGGCAACATCAAACCCTGACTTGTTTAATGTCTGATAGAGTATGTAACGATAGATAATATTATTCGATACCTAAATTGATATAATGTGCATAAATCGCAAGTTTAACATTTATGTCGATATTTTCTCCATCGAGTGAGTACACGCCACACGGAATAGCTTAGAAAGGGCCTCTTGGGTTTGGCAAAAAAGTTCGAGTACACAGGTCGGCAAGCAAAACCACAAAGCCAGCAGCACTTTGCAATAACGCCACTCGGGTCGTATATTACCAACCGCTATTCAATCATACAACTCTAAATTCTAAAATATCAATGTCAAAATTTTTATGAGTATGTTGGTTCTCCTTGTACTTGTGTCAGAAACCTCTTAGGTAGATTGTAAATCGAGAAATATGTCCTAATAGTAGCCTTATAAGAAAGATGCCAACATGACAAGAAATTAGAAACAACTCTTTCAATATTTATGTAAAGTATTGACTCCATATGGATTCGAATCCGTGATGTCAGGATGTCTTACCCCAATCACCTTGACAATTACTACTATGTTGTGCCCCAAGGAGCATGTCATTGTCAAAATTTGTATATATCAGTGTAAAAAAAATTACACATAATTTCAATTATTAAAATACTTTAATTAATAAAAGTAATAATGAAATCATTGGATCAATTAATTGTTTGTACTAAAAAAATAACGAAGATATAATATAATCTGGGGTATAAAGATGTTTAGATCATATTTAAAGGAAAAGAGAGCGTCTTTCTCAACGTAGATTCTAAGTTTATGTTGATAAAGTAAAAGAGAATTGGTGTCTAATATGAGCCACACAGTGACAACTAAAGTGGGACAACTATAAACGCTCGAGTCAGCTGCCAACAAATTGACAAAAAAACACACCTGTATTACTATAACAAGATAATAGAAACTGCCACAAATGATTCTGTGTATCAAAGTCCAAACAAAGTCACTCATAAGAGTCAGAGATAACGATAATGTATGGCTAGGAGACAAATTAAAAAGAACGGTAACATCAGGAAAAAGGATGGATACAGTTTTTTCATCCTACCCTCTTCCCTCAGGTCCATACATACTGTTCCATTTCTAAACCCATTTGTATAACAGGAACGCCGTAGTCTATATTCGCTGAAACAATATCAGATCTCACTAATAAACTACACTAAGCAAAGTTCCAGACAGCCTCAACAAAAAAGTTGTTGGTAAGAGAATCGAACTTATTTAATCTTTGACGTCACAAAATTTCACCTATTCCACCAATCACCATCCTCATGCTACAAAATTATTGATCGCTAGGATTTGAACCTCTTCATTTCATGCATACCAACATGCCAAATGCCTTGAATAGCATCCTACTTAGTTGGATAAGAAAGGCTTTACTGTGATGCGTAACCCAAATTTCAATAATAGGAAGACTGTTTTTCTAACTAACCCAAGAAACGCAAAACACCATCTACTGTACTAATAATAATAAAGATAATAAACGTAGGTAGTAGTACACGATCCAATTTGATATATCTACTAAGTATCAAACACAATTTTTTTTACAGTAACAAACAGAGCATAAAACAGAAATAATATCATTGACAACTACCGAAATATTAGAGTGCAGCATATATTATCATTGAGCCCTTACCAGACAATAGAAATCGGCACATGTTATTATGGAACCTCTAGTGTAGTTATGGAAAAATATTATTAATACAAATGATAAGCAAATGCATATGTAGTATCTATAGTAGATTTTATAAAGTAAAACCCCAACTAGCATGATGGATCCTGATGCTAACAAGCACACTTGAAAGAGACTAGGTGGATGAGTGGACAAGGTGACTGTTGCACATAACACAAAATGTTATATCTTATTATATCCTATCTTAGTGCAATATTCCATAGACATCAAGGTTATTAGATGGGGAAACAGGGCCAGCTTCTACTCTAACAGTGACTTTTGCCACCGCAATAATATTCACAGAAGACCTAAGTCCCTAACTAACCATTAACATGCCCAATGCCTAAGCGGGGTAGGGCGGAGGGGGGTACGCAGGTTTACCCCCTGTGATACGGGGAAACTGTTTCAGAATTGACCCAAGACCGAAGTAACCAAACAAATAAAAATATGAAAGGCGATTAAGTTACATGAAACTATACCATATATTTCATGTGAGCATATACCATATATTTCATGTGAGCATGTGACAGATTTAAATGTTTTGTATATCAATCATCATAGGAAACATGAGGAGCAGCAGTGCATCCAGAATCAAATGGATCTTCAGAACCACAACAATGCCAATACTGAAAGACTTTACCAGATTCAGGGGTATTCATAGTGCCTCCGGAGTAAACACTTTCGAATTTCCTTCTTGTCTCTCCACCAAAGTGTGCAGTGTGGTAACGACAAGCCCGAGGATGGTTCAGAGCAGGGTCGAACTGAGTCTTGCAATTCCTGCAGGTCCTGAATACTTGGCCTATGGGTTGACCTTGTTTATCTGAGCATTTGATTGAGAATTTCGAGGCCACATGAATTGAACTAAATGATACTATTTCTTTCTTAGACTGGACAACGATATTCGAGTTCTTTAGGGTACCAAAAGAGGGAGCTTCAATGCTGGTAGGAACCGAAGAAAATATGTGTATTTGGCTTGACATGATTCCTGTGTTCAGTGCAAAAGAGGTAAGATGATCAACATATTATTTGTATGTTACAGAATGATCACTAAAGATAGCAATCTCGATACTACCATTAGATAAAACAACTAAAACACGTAGAATGGGCATACAATATGCATCGTTGACTTGTAGAAGCTCAACAGAACATGGATGCAAATCCAAACAACAGGTTCTTTATATTGCTAGTCAAATCATAAAGTAACTTAGAGCACGGAAAATATTGAATTGAAAAACAGCGGAGCAACAACATTTGGCTAACTGCATAATCTTAAACAGCTACTTCATACAACAAACAAACAAGGATAAATAACGAATAATAACGATAAGGAAGAACACTTGAAAGACATCATACAAGCATCATACACCATAAAACGAGCTATTTCTTGGGTGCTTACACTTTTTTTGTAAGCAGCCTGTAGAAATCCACAAAACGGGCTGAAGTGTGCTTTATTTCCTCTTGTGGGTGGGGTCCAGGCTCGTTTTGGTGCATATTATTATTATTGATAAATTATAATATTTCACGAATCAAAGTTGAAACTTGAGGTGGTTAAATGTGTATAACAAATAAAACAACATGATTATCTATGCATTATTACTCAATGAAGAAATTAATTAACACTCTCCAGCAACAATAATGAGCTACCATTCAGTGATTAATATTCCTAAAAAATTAAGTATGAGTAATTTAATCAATCTAATTATATATTAATTGAATTTCATACAAGCTTAAGACATAATCCCTAATTCTTATCAAAATGATATAATTATGTATTATTGTAAATAAATGAATATATAAAACGAATTAGTAATTGTAAAATGCAACTAATTCGTATTAACTCACTGGAAAAGCTGAAATAAAAAGAGAAGAGAGGATAATATGTAGGTTTCTGTCACAAACGATGTCGTTTTGGCATGTGCCCCCTGCTTATTTCAAATTAATAGAATTTCTCAATTTTCAATATATAACTTAATCATAAATAAATTATAATAAATAATATTAAGAAAATATTTTAAAAACAAATCTAACGATATCTATTTTATATTTTTCGACAGCTGAATAAAAGTACTCATGCGAAAGATTGACACCTAAATCTCAAACATCAATTAATTCAAATCTGGCGGTTATATTTTTGTTAAGTCAAGTTATTACTTTCAGAGCACTCCACTACGGGTGTCAGATACCCACGCAAATTTAGACCTTTGACGAGCACCTGAAACTCGACAACTCTCGAGAATCCGACTAAATAATTCGATTTGAAGGCTTTCAAATCGAGACACAAACGCAGTATTAATTGATTGATTTAGACTTAAACTCGATCCGACTCCAAAATTATTAATATAATTATTAAATTATAAATATCTATGAATACATAAGAACACTCAATATACATTACATATAAAGATTACATTGGGTGACATGTATTGACAATATGTATTAACATATTAAAATTGAAATTTATTAACAAAATACTCAAATTAGTCGACATAATCGCATGAATATCCACTTCTCTCTAGTGAAAATGTGGAAGGTTTTTAAGCAACTACCTAAATCATAAGGCTTCAATTTTTCATCATTTAGTAACCGCTAATTCTTCTTCCCATATTATGTATGTGGTAGATTAGCGGCATCCCAAAAATATTCGGGTCGAAATATGTCTTTCAAATTAAGTTTCGAAATAATTTTATTACTCCATCCATCATTTTATCTAAGCACTCATTTACTTAGTAGCTAGTTTAAAATTCAAACATATTCACAAACAAAAAAAATTCACTACTTAATTTTGTTAAAAAAAGAATCCAAAAAAGAATTTCTAATCTAAGGAATGGAGGGAGTAAGAAGTAATGAAATACAACTATATACATAAACTCAATAAATTACTCTCAAAATTAAAAATAATCATTAAAGGCAAAAATAATTATTATGGGCAAAAGTACATTGAAATTTTAAATAGTCCATTATTATGAGAGTAGGCTGAATTTACCTGTATAAATCACCTATCGTGGGAATAGAGAGGGAGTAGTGTTTCATAAAAAGTGAAAGGACCATTTACCCTTAACATTTGATGGTTCAATTGTTAATGTGTGAAATCGCTATACACCCGCCTCAAGCCCCGCCTCTAAGATACTACAATAGTTAATCGTGGAATGTGCCTTTTAATTGATCGTAGACTAAAACTTTCTTTTAAATCATTTCAATACAAAGGCCGTTTTTATAAAAAGTTCTCGAACCTACATCGCATTAAAAGCATTAATGGATACCTACAACTTTAATTCTTTACCAGTTAAGTTATTCCCCTATTAAAACTACTCATTGGGGTTTTATTCCCACAACTAAACACTCATCAATCGTGTAACGTACTTCATGTTTTGATTGATTGCTTATACAACATATATTGAATATTATTCCTCCGTCCCTAGAAGATAATCACATTCTAAGTTAATTTTCATACCAAATTTTGATAAGATATTGTTTATGCTTTATAATATTTTATAAAATATATCAATAAAAATATATTTTAAATTATTTTATCGATATATATTTTTCATCAAATATTATAAAATGTGTAAAACAAAATAACGATCAAAAATTCAACTATCAAAGAAAAAATCAAAATATAACGATCTTTCAAATAACTAAGCGAGTATATATGGTGATAGTTATGCTATAGCCTCCAATAGATTATGTGCAATTTTTATAGAGTGGACGTTACAATTTACTAAAGCTTGAAAGAAGGGGTAAAGGATTCAACCGCATAATACTCCTGCCCAATATCTACTTTCATTTCCCCCAGTCAAACTAAACACAAAAAAGTGAATAGCCAAGAAAGATTAAAGAAAGAAACATAGATTAATGAGCATCATGTGTAGATGTATTATTATTGACTTCAAGAACTGCATATGCTAAGCACACTTCGAAGAGACTTGAAGCGTATAAACTTTCAGTTTCAGACACCACAAAAAATCTTTATCTCATTTCAACCTATCTCTGCTGGCTGTAGCGCAATATTCCATAGACATCGACGATACCAGGTGGAAATACAGGGTCAGTTGCTGCTCTAACGGTCACCTTTGCTACTGCATTAACACTCACTGGAGGAGTGAACAGACCTCCAACGAAGGGGACCTGACTTAATGGTTTCGCATGTTGTAGAACCTACAAGAAAAGGGAATTTTCAAAATTGTTAGTTCATCAGTCACCGCCAGTCCATGAAATATGGAACCCCCCTTCAATAAAGGACCATTTGAGATGCAGATTCCATGCGCTTTAGAACTTCACAATTACGATTTCCCCAGATAAAAGTATGATCGATTACAATTAAGCAATTATCTAACAAACCATCAACTTACCATCTCAAGTGGGGAACCAATGACACCAAGAGGCAACTTCATACTTCCAACTTGGCGTGTTCCATGTATGAAACCAGGCCTCAGGATAACTCCTAAAAAAAAACAAGCAGCCCTAAGTCAGGCATCAAAAGCTTTTATCATAGATATATAACTATGCAAAGTAGAAATTAGAATCATCTAAGTAAAATACTATATCCTGATCTCATACACAACCAAGAGATTATTACACTAACTTATTTATCAGAATACAAAAGATGTTTGGGATGCAAGAGTGAGTTTGGACTTTGGATGCAAGAGTGAGCATAAACATAATAAATTTGAAGTATGTGATGAATTGTATAAATGAAAATTCTATGTGCATCACCATCTCAAGAATAATAATGCAGATGGTAAAAAACCCAGATATCACAACAGCTTGGAAAAAGTAAAACTGACCTCCATAAGGGTATCTGGTTAATAGCTCCGTTTCAGCAGCTCTCTGCCCACACAACAAAAGGGGGAAAAGACAAATTGAAGACAGTCGGTGAAGAGTTAAAATCATTGCAACAGCCAACATGTATCATTCTAGTTTTACATAAAACTTAGTGTAAACATGTATCATTCTAGTTTATATAAAACTTAGTGCAACTGAGACTAACACTATTGAATATGTATCATTCTAGCCAACATGTAATTGGTAAGGATTAATGGTAGAGTTTCTCCTGTAAGATACTTCTATTGAACTGATATATATCAACAGTTGAACAATAATTCTCAATGCCGATGTTTATTTACATACCTTTCCCTCATAATAACCTTGGAGGAGATAATTGACCACACCGAAATCAGCTGCAGAAATATACACGAATCTCTTCACACCTGGAACAACAATGGAATAGAAATTATGAATGAATCTAAGATAACAGTTAGATTGCTGAAGTAAATCATATATAAACACAAAATAAGAAAGTGCATTTATTACTTAAACAATGTAAGCACGCGGCAGCTGAACAACCAAGTACACAAAGGAAGAATGCACATAACAGGCTTTCTGGTACTGTGTAAAAATATACCGGGAAGTAAAACGCAGGTCTTTAATGTTTATCGACATGTGCACTATACATGTATAAAGGGGAACTATACCAGGTACACTTTTGCCGTACATTTAAAATAATGTGAGCATGGGTTTCTGCCTCACTAAACCACTCTCATAATTTTTGGTCTAAACTACTACAAAGGTAATCTATTTGCAGAGTAATAAATATGGGCATAAACTGCAATATACCTTCCTCGGCAGCAGCTCTAATAGCATTAATGTTTGCAGTTCCATTGATCTTGTACATAAACGAGTTGGAACCAAAACCACCTATGCAAGAGATCTACAAAGCGAACTTTTAATTAGTAAAGAATACTGTGAATTGTGATAGCAACACTGACAATTTAAAAGCTGAACAATGATCAACACAACTTTTCTCAAACTATTCAATATCAAAGACACCATGAAAAATATTTTGACATACACAATATTGCTCATGAATATCAAAACCCTTGCTCATGAATATCAAGAATTTCTTTAGTGAGTCAACCAAGTAAATATATTCAGGAATATGTGGACTCATCAGATTCAAGAAGCATACCCAAGAGTCATCTGATGTGCTCACTAGATGATGAACCATTATGTTCAAGAGATGTAAGTCACAACATGCAAACAAGCACGTGAAAAGAAAAAAGTGGAACAGGGATACATGGGAAATGGATTAGGATGCCATGACCATTTTCAGTAAAGCTATATTACGCTCTTGCATACTAATTGTTAGAATGTTTCCAATATTAATGCAATGCTAGCATCATGTTTGCATAGCATAGTTGCATGCTGAATTCAGAAATAACTTCCAAGTTCCAAATGTATAAGTTGGATATTCAACAAACAATAAAGACTACCACATTCGTCTCATCAGAGACTTAAACGTACTATAGACGTTACTCCCTTCAATGCTTCTTTCCATGAATCAGTAGAAAGAAGGTCTCCTGAAAGCAGAAGTGAGAAAAGTTATTTATGAAGGCACAACACCATCAATTTTCATAATGAAACTATAAACTGAAAATCATAGCAAAGTAGCAAACCTTGATGCCACTGGACATTGTTCACCCAGGGTTCTTTTATAGATGATCTGCCCCTTCTGCTAAAATTCACATAGTTTAAACAAACTTTACTAAAACAAAATTCACAAGATATAAGCTAAACTGTACATACAACGATGACAATGATGAAGAAAATTCGATCCACTCTAAGAGAAGTTACCGATAAAAACACGACGTGAAGGATTTCACCTCACTAATCATAAGGTTGGAACATGTTAAATATCAAAACATATACATATACACTCCCCCCATCTCAAAAAGATTGTCTAGTTCTAAATTTTCATGGTCGACTTTTTAAATTTGAACTCAAATATTTTTATACATGTTGTACAATATTTGATGAAAAATATATCAACTAGTATTGCAATGAACTTCACTATATACATGATAATTCTTTTTCAAACCAGAGTTACACGTGTCAATTAATACAACAAAGTTTGTTAATTTCGATTATTGCAAATAGAACTGGACAATCTTTTTGATATGGGGGGAGTAGTCGCAATGCTCTCAATTACAAGTTAAGGCAAAATCAATTTCAACGGGGGACGGGAACTGTGAATACCTGCTAAGGCTAGCAACAGTGAGACCACGATTGAGAGCTTCTTTACAAATATGCGACCCCACGAATCCATTTCCTCCCAACACAAGTAACTGAACAAATTCAAATCAAACCCCACTCAATAACACAACCATCCAAAATCCAATTAATTGCTCAACAAAACTACAACAACAATCCACTCCCTCCATCCCGAAAAAAATCATCCAATTTTTAATTTGGATTTATTAAATTTTGAACTCGAATATGTTGCGAGGCACAATATTCGGTGAACATTATATGCAATATAAATACCAATTTTTATTCAAATCAATTGTCCAGTTTTGAATTTCGATGATTACTTTACTAGTATTTTTTTAACTCAAATGTTTTGTCAGGTACAATATTTGGTGAAAATATACGCAATAGCGAATACTAATTTCGATTCAAATCAAAATTATGTAAAACCTCATATAATATTTATATTTGGTGAAAATATATGCAATATAGAATACAAATTTCGATTCAAATCAAAATTATATAGCAATTAAAACCTAAAAATTTATTAATTTGAACAATTAAAAATGAAAAGTGACAATCATTTTGGGACAAAAGGAGTAAGAAATTAAACAAAATTAATAAAATTAAATTTAAAGCACCTTCTCAGTAGGTGGAGGTGGAACATCAACTGTTTCAGCTTCTTCAATTTTAGCATTTTCAACTTTAAAAGGTTCATCAGTTTTATTCAAATCAGAGCTCATAAATCTCCCATTTCTTCCAATTGCAATCACATTACTGTATATTAAACAAAAAATGCCAAAAAATTAAATCCAATAATACGAAATTAATATTTTAATAAACAAAAAATAAACTGATAATTAATTAATTAAAAAACGAACTTGAATTTTGAAATGGAGAAGCTTGAATTGATCAAACGCGACATGATTAATATAAAACAAAAAATGATTAAGATAAGTACTAATATTTGTATAATACTATATGTTTAATTTGTTTTTATTTAATAAAAACTATGATTTGTTTTGAGTTTGGGAAGCTTAAAATGAAATGTATAGTTCTAGAAGTTGTGAGGGAGTGTTTATGTATGTGGCTCACTAGCGGCCAAGAGTTCTATTGCCGCTCTTTCTTAACCAACCGACCGATTCGTCAATAGCTCATTTTAATTTTGGAATCTATGATTTAAATCGATCAAGGTTGAGTATTATAATTTGCACGTGAATTGATTTTGTTTAGAATTTCTTTAGATTATATATTTTGAATCAATTTTATTTTATTTGGTTTTGTTTCGATTTTCGTTTTATTTCAAGTGGATTTAATATATTTCGAGTCAATTCGCATATTTTCAATTCCATTTTTGAATAGTGTATATCATCAAATCATTTTCAAACCCATTAAGAGTTGAACTTCAAACTTAATTTGAATACGCACTAATTTTCGAATCAATTCAGTTATATTTTAAAGTCAAATCAAATTTGATGAAATCTAGTGCGAATTCGCTCGTTAACAACACTAAAAACTATATCCAAAAAATTCCAATTACTTGGAATTATCATGCATAAATAAAAAAATTATGAACATTACATAAACTCCATGAGTATACAAATAATATTTATTTTAATTCAATCGCAAATAATATTTATATTAATCGTGAATAACATTATATTATCAAATGAGTAACATACCATTACGTGTGAGTAGTGTGTTATAATAAGCAACATGCATCAATCTTAAGTAATATACTCCATGTACTAGTATTGCACTCTAATCATGAATAATATATACACTATACACCTTATAAGAAATTGAGATTATGCAGTATAACCTTCCCCTGAAACTTATTGATCATAATTTTGAGTATATGCAACAATTACTCTTTCAGCAAGAAGTACAAACTGTGTCAGCAGCAGTGTTTAACCTGGTATAATTGTGTTCTAAATGAACAACAGAAACAACAAAACTGAAATCTACAAGTTTCCTATCTAGTTTTCCTTGGACAATCTATGAATTAATCTAGATGTACAAACCCAAAAGGTTTCTGGAATTCTATCTCCTGAATGTCTCCACAAGGCTGAAACAATCTCAAAAGCAAAACTAAGAAACTCCTGTGTCATTAGTAAGCGTACTAGCATTGCAGACCACAGTTCCGGGGCTAATCGCACAGCCGTCCAGAAGGATTCAAATCCACTAATTACTCTTAGAACCATTGCACGTCCCTGCCATTTCGAAACAAAGAACAAACGATATCAGGCACGAAAAAGGAAACAGAGAAGTTGATTCAATGACTCGCAGTAATTAATAGCGATAATGATAACGAAACTGCTAAGAACAATTGAGAGGCTCAGATCGTCTAGCATGGTGTATATGCAGTACGCCCGTACATGATACACCAATCATAAAATGACAAGTGTCGATAATCCACCATCATTTTCTAATGTGTATTTGAGACCGACATCAGAATAAAGATTGTAACAGACATCGAGAGAATGCCCTATCAACTGCAAATTCTAAACTAATGAGTACGGGTAGAAGGGGGAGGAGATGATGTTAGGGTAATCATTGATGAATGGTAAGCAATTAACAAATTTCCAGATAATATGAACATTGAACAATCTCCCTGTTCCTATTCCATTATGCAAAGGTGTTCTCTGGCCCTAGCCCTACTAGCAAAAAGTTCACCTTCCCCTCCCACCCTTCTCACGAACCAAACATAACCTTAATAAGGGACTCAATCGTGGAGACAAACCTCATTTCCAAAAGGGTCCCCTTGAAACTTGTCATCCAAGATACGAGGAAGAAGTTCATCATCGAGTATGGCATCGGCGGCTTTAATTATGTCCCTTAAAAGAAATATACGCACCACAGAACCTTCTTTTGACAAAACGAAATGGAACAGATCTTCGGTAGCAGAAACCACAGCCCGCATATTGAATGATTTCCATTCTAAAGGACTTGAGTACTCCTGAGAGGTTGTCTCTGTCGCTTGTTGAGATATTGCTGCTATCTGAAACAAACAAACAGGTGAACTCAGAGTACAGAATTAAAGAGAATAACTGATTAAATTTTGGCAGAAAATATAGGCCACATATCAAGAAGAACAAGAAGCAGCAAATGTGTACAAACAACGTCCCCTGCAAGGTCCCGATTATTGGTAACACTATATTCAGTTTAGTTGCACAAACATGATTCTCCAGTTTAAGATCCTCAAGCGTCACCCAGAAGATTCTTCCAAATCATGACATTAATTCGATTTTGTTCCACTTTCAAACGTTGTGGAAAGTGATTACTTCTCAATTGAAGTATCCAAAGGTATCTAATTAGTTTTCAAGTTTATCCACCTCATGTTCTAATCAAGACATATACAGATTTAACAACATAATATTTCATGCATCATTATTTCTTTGGTGCACCCTCAGACAAATTGTGCTTAGAGGATATCGAATTTGTCAAGTTTGGATAGTGTCCTATGATTCCTATCTGATCAAATTATTAGAATTAATATAATTGGAAGACAGATTAAAGCACAATGTTGAAAGGACATAACCTATCATTTTGAGTCGTGCACCATAAAAGTGGAATAAAAAGAGTATCCTACCAATCTTTCCAGTCGATTCCAACGTATAGTTCCATCATTACGTATCAGAAGTTCCCTCAAAATTTGTCGCATATCAGGATTTGGATCTGCCAAGAGCCTTCCAATCACAAAAGGATAGGCACTCTCGACAACCTTGAACTCAGGATCTAATACTTTAGCAGTTCCTTCAAGTGATCCAAGTGCTCTTATTACCAGGGCATAGTCCGGGGGAAGAGAAAAATTGAACTCATACATGACAACATATAGCTGGTTCATTATACTCTGAAATAGGAAGAACAAACAAATTAAAACTCTCTTGTATGCTTATATCCTGCAACTAAGACCGGTTATAAAACCAAACAGAAAAAAATGCAAGTGAAGAACTCAGCGTTCCGATCTAGAAAAAAATTTAACATAGAAAGTATCAATCCAAATGATTTCCTTGTTGTATCAGGATGTCTATTTTAACTATAACAAATGAAACTAAACCTTTAAAATTTATCAAGAAAAACAATCAGTAGGAGAACATTAACATTCATAATCATCGAAATATTGGAAAACGGACAGAAAAAATGGAAAATACCATAAAAGGTCAGATAGTTACTCTCAATCAGAGGTACAGACCTGGAAATCTTGGGATTCTCTAGTGCCATCTCCAAAGGATGAACGCAAAGCATCTGAAACTGACTGTAAGTTGACCCCTTCAGGAATGAAGCCCAGAGAAAGGAAGTCATTTGCCAACCCCAGGGAATCACGGTTGACAAAATGCACAAGCTGAAAGAATATTAGGAATGATTATACCCTTGCATCATGATCCTCAATGAAATTGAAAGGACAAAAATTACAAGAAAAAAGATAAGAAAAATGAGGAAAACTGCAACAGCTAAACAGTACACCATAAAATAAAAAGAAAAAAGAAATGTTAATAACATGATGCATTTTGTTTTGCATACCACTCTTATAAGCCCAACCCGGAAATGGCGCGGAATATTCCCCATCATTCCAAAATCAAAATAAGCAAGAGATCCACTCTCAGTTGCAACAAGATTCCCTGGATGAGGATCAGCGTGAAAAAATCCCACCTCCAGCAATTGCCTCAAAGAACAGTATAAACCCTGTGAAGAATAAATAGAAAAGTTCACACAAATAACAAGTTGAAAGTTATCATAAATAATATATTAGCACATAGAAGTTCATTCAAATAACGATTTGAAGTTGGTATACACTACAATACACCAACATGAGAGAATCTTTATGCTGATACCCCAACTATACAATTACCTCATCAATCAATTGCTTTCTGTTTAGACAAGCATCACTTAGACGAATCTCGTCTGTGAGTTTGATCCCATCAATCCATTCCATAGTTAGAACCTCCTTTCGAGTAAGGTTCCAGTATATTTTTGGAACTTTCACACCAACTGGCTTTTGATTTACAGCAGTATCGCCAACTGCACCTTTTGAACTACTATTATCATGACCTGACAACAAAAAAGCCAGGGAAGCATTCAAAGTTAAATTGTGTGCACTAGGGCTAAACTACAGAAAAAAACACAACACATTATCCAATGGTACAATAAAAATGAGACTCAAAGTGGACTTGTTTTAGATTAACCATACTGAGGCAAGACGATAGGTGCTAGGAATTCATTGACTGCAGAGAACCATTAACACCAGAAAAGGAATTCGTGGCTGTCTGCTACATGGAATCACATGATAAAAGCAATCATGCTGGGCTTCCTGGCAGACGAAGCTTCATGTATGTTACGTTTCGACCAAGAGATGATCCAACTTCTAAGTTCAACCCCCCCACATGGAATCACATGATAAAAGCAATCATGCTGGGCTTCCTGCCAGACACAGCTTCATGTATGTTACGTTTCGACTGATGATCCAACTTCTAAGTTCATCCCCCTCCCTGACACCTACCGGAATACAGTATATATAAAACCTCGCCCATGCAATCTCTGCCTTAAAATGTTTATTCAAATAACATAGACGCTCTATTAAGATTCAATGCCCAGCCTCTTCCACATCATACCTCATTTCCAAATTACCTCCATCGTGGATTGCCACACACTGTTCCAGCAGCCATATGAGGAGCACTATAATCCATATACATAACACTGATATACCCAATAGAGCTGATCTTTTTATCTATGACCAGGTATGTACATTGAAAAATTACCAGAGGTGCCTTCATTGTTGGAACTCATAGACGAAGCCACCACGAGTGAACATTGTTAGTATTCTTTGTGAATCAAAGTTATACTTGCCACAAATTTTGTCTTACTAGCTGAATTTGCACATCTCTTCCTCCATAGCAGTGATCCACCCAAATGGTCTACGCCATATTTATGCTGTCTTCAGCTATGCATATCCATTCATAACTGTCCGGATTCTTCACTTTCCATCTCATAAACCAGGGAAGCAAATTACACAGATTCTCATATCTGAGAAATCAATCTTACGTCTACCATTCTACCTTAATTTTTATTTTGATATTGATTCTCTCTCAACGGTAGAGCCCCATCAATGTAATTAATATCATCAGCTCATAATCATGCTATGAAACACTAGACATGCCCAGTCCTCTCCTTTTCCATTGGGTGGGGGAGCCAAATGCGTTCACCACCAGATCAGAGAACCAAAATTAACTAACTAATATGTCCATCAACATGGGAAACATATTGAAGAGTGTAATAAAAAAGTAGGAAGCTGCTTGAAAGTTCTAATGCAGATGAGAAACCCGAAATGAGAGTACAGTGAGTAAGGACCAGCCTCACTAGACTTGACAAATTCATTTTCCTCTGCATCCTAACTACAAAAAAGTCAAAAGTCTGTAATGCTTGCAAGTCTTGAAGAGAATTACCGAAAAGTGAAGCAAAGCGCTCTGCATTTTGCCCCTCTAAGATGTAATCGATCTCCTCAAACATGTGTCTGACCTAAAAATGTAACAAAACAGTAAGGATGCGAGAAGCGAGCATGAAACAAAAATGGCTTAACCTTAAAACAAAGAGATTTCCATTTTGAGACACCACCCTGGTGTGAAAATGAATAAAACTTCTTAAAAGGCATGCTGAAGAGCATTATTTTTCCTAGAAACAGCATTGACCATGTAAATATTTTTTATGAATGGCATATGTGTGATTCAAAGTTTCAGTGTTCAGCTAATGATGCATCTACAAAATAATAATATATTGAATTCCCAGTTCTCACTTCTCACCATCTCATTTACAGCAACTAAGAGATCCTTCCGAGCTTTTGCAAATCGCTTAAGTTGACCTCCGATCATTTGGAATAACATGGCATCAAGAGTCAACAAACGTGACATGCCAGGCCGCTGAACTTTGACAGCTACAAGCTCTCCAGAATGCAGGTGAGCTGCAAAACTTGAAACCACAAAGATACCATTTAGTTATACAAATTAGCAAACTATCAAAAGCGCCCTCGCCCTACCAACCAAGGGAGAGAAAAACTGGTCACTGGTGCAATGAGAAAGGTTAGGGTGGAGATAAAGTACCACATGATTATAGACAAGCATAAGCTAAAAGAAAAAATTATGCTCATGAAAGAAAGATAAAATTATCCAGCTCATCAAACTAACTTCGTGAAAATTATGCAGCATATCAAACAAACTCGTGAGATTACTAGCTCTAGAACCCCATGCAGAGCACAAATTCTCTAACCTTTATAAACCTGTCCCAGTGATGCTGCAGCAACTGGTTCCTTGCTAATGTCAGCAAATATCTCTGCAACAGGGACACCAAATTGTGTCTCTATACATTTAAGAGCGACATGAGTCGGAAAAGGTGGTATTTGATCCTGACAGGGAAAGGAAAAACTAGATTGTGAAAATAAACACTATGCTGTGGCGAAGTAATGTTTTAACAAGAACTTGCAAATCCTGCCTGCAACATATAAAAGCTAATGTACCTGTAATTTAGCGAGTTCTTGACAATATACAGCTGGTAATATATCGGGTCGGGTGCTCAAAGCTTGTCCAAGCTGTGTAAAGATAATAGGATAAATTGTGAAGACTTGATCCCCATAAAATTATTCTTTCTTCAGCAAACCATGACCGAAGCAGTAACGCTCACAGCATATCTCATAACTGAAAGCAACATACCTTATCATGAAATTTTGCATTTAACTAGAGAGCACATGTTACCATATTGTAGGATTTATTGTTATATGTATCATCTATTTTATGAGTCATGGTATCATTCTTAGAAATGTCAACTGCCGATTTGTTGTTATAGAAGCTCACTCACTAAATATACTTGCTAGCTTCCCTAAATGTCACAAAATATCCAGGTACTCGTAAAAGTAATATTTCTTCAGGTAACTTTATCTGCACCCCTTTTCAAAATCAAAAGGTAACAATAACTCTACGCATTGACAAAATATTTCTCCCATTTTCAACATATGGAAATAATGTTGTTCATGATGGTGTTGTGAGCATGATACTTTATGAATAACAATTTGAAGTTGGAACATGTTCATTCTACTGCCACCAAGAGTCCAAGATATGTTAGATACATAGAAGAGGAAAAGTTGTCTTCTGTTCTCATTCCAGAGTTAGGTCAAGTAATTAGTCGACTAGCATAGCAAAAAAGAATGCCCAAAAAGGTGGAATCAAATTAAATTTTCACAATGCCTCACCAGGAAGATTCATGAAACAAAAACTGGATATGATAGAGCTACTAAAAACAACAGTAACTGAAGCAATAAAATGTGACTTGCCTTGATATAAAAGGGACCCAAGCTGATAAGAGTTTCACGAAACTGCAAAAAAGAGAGCACTCGGTTATTTTCTCTTATTCCGAGTTCATATTTTGATCTATCTATTAATGATAGGTATATCCACACCAGGAACGGAGGAGGGTGTTTAGCTAAGCTTTTTCTTGCAGCCTATAGGTAAGAGTACTGCAAAAAAAGCTCCAAGTGTAGGCACTTCAAAAAAGTTTACTGTTTGGAACCATTAGAAAGCTATAGTATTCTAAAACATAATTTACACATGAGATGGAAGCTTCGCGACAATAACTTTATACATGTAAGAAATATTAACTTAGGTGGAACTGCATACATAACTACTTTTCAGCTAAGTTTCAAGAATCTTATAAGGAACCTCACAAAGAAAAACGCATTGACACCATGGTTCGGCCACTTGAAGAAACTGAACTTTGAGAGAAGCTTAGCCCCAGACTCAGATTATAAAGTATATATTTGTCAAAAAAGAGTGTGCAAGAGAAGAAACTCAAATCTACCTTGATAGATCGTTTGTTTATATCAGGGACGAATATCCGCCACAGGGTTAGCTTGAACACGTGGAATGAAATAACTACAGCTCTATACAATGCCCAAAAGGGTCCCAGCTGGCCTAACATGAAAACACTTCTCGTTCTTTGGGTCCCGAGTATGTGTCCAAACTGAACTTCTAAAGCTTCTTTCCTCAGTTTTGCATACTCGGAAGATGGCCGTCCCCCATGCACACTCGAGTAGCCGGTCGAGAAACTGCAATAGCAATATATTACTGAAATTATAATATGGATTCAATTAGAATATTTTGCAGCTGACCGAAAAACTAAGTATCCCCTACAAAAGCTCAACAGCTAACAAATCTATCGTTCAACAAAAAAGGTCAATCATGGAAACTTACGATTTTTGGAGATGAGATGAGGCGGCATAATCATAATGACTCCTCTTAACACCAACATACTGGCGATCGATTAAAGCCCAATTTCTCCACGACGTGGTCTCAGCTGCATAACCAATAATTAGGCAACATTATACCCTAAACCTAATACTCCGTATCACTTAGCAGACACATGGAATAATCATGAAGTAAATTTTGTAAGCAATCGATATCGGATATCTACATTAACAAATTCAATTAGTTGAACCGAAACTCATGGCTAAATCAATTTGAACTTGCATCAAACCACATTTCAAGTTTATTTTTCTGCTTTATTTTAATTTGCATTAAACTAAACATTGCACAATGAATAATTCTCTAGCAACCTACTATAATTTTCCAATTACAAATCATCGAAAATCAGCTTTCTAATTACGAATAATTCTGAATCAGCCTACTATAATTTTCCAATTACAAATCATCGAAAATTGCTAGCAGCCTACTATAATTTTCCAATTACAAATCA
The DNA here is from genome assembly GCA_019722365.1 of Lithospermum erythrorhizon. Classification (NCBI taxonomy): domain Eukaryota; kingdom Viridiplantae; phylum Streptophyta; class Magnoliopsida; order Boraginales; family Boraginaceae; genus Lithospermum; species Lithospermum erythrorhizon. The sequence continues at coordinate 226,606 of JADFUC010002331.1, forward strand.
TTGAAAATCGCCTTTCTAACTGTGAATATATAGAGTTAACAACACATATATCTCAAAATTCCAATTCAAAACCAAAAAAAATACTTAATGTGTAAAATGATCAAATTGAATCAACAAATGTGGTTTCTTCAATAGCATAATTAACTAAATTCGGATAATTTTTTTCCAATAGCAACAAAAAAAAAAATAGTTTACCAGAAATGTAAGAATGAACGAAACGGTTACGTTTAAGGCATGAGATAATTGCAGTCCTCATTGAGAGCTGAATATCTGAATTCAAAAAAATTGGTTGATTTTCATTTTATGTAGGAGTATTAGATTTTTTATTATTTATTAATTAAATGGAACGCTTGTTATATAAAAAATGTAAACACTCCTTCGAGGTCGAAGAATAGTTGTTATATAGAGATGACGGCTAAAATAATAATAAGTTGGTGAAGAAACGACTGATCTTGAAATGACTATTTTGCCCTCCTATTTTTAAATATAGTAATAATTATATTCAGGGATAAAATAATCATTTCACTATTAAAAAAGCCACTATTTGGTACAATGAGTGCGCTGGCCAAAGATGACCGAGCAGAACAAAGAGGTGGGGGAACCTCAATTTGTGACACGTTTTTTGTAACAACTTTGCATGCATTCATGAACCGGATTCGAGCAAGTATCGGATAATTTGATGAAGTTGATATTTTATCGAATTAGAAATTATTCATCTGTTTTGTATATTGACTAGGGAGCAATTTTTTACCAATGTCCGACCCAAATGTCAGCAGAGCAAGTGTTGAGTCCGGACCAGGTCATCAGATAGTTTGATTAAGTATTGAGAAGGTTATGAGTTATCTCGTTAATTTTCACGTCAAGATTTGCATAAAGCTACAAACGAGTTGGATTCGAACTCATATCGATAATTTGACGGGTTGATATTCTATCAAACGGATAATTACATTTTTGTTTAGAATATTGAGCAATTCCTTTGATTCGTGCCTGACTCGAATGCCAGTCGAGTGGATATCGAGTAGAGCAGTTTGGCTACGCAGTGAGTGGGTTGTGAGAATATTGACAACGTATAGAATGGATTGTGAGTTGCCTCAATTTGCACATCACAATATGCATAAAAGCTACAAACAAGTCGTATTTTAACGGATTTGTGATTTATGTATTTTATCAAGCCTGGTAGTTATCCGGTTCCATGGGATATCGAGTAATAATTATCAAAACCCAATTTCATTATCAACCAACCAAACGAGTAGACAAGTCGAGTTTTGATTGGAGAGCAGAGTGGATACTTGATTACCTGATATGCTATGTATAAACTGAAACATAGGTAGATGAAACCACCTAAAAGTGGTATTCTTCAAAATTTATCGAATAAAAGCAACTAATATTGGCTTCCAAAACTTTTCTACTTCATATTAACATTCACATTTTGTACACATACACATGCAAACTAATTTACATACTATCACCACACCTATGATGGTAAATATTGCTTTAGACATTGTTTCAAACTCTGGAAAGTTACAGGTTTTGATACAAACGAGTCCATACCATTGGCAAAGCACTCTTCTGCGCTTTCCGACAAGGCGTTCGCTGTCATCTGCACACATAAAAACACCAGCATTGTTATACTCTTATTGTAAGAAAGACCATTAAGTGCTAATGTATGAATTCCATAGGCGAGAGTCGTGTTCTTACAGCTATAATAGGTAATCGCTTTGTAGATAGTCCGAGTCCTTGACTATCCGAGGCTTCAAGCTTGATTCCAGCATCTACTGCAGCATTCCAGTTTCCATTCTCCTCGAAAGATCGGATCAATCGAGTGGCTTGAAGTCCATCCATCACAGGCATGCAGACATCCTGAGATCATAAATGGTTCATCAAAATAGGCTGATACTCATGTTGAGCTAAATAAACTTTAATAAGTATACTCAGTAATATACATCATGTTCTGCTTTAATTAAACTCACCATCAAAACGAGGTTGTAGGTTTTACGTTGGACTGCACGAATGGCTTCTGCTCCGTCATTAACAACATCAATATCATGACCCAACTGCTTCAACATTGATTTGGCTACCATCACATTAATCTTGTTATCCTCTACAAGTAGGATCTTAGGGGTGGCCACTAACTTTGGAGCATCAGGATTATTACTTGAAGAGCAACTAGAAGCTCTACTGGACAAGTCTAGTGTCTGGCATATTTCTGGGACCCGTCGTGTCCCTGAACTTTCACTCTGATTTTTGGTATTCCTTAGGTAATCAACAGGATACATATAGGGGTTTTGCGAGTTACAAACGGTACCATTCTGACCATGCTTATCTGTACTCTCTGTGCAAGTGCTTTGAGTATCTGGCATGTGTCGTGGAGAAATTTCATTCTCAGATGATGTGTCGACAGCATCCACTGAACAAGAATCTTCTATCGAGCACGCTTCTTTAGATGCATCATTGTTAGTGGGAAATGAGTGAGAATCTTCTGGAAAACCAGCACTACTCAAGGCACCGAATCCACAACTGCTTGGTGATGATATTTGGGTCCTTCCAGATCCATGTGAAGGAAAGAGAGACCCTAAGGTACGGGGTTGAAACTGGAAAAATCCACATCGCGCGTCGTCATCATCCTCATCACCTTGAATGTCAGAGTTAGCCAAATCTGACAGTTCATCTGAATCATCAGAACTATCACACAATGCGGAGACCTTGCATGGTAAGATAAATGTAAAAGTAGAACCATGGTGCTCCTTGCTGATTACCGTGAGATCACCGCCCATGAGTTCAACCTGGTACACAAATATCAGTATCAGAAAAGGTATATAAGAATGACATATTATGTGCATTGAACATTTCCAAATGCATTGATATATCATTTGAATCTCAGACGAGATATTTTTCCACCAATCATGTGTCATAAGCCTGGAATGTAAGTAACATCTTATCTCCATTCTAATGCGGACATGTCATGTGATAAGAAAGAACCTGCTCATTTTCAATAAGTACCTAAAATATGGATCTATGCTAAACCATGATAACATCATTGCATAAGTATATAATATGTAGACACGTTTTATGTATACTTAGTTATGCCGTTAATAAGATCCCAATTTCAGCTCTGATATGTTTCTCCAATAAACAAAAAAAGTGTATTCATCTCTAGTACCTGAATATGATGTAAACAAAATCCTAGTGCAAAATGCTAAACATACCAATTGTTTGCAGATTGCGAGGCCTAGTCCTGTGCCTCCATACTTCCGAGCAGTATCAGGTCCTACTTGCATGTATCTCTTAAACAAAGAGGATAAAGCATTTTCTGTCACAAAATTTTAAAATGAGTATTGACTTCTTTTACTAGAAAGTAGAACCATAGTGAAATAAAAATAATCTGGAAACAAATGAAGGTAAAATTTGATTTCAATGTCGTAAAATTGTAATGAACTTTCAACAAAATACCTGGTATTCCAATCCCTGAGTCGTAAACATCACATCGCAGCCATATAGTTGTTTCTTGCTCATTACAATGGTGCTGTGTGCCTTCCAACGCTGATGATCCATTTGTCGTGGCACTACAGGATTCATCTTTAACACTGTGATTTACATGAGTGCCTCTTCCATCTAAATGTCCGTTAGAGCCTTCATTTTTATTCACATTCATTGACGAATATCTGTCTTCAGTTTGCTTACTGGAGGGAACTTCTGATTGATTTAACAAATTTACTTGTGGAAAGCAACATTTGAGTTGACTAGGGTCTGACACCACATAAAGCTTGATCCCGACTTTCCCCTCATGAGTGAATTTAATGGCATTACTGCAAAAAATGGAAGGGATTGGGTTTGAGCTCTTGGCTAATTCCTTCTCAAGAAATCATTAAAAAAAAAAAGAATCGGCATGTAATAGTTCCCTTTTCTACTTCTATCTGGCATATGTACCGATATATATATGATTTTCAGGTATTCGTACATCAGATACATTATCATCATTTCTTGAGAACTTGTCTCAATGCTAATTTACATTTGATGCAACTTAGAAAACAAAGAAAACATCAAAGGCTGTTCATCAGACCAAAAAGATATATTTAAGTTATGCACAGATCAGTACCTGATCAAGTTTGTGAGAATTTGACGTATTCTCAGAACATCTCCAATAACCTGAAAGCCGTAAAAGACATTCACATAAATCATGTGAAAAAGATTCATGAATTATACAGGTCAAATTAAAGTTTTAAAAAGGAATCATTAAGAATACAGGCCAAAATTTATTGATCAAAACAAATACTATGCTCTCACCTCCACAGGGACATCATCAGCTACATGTCCTTCCAAAGTCAGCATTTTCTGTAATGATGCAGCTGCAGTTTGGAGTACATGCTTCACTACTTCTCGTGGCCTGAACTTTGTAGCTTCCAATTTCATAACACCTGAAGTCAGGAACAAACTTTTACTTTTTTACTTCTTTATTCAGTATGGCAGATAATAATAACGAACAACAGGATCAAATTTGTCAAACATTTTAACATTTATTCATTGGGAATCCGTCAGAATATTATGATCGAAGTAATCGAACTATATCAAATAATTAATGCTCAGAACGTAGTAAGCTTTTATAAAAAGTACAGTTAGAATCACTACCAACCTGACTCAACTTTGGACAAATCAAGGATGTCATTTATCAATTGAAGGACCAAATCTCCAGAGGACAGCATGACACTCACTAATTGTCTTTGTTCTTTATCAAGCTTTGTAGTTGAAAGAATTTCTGTCATGCTAACAACCCCTGACAAAGGAGATCTTATCTCATGAGACATTGTTGCAAGCATTTGTTTGGCCCGCATCGTTTCCTCTGCAAGAAGAAGATCAGAGGGTTATCACTTTATCAGCAATGTCTCTGATGAGCCTGTTAGAAACCACGGATAACTTAAAGCGACTTAAATGGATTAACCTGTTATATGTATTGTTTTGTTGAGTTCAGTTTCTCTGGCTTTCTGAACTGCTTTTTCCTCCCGTAACTTTGCCATTTTCTCTCTTCTTTTCACCTGTTCCATAACAAGTAATCATCAAAATTTTCAGTAAAGAATGTGAAACATATCCTCCGAAGAAATAAGATAAGTCCGACTGAATATTATCATCACAAACTTAATTATGTGAAGAAAAATGTGCAGGCCTATTTGTGCGCGTCCAGCTGACGGGGGAGGGAGTGGAGATTGGAAGAAGTTGGTGACTTTCCGATTTAAGGAAATGAAAATGGAACATACACAAAAACAAAAAAGAGATGGCCACTGAATCAAGAACCAAAATGATACATTCTATATGAACTGCAGGACTTGGGCTAATGAAAAAGGCATATCAATCTAGCATGCAACAATCATCAAAGTCAAATATTTTCTACATGATGTCTTCCCTAGTATGTGTTATAGTAAACAAAATTGAGTATGGAAGGAGGGGGGGTCAGATTTTAAACATGCTGTGCTCAACACATCTTCAGCTTCACACGCTTTCACCTTAGGATGTGCAAAATGTCCTTTATGGATGTAAGTGAGAGTTGATCACAAGACTCCTCAAAGTCAGGCTGTAACACCATATCGAGAGGACTGCATCACACAACAGCGGAATCTGTTCTGGATTGATGCAAGTATTATCTAACCAAATGAATTTGGACTAAACCTAATTCAAAAAAATCCCCTCATCATTCCTTCCACAATTTGCAAAGAAATTTTCAGGAAAAAAGTAGTAGTTGGCAATATATTTAACGAGGGGAGGTTACTGGAGCAAAAAAGGAAGGGCAATCGGATAACGAAGGAAACTATTAGAGTGAAGCAAGAAACAAAATATAGACTTCACTACATTCTTTAACAAGAATAAAGCCCAAACTTGGACAGTCAGAATATCTTGTTAAGGTTTCTTTCATAATTTCGATAGATACAAATCTATTCTTCTAAGAGTATCAAAGTAATAACGTGCACAGTTGAAAATAATCTCATAAAAAGTCTATTCACGAGTTTATCTGTATGTGCTTAATAAACATGCTGCTTAATATAATTACATAATAATTAGTGATCCAGAAAAGGGCAGTTCTAGGTAAAGGTTCATGTTCCCTCCCTCAACAGTCAACACCTCCCATTGGGGTGGTGATTCGGATCTTCATATGCTGAAAAGGGCATGACCAAATATATATCTAATGCATTAAAATAGATAGCACAGAGAAGTAGACAGGGTACTGAAAAGCGATTATATCAACCCAATGCAGCATTTCAAACTATGCTTCTAAGCTCAACGTAACTACTAGTGATGCATCATATATTTTCCTTTTTCTTTTCCTAATCATATTTATAGTTTATGAAAAGCAAAATTACCTGATCTGTTACATCCATTCCCATGTAGTTTACACCAATAGTCTCGCCTGTTTTGCTGAAAACTGGTTCGACGTATATTAAGAAAGTCTTTGATCCAAAGAGCTCTGTCTCAAATACGATTTCCCTCTTTGCTGGAAGTCCTCGTTCTAGAACTTCTTTTTTGAAGTCTTGAGATTCCTTTACACCAGGACCACTAAAAATCTCTACATCAGTTTTTCCTATGATATCCTGAAAAGAGAAGGGAAAGGAAGACTTGGTCCATGATTGATAATCTGAAGTAATGCAAAGCTAAGTCACAAAATACTAAAGATGACCATAATTAAATTACCTTCTCATGCAAACTCGGGAAGTGATTATAGATGAAGCGATAACGCAACTCTTTGTCCTGCACAGATTAGTAATACGTATTAGTAATATTAGATTGTCATGACGGATACTTGAGAAGGCATAGAACTTGGAGAACAAAGAGCGCAATTTAAAATAATTGTAGCTTCATCGGAAGTGCGTTGAGTGATTAGCACATCTACAAGGTCACTTCTCCGTGTAATAAATACATACTGATCTATATAAGTGAAAATTCAGTAACATCTCAGGAAAGTATGTAACACTAAGTTTTATTTACTTGAGAATATGGACCCTGCATGCCCTTGAAATTCTTAATAAATGCTTCAGAACTGGGCATACTGGTCCAAAATTCAGAATATCTTCGCAGGGTGGTATACCTGGTGACCAATAACAACTGGTGCATTCTGGAGAACAAAATGTAAGAAGTTATCAGCCCTTTTCAAAATCTGGGATAGTTCTTCCACTGGAGATGATTGCCTCTCAAGATGTTCTATGCTCTCCTGTAACTTTTCTCGGAGGAGCTGTTCCCTATGGATGCTCTCCTCCAGCAACTTCTCTGTATGCATGGCCCGCTGCTTCCAGTATCTTATGCTGCCATACTCAGCATCGATTTCTATAGTTTGATCCTGTATTACGACATCAATTTTCCTCCTTGGAGCATGTTGATGTTTGTATTTCAGATTTTCGTCCAATATAGAGATTGGGCGCTTATCCCCCCCATATCTTTCATCCTCGAAACGATGTTCTTCCAATATCTCCAACTTCTTTAGCTCGACTTCCTGTTGTTGCTTGCTTAGGTTATCAAGCTCTTCTTTGAGAAGACGTACAGCATTCGCCTGCTTATACTCCCAATCCTTTACTAAGTATGCCAGCTGTGAAGACCCTTTCTCACTGTAATTTGTAAGCTCTAAAAGTCGCTTGAAATCTACTACCGTAGGCTCTGAATCATTTATCGTAACCTCTTCCAACATGTCTTGATCTGCGCCTGGCTTCTCAATATTAAACTGTTTCCCAACTTCATTTATATCTTCAGGCCACATTGAAGAAAGGGCCTCTACATCCATTTCTTCCACTGGATCAGTCTCCATTTCACAGACCATTTGCTATACTTACTAGATATTTCAACACATGTAATATACTTTCAGTTAACACTGTTGTCCCTTAATAACTTCATGGATAAATTCTAAACAGATACATCACATCACATCTCATGTTCATCGGTCAGCAGAACGAGGTCTCGTGATGTGCTAAAGCGTTGCAAGATATCTTCAGCAAAGGGAATTTGGTGCCTGCGGCAGATCTAATTATGCATATCAAACTAAACGAATTTGTATTATGGAAGCTCAAAAAGTTTTGTATAACAATAACAATTATAAATATCACTTCCAACAGTTCAATCGACATGCGTAGATTAACCAAAATGAGCTACAATAAAAAATAATTGGCACATCAGTTTTACACTATCAAGTGTTCAGTAAATTAAACAAGCCAACCACCTAATCAGTACAATTTTACAGTATCAGTTGATTCAAGACTAAAATCACATAGACCACATTTGATTTTTTTACCTCTGACTCAAATACTTATTAGCCCCAAAAAACAAAAAAAGTAAAGCACGCTCAGCCTTCATGATTATGATCTTTCAAGAGTTAAGAATCTCCAACTAATCTTCATTGACATTATTCTATTTCATGATGACTGAGTTTCAACAAATGGTCAACATTACATGGCTTAATACTTAATTAATTGCTAAAGAGAGGCTATACATATGATTGATTGAATAAGACAGTATTACCAACTCAGATCATCCTCATATTTCCAAGAAAAATATATTAGAAAAATATCAACAACATTTCTGTCAGCTGTAGGTACTGAATCAATAATTTGACAACAAAGATGCAATTAACAACAAAATTCAAAAGTAGAAAATAAATACTACCTCCATCTCAAAAAGATTGTCCAGTTTAATTTTTAATTGTCAAAATTAAAAACTCCGTAGCCATAATTGATACAAATAACTACGATTTAAATCAAAAGTACCATATTAATAGCAAAATATGCTAAAAATACTATTTTTGATATTCTTTCACAAAATATTATACAACATACAATAAAATACTCAAACTAGAAAACCTTTTTGAGATGGAATGAGTAGAAAACCAATCAACAAACTCACCACATTCAATCAAAATCAATAAACATAACCACCACATTCAATCAAAATCAAGAAAAAAAAAAACCAACATATCGAATTGGCCTAGTGATTAGTACACTTAAAAGTTCAGAAAAAAATTACCTGGAACAATTGATAAATCAATCAAATGACACAACCCATAATCCTTGAAATTGAATCCAACCTCCAAATAAAAGCAAACCACCTTAAAAAAAATCAAGTTTAAGCCTTAAAAATGCTCATATTTTATCTGTGCAGATCTCAAGAAATAAAAAATGAAGAACGACAAGGTCCACGGCGTTTACTAAGTAATCGATAATATTAATCTGAGAGAATGTAGATTGAAAGAAAGATGAGTGCATGTGACCAACAAACTCAAATAAATGAAATAATCATAAAAAATTCATTGTTTTTCTTGGAACAAATTTAAATCCAGCTTGCATTTTGGGATATTAAAGTTTACTCTTCTTCTTCTTAAACTTATGTATAGTTTGTTTTTTGCATGTTTTAATAATATTCCATAGAATTATATGTATGTGTGAGTTTATATTATTACTAATACTATGGTTTTGAGTGAATATAGAATTATGCATGCACATGCAATGATCCAGTAATCAACCGACCAACTGTATGTGTATGTGTATATATAAATATTGTTGGCTCCGAATCACTGGACCGGGGGTTGAGGAAGACAGACCGGACTTCTACTTATTTAAGGAAAGTTGAAACCGATGGAGTATGCATTAACGATTTTTCAAGATTTCTGAATATTTAGAAGAAGTTAATTACGAAATGTGTTAGTTGGATTCGATTCGATTATATATTGTATTTGATTAATGACTTCGTACGTATCATCTAACAACAAAACGTGTTTGGTACATCTTGCACTAATTAGAAAATATAGCATTTGTGATGAGGTTAGACTTGTAAAACAACGTGAAACTTTGATTTGATTCGTAAAGTTGGATTCGAAATTCGGTTAGATTAGATGTGGTTCGGATCAAACTCTAATTTTCATTTAAGGTTCTGCCAAAAATTCGGTTCGGTTTTAAATTGTATCTTACCACTATACCATCTCATTATTTCCTTATTCAATTAATCGATTTTCAAAGGAACAAAACTCAAAATTGTTTTTCAAACTTCAATTGGTTTGAAAGTTCAAGGAAAAATTATTGAATCAAACTCGAACATTCAATTTTCAGATTTCATTTTTCAAATATATCGAATCGAATTTAATTTTTTAGTGTTGATATTGATGTGAACCATGTGTACAAATTTTATCGAACCTACTTAGGGTTCGATACCGTTCGGCTCATTTAAATTTCTAGATGAAGGAAATTAAACCTTCTCAAAACTTCATATAACCACATGGTGTTCATATAAGCTAAGTAGGATATAACTATATATAACCATATGGTGTGCATATAAGCTAAGTAATGACCTCTTTTCAAATTTGCAAAGTTTTATCTTTGTGGGAAAAACGCACATTCATCCAAGTTGTTTTTTGTTGCTTCATCATTAGGCACTAAAAGTCTCGTCAAGTTTTTTAATCTTAGTAGTAGTAGAATTGTTTAATCAATTTCTTCATTATTGATTCCAAAGTGATTCCTGGTTCTCATGGAGGCCCCTATGACTTTCATTTATTTAATTCTATTGCCAACCCAATAGTACCATAGTTTAGTTGCTTAGATCCCAGATCACCACTGGCAGCTAAATTGCTTTGTTTCTCATAAAAAGTATCATTATATGTTAAAAGTATTATTATAGAAATAAAATTATATTTTCTACTTTATTCTTTAATGCTAAGTTAGATGCGAGACTATCATTATGAGACAGCTATGAATTCCAATTTTCATCTATAAAATTCAGGATTCATACGATTGCTAATATTTTTATGGTGCTAATTTCTTTTTATTTGATTTATTTTAAAGTTTTTAAATATATATATGTACAAATGTATTAGCTGTATTTCATCTCATACAGTCACTCAAATGACTTGTAATAATTGTTAGGTTATTCCTACTATCTTGGAACAAGTATAGTGATAGCAATGTAGATAATCATTGTAGATAGCTATTGTTAGTTTCACATTCAAATTCAAACGTAGTGTTTACATTGTAACAACTTGTAAATCTCTGATTATAAATACAAGCATCTCAAGTGATTGAGATCACTTTTCCTCAAACACTTTTAATGTACTCTAGAATGAAATTTATGAACAAAAATTGATTCTGAAATATATTAACGTTGAGAAATTTGCGTATTTGTATGTATGCCGATGCATATATCTTCAGGATGAATACAATGTATTACAGATATATTTATAGTTTTTTATGTTGGCCAGGTCAGCGTTAGTCAGCCTCGTCGATGTTGGTTATGCTACCGTCAGCCGACCAATTTCACAATAATGTCGATTTGTTATGAAAGTTAAGCGCGAGTTAGCGTAATATTGGTGTTAGCGTAATAGCACGTTGTAAAGCCACATTTAATTATTCTTGGAACCCTCCTATTCAAATATTCAATTCAACACTCTAAAAATTTCGGAACTAATTTTTATTAATTTAAAGAGTATTTAGTTGGTATGTCAAGTCGATAATAACATACAATTACCTATTACGTAGTATATATGTTGTTAACTTATTATCAAAATATGCAACAATATAACATTGTACTCTGTAATAAGTTTCAATGAGATGGATCATTTTGTCAACGTACCTCTTACCGCATATTTAATTTAATTGTGCGACGGTATAAGCTATATTAAATTGAGTGTTTATGATTATATATATATATATATATCTCCGGGATCAAAATTTTCACCTAAAAAAATGTTAACATCTCGAACGAGAGTGAAATAGCAAAATAGAAATTTCAAATTGTCATCTATCCAAACTTGTCCATTTACAAAACGAACAGATTAAACTTGATAATACAGAGTCAATTTATAACCATCCTTGTGATGAATTTTAATACATGAATGCTCTCCAAATCTAAGATGACTTTGTAGTTAATGGCAAGAGTGAAAAATGAATATAATACTCCGTTATATTAGTGTGTGGTGAAATAAAGAGGATTGGTTTAATGGGGACACTTGGCGATAGAAGACATTTATTAAACATACTATTGTTGATGGATTGAGATCTGAAAAGTTACCTAGCAAATATAGTAATGAGTCACTTGAAGCATAATATACGGAGTGGGCGGCAACAACTCCGGGTTTCCATAAACAAATTACTCTAAGTTGTCACCATGCAAATTGTAATAATATATCTCTGAAACTATAGTATTGTTAATTTGTTACGTAAATAATGGATGTCTTTGGTTATCCAGTCAATTAAATGCTTTGTTAATAAGAAAAAATAGATTGATTAAGAAGAAATTAGTCTAACGTTTTACTTAAGTTATTATATTGTATGTGACGCATAAATAAGCGCGCGCTTGTAATGTATTGAATATCAAAGCAATAAAATATATTACCGTCACAATACTCTTGTGCTACGTACATTCACATTATTAGTTATATTCGCCTTAGCGTTCGCCGATTAATGCTTGACGATGCGATGATAAGGAAAAATCACATAGGTTTGGCCGTATGAAAAATGTTAGTATCATTCTTAGATATTATTTGAAGATTGAGCATTAAACTTTGAAAGATGTGCCACATATCTGAGTAAGTAAGTTAAATCTCAAATTGATTGAAAGGTACTCAAATTATAGAATTATGAATTTTATCGTTGTCATATGAAGTGAGCTTGTTAACCAAGAATTATAAAATTACATTTCTATTAGTTTGTGCATGGTTTATTGAAAAGAGTAGTAACTAGTAAGTAGTATATGATTTTGACTATACTTTGAATCATATGGGTCTAATAAGTAGTTGATTTAGAATACTGAATATTATTGTTTATATACCATAGTTTGCATCTAATCGACCCTTTAGTATAAAAATGTTAAATATGATTAGTTTGATTAAGTATTAATAGTTATTTATGAGTAGGCGATATTTCGTACTATTACATATATTGGGAAATAAATGTTAGATTTATATATTTTATATGAGTCAAGAAAATAATTATCAAATGCTTAAGTCACGAAGACTTATTAATTCGATAAGTAGTTTTATTAAATACATGCACTTCTTATGGTTCGTTAATTATTAGATATATATTTATGCAGAAGACATGTATCAATCATCCCAAGTGCAGAAGACTTATTATATTTATATATATAATCATTGAATTTATCATCATGTGAATTATTAATAAGATCTATTTGTATGAGTATTATGTGGTACGAGATATATTATTAGTCCAGAAGACTTATCAAAAATATTTATTTCCTACCCTTTTAATCTCACAACTAGTCTGTAAGACTTGATTATGTATAGTTGGAAAAAATTTATGTTATTATTAGTCCAGAAAACTAATCCACAAGATTTGTAGTCATAATAAATTGTTTATAGCCCAAAGACTCAAAATTTAGGTATAATTAGTCGAGACTAAATATCTTTAGCAGAACACTTTTGATGTGTCTTGAATACTTAATTTTAAGCAGCAAAAATATGAAAAGATTAAGGGGTTTAAAATGATAATCATATATAATACGAGCTTTTGAATATTCTGACAGATACATGTGAATCACATGATGTTTTGAAAAGAAAATAATATGGTAAATTCACTTATAATTGACAAACTCTAGACCTTATAACCAAAAATTCATTATAATTGAAATATCTGATTCGGTTACATGAATTGAACTTTATGAATTTGATTCTTACTAATTTCTTCAAGATAACGATTGAAGCGAATCTTTATCCACCGATATGAGTTAGTATAAAAAGTAATTGAATGCTCGAGAAAGAATATATCATTTCTTGAAGGAACAATCAATTCCCACTAATCATAATTGGTATTAAGTTATACGATAATAGATGCTAGTTTTGGCTAAGGAAAGATTTGTATTTAGTCGTTGTGTGTAGCACTATCTTTCTTGGGAACTTACGGTGTATGATTTTCAATTTCCAATAGGGTATGCATGATAACATGGATAAAGAGGCCTTATCTTGCGGATAATGCGACAATTCATACCATTCTAAAGATAAGAAATATTTTCTTATCTAATAACCTGAAAGCTAGTGTTATTATAATATCGAGAGCCGATGCAAAATTAGTGAGTGATCTGAAGAGATAACAGATCGGTGCCTCGAAAATATGCATTTAGATGCACCATATTGTCTAAGTACGAAAGGAATCACTTGATTTCAAAACATATGTCAATTGTCATCATTGAGACAACAAGTGAAGACTCGGAAAAGCTAATATTTTGTCGTGTAGCAAATCAATCGAAGGCTACGGAAGAGCTAATATGTGTTACCTGAAGTAACAAACATGTTTGCATATCAAAATACACTTTTTTGTCAAACCGAAAGTTTGAGAATTATAAGAAATTTTATTATTTGGTATAACCGGTTAGACCATCCCGGGTTAATTACGATGCTAAAGAATAATTGAATATTTAATTGGAGATTCGTTGAAAGTCGATAAAGCTATTAAGTTTGAAAGAATTTATGTGAGATTAAATGGTGTAGCTCCAGTTAGTATTGTGGGGGCACGTTGAATTACATCTGATACGATTGATAATTGGAAAATCTTACCTTCATAACACTTGTTAAGTATTATGTCAAATTATTCGATATAATTGGTTTGATGTAAACACATATTTTACCCTCCGATTGTACATCATCGTATCTTAGCAGTCACTACGCACAAATGATGACTTTTAAATGATTATTATACCGAAGGTATGTACATCATATCTTGAAAATAGAAATTGAAATTAATTTATCAAGTAATTTTCATTGTGATATATCAATATTTTTCAACATTGAGGGAGAATAGTATACGTGAGAAAAAATAGACTATCTTGAATTGAAATATCCACATATTAGATGATAGTAAAAATGAATAAATATGAACTTGAGTTCAAGAAAAAATATGAATAGGGATGATATGAAGCCCAGAAGTTCACTACCCGGAAATAAAATTTTTATCTCGAATGGCAATGAAGTTTTATACAATTGTAAACACTGAAATAGAGTGGAGGTTCTGAGAAAGAACCGTTGTAAATGACTCAGTTCCGCTGTCGAAGAGATATGGCATTGAAGAAGATGATGCAGGAGAATATCAGCGCTCGGAAAGAGATCACCGTGAATATAACATGAATAAGCTAAAGCAATATACGAAGACATTTACATAACGAAATTCATGACTATAATGAGATGCAGTTATCGTGAATATGGTGGAACCAAAAATTAAAAGAATTATCGACAATAAATTAAAAGAGCTACATATAATGAAATGATATGAGGATCTAAAATCTATCTCCTTAAGTGAGTAGAGATATATATATATATATACATATATTTATGAATGGCCAAAAGAGAAAAACTAGCGATTAAGAGTAACTTGAAATTCCTTTATATAAGTAAATTTAGACTTCAGTCTAATGAAATATGATACTAGTGAAATATATGCGATGCAGTCTAATGGCTTCAGTATAGAAGTATGAGAAATTTAGACTCTAAATCCCAACCAAATATGATAATACTCATTATATATTGGGTATGTGCAAATAAATTGGCGTTACCATAAAGATTTGTGCAGAAGGCACTAAGCGAGATTATAAAGTGTCACATACACTTTGTGATGGAGGGTATCGAAATTATATATGTTTGGTAGCAATAAAATATAGCCTCTTGATATGCGTATATGACGTATAATATAAGCGTGTAAGAAATACGTATGCATTGAATACATGTATAAAGATTGAGTATACGTAGAAAGAGTTATATGATGCACGAAGCACAAATATATGTATCCACTAGGAACTTAACTTGATTGAGTTAAAGTAGAAAATATTTGAATATTTAAAAGCCGTCAGGAAGATGGATTATAAGTTCCGAGCGCATTATTAGACATTTATTTGCATGATCATTTATTCGATTATCACCAGTATATCTGAAGTCATGATAGTATGCCCATACATTATTTTAACTACATGTTTATATTATGTCTTATGTGATTATATGATTATATGATTTATTTATTTACTTATTATGTGTATGATTATAAATGTAAGTTTATATTGATCTTATATATATTTATAATTTAATTATATGTCATTATTGATGATCCGAATAATCATGATACTATTGAATAACTATTATAGTTTGTGAGACTCGAAGAGTTAAGATGACTGAATTATCATGAGTAACTTGAGTACAGACTCATCTTGAGTTCTTAGTTATCAAACAACATACATAAAAATTTGGAATCAGAATGCCTTGAAGAATGTAGAAGTCAATTTGATAGACATGATAGAAATGTTCATACCATTTAAAATGATATACATAAGAGATAAATCTCATCTGGAAGATATGAACTTAGTCACAAAATATGATTCTAGTATATCTTACAATGGAAACATGATTGTATAATCATGCGATATTGGATAAATGTCGTGCGTTATTTGGTTCTATGGAATAATATACATTGATGATTTAAATGAGGGACATAATGTATGATACTTTGATTGAACTCTTTTTCATATTTGAGTTTTTCAGCTGAAGTTTCTCGGTAAGGTTTTAATAGAACTAACTACTTAAACCATATCCCCAAAGAGAAATATTTATTTCTTTCGGTAGGTGTTTTCCACATAGGGTTTTTGCAAAGTGATTGTTAACCTGAAATAAGGTTATACGAATGATCTTATATATGACATCTCGTATTTCAGGTGTATTGATCGGGATAAAAGTTTGTGATAATGAGTTTATATTTAAAACATTGTTGGAACTCTGAAGAGCTTTTCGAGAGTTGTACGCTTTAGCAGGGGCGAAGCTGATGATTGCATTACTGCTTGGCTTGTTTGAATGTTTTCTTGTTTGGATCACGTATCCAAAGACCTCTTGAGAATAACGCCGTTGCGATTAGAATAAAAGGTTTCTTACTTATAAAGTAGCATTAATTGTGTATATTTTACATACTGCTAAATTGTTCATTCATTGTTTCTTGATGATGTTACATTGATTATCATTCTTCTTATCATGAGATTCTTTATGAGATTCACTTATGGCGAATTGAAGTTGGATACTTTAAATTAAGCTAAATCCATTGTGAATTGCTGTTGGTTTTCTTTTCAATAAACTCGTCGATCTTATTAGTTTTCCTGTATATTGTGACTTGTGAGGTTAGGGGATCTGAGGATATATGGAGTACTATATATAGAATCACAAGGATTCACAGCGATGAAGGAATTTATGGCAGTGGTTCGTAATAAATATTTTGATAACTATATTTATTGATTAAGATATTACTTCCTATATGAAAATACTTAAAACATGGAAATTTCTGGAAAATAAGGAAGTGGAAAAACTTGAACCATAAGTAATGGAGTATTAGTTACATGTTCGCTATTTGCCTATATATATAGGCCACCTAGTAGTTATAAACTTATTGTATATTCATCAATATATGCAATAAACATGCAATTAATATATAATAAAATGTATTTAATATGCAATCAACACTAATTATGATGTTGAGACAATTACTCTCAATTAAATTCAAATTTTAAATATATGATTGGCAATCCATATAAATAGTTTCCATTTTTATTTTTTACTTGTAGAGATATAATATAAATTGACAAGATGAAATAAACAAACAACTTAATAACAACGGCGAATTCTTGAAAATGATCTGAGGGACATGCTCTGCGATAATGCGTAATTTAGCGACAGCGGAACATAATATTCTCTTGGTAATAACAGGACTTCCGACATTCACGTCCTAAATCCATAAAGTCATTATTGTGATTGGCGAAAATGTCGCTAGACTAGTGTGATCATATTTGTATAGATTGTAATAGGATTTTCCCGAGGAAATCACCTAAGCGATTATCTTCTTTAACTAGCAATGTATATCTACTCCGATTTAGGCGAAGCGTGTAGTTCCATGAAGTAACCCGTCCACCCCAATTATGTCTCTTGAATGGTGCTACATCCATATGTCGCTCCATTATTTTCATCATCCATACACCAAATAACCGAGCTCAAATGTGTCCACGTAGCCTTGAAAAGTATATTAAGCCTTACATTTGATTGGACTATCGCCGTCAAAGAGGCTCACTTTATTAATGCTTGAATATGGCCAGCTACAGAATCTTTGGAATTGGGATGGTCTTAAAAGTCTCGGTGTTGAGATCAAAGCGTAGTAGTAACATTGACCTGAAGGAGCCGTCCCGGCGTGGCCTTGTGAATATATGATTCCATTAGTAGGTGTTTGTTAACCCGATTATGAGGTTGCGATAGGAGGATCGGCAGGTCTCATGATAGATCCTTCCACTCCCGAGCATAGATGCCTGAGATATCATTGCCTTTGTTCACTCATATTCTTGGTACAACATATCAATAGCTTGTACACCGGTGCGTGCTGAATCCAAGGGCGAAGTTACAACTACCCGTATCCTTACGCAAATATTACTTATCGGAATATCCAAGCGATTAGGTATTATTATGTTGCGTAAGATCGACTTATTAAAATAGAAATAAAACCAAACTCTTTTTACGAATTCTGTGCAAGGACAATTGCCATGCCGTAACGTGTATTCTTGGAGATTATTATTTTTAATTGAATATGAATAGAAGGCGTCAGAGAATCGTTACCGTAGAAGAGCCAGCGGCATTAAGCGCCACCGTGAAGATAGATTGTATAGGCGAATTTGGGGTTGCGTATCATTGAATTCCATTGCTTTGATCGCGCTTGAATCGCGTTAAATGCTGGCTTTGGCGACCCAGCCAATCTTTCCCATGATATATCATCATTAAGTTATTTTCTTGATGATGTTCGTTCGTTCTCTTGATTATCATTCTTTTTATCCATAACAAGTTACTTGTGAGATTCCACAACGAATTGAAGTTGGATACTTTCATCATTGTCATTTGTGAATTGATGTTGGTTTTCTTTTGATAAACTCGTCGATCTTATTAGTTTTTTACGTATGTGTGACTTGTGAGGTTAGAGGGATCTGATATATGGAATACACATTATATAGGATACAAGTTCTACTTGAGTGAAGGAATTTATGGCCGGAGTCGTTAAGTAATAAATATTTTGATAACTATATTTATTGATTAAGATATTACTTCCTATATGAAAATACTTAAAACATGGAAATTTGGAAAATAAGGAAGTGGAAAAACTTGAACCATAAGTAATGGAGTATTAGTTACATGTTCATTTATTTGCATATATATAGGCCATCAATAGTTATAAAACTTTGTATATTAAGTGATATATCTGATAAACATCTGTCCAGTATATAATATCACGATCGACACTAATTATGAGGTTGAGACAATTTTCAATTAAATTCAATTTTATTATTATTGTTATTATTATTTTTTATTTTTTATTAATTTATTATTATTATATTTATTATTATTATTATTGTTGTTATTATTATTATTATTAATATTATTAATATTTTTTTAATCTTTATTATTATTCTTATTATTATTATAATAGTAATAATAATAATAATAATTGAGGACTAATGAAATGTAGAAAATTATGAGAGGAGAGGCCAACTCTTAAATTTAGATTTTATTATCACTTTGATTTTTTAAGGAGAAAAATAAGTATAAAATTTTAATTTAAAAATTTTTGTTAAATTATGATAAGTACTTGATTTATTAAGTGCTTAAAATAATTTATTGTAAAACAAACTTAATAAATTAAGTACTAAATTAATTAAGTTTAAGTGATTAATAAATTTAATAAACATTCCCTTAATCTCCAAAGTTCGTAATGATGATTATTTGAGAACAGTTCTAGGATTTTGCGTTGGTTCAGTAGTATTTCGAAGAGATATGTTTGTAACTTCATAAATAAATTATTACTGCATCAATACTAACTCATGAGATTAAGTTTCAATTGTAACCATTTGTGCTTTTTGTTTTCATTTTGTCGACGTGCAGCAGATGATAACGTCAAGAATGATTGCTGATTTGCTTCTATATTTTTATTCGTTGCAAAGAACAAATGCTTTTTAAAACTAAGTCATGCAAGAAAAAACTAGAAGCCGTTTTCAGAAGAGAAAGGCAAAAAACTGGTTTGAACTTTGAAGTAAGAAAAGTAATATTAGCCACGCATGTACTATACGTGGCTGAATTTTTGCATGGAGATTCCCATGTGTCCTTTTTCAACAAAATCTAACATTTTTTGTGTTGATTAATTATGCATTTTTTGTGTTGATTAATTATGCTCCAATAATAACATCAGTCCTCATCTTTATCTCCTATTTAATACCTCATATAAAATGTACGTAGTCTGTGACTTTGTGTGAGTAATTTTGAATCATTCAAAACAAGTAACTAAGTTCATTTGAAGAAGGGGTTGAAAACAACAATCAGATTTATTTGGTTCAAGAAAATTAAATAGGAAATAAAAAGAATGCCTAGAGGGTATGCTTTTGGGAGGGGTGATGAAGCCACACACCCAGACTCCATAAGGGCCACTTTGGCTGAGTTTGTGTCCACTTTTATCTTTGTTTTTGCTGGAGAGGGCTCCATTCTTGCTCTAGGTACGTTGGTATATCTTGCAACATAACTTATTACTACTAAAGTCACATCATCTATTAGTATTACTAGCAGAATAGGATGTTATATAATTATATAGTATCATGGTAGCGGATTCTGCTTATCATGCTATAGGAAAATATTAAAAAAAATATATATATATATATAATTAGAAAGGGGAACAACATAATTGTTTTTTAAATAACAATAGTTTATATCGAATTTTGCAATCATTTCCTACTAAGTCGCATGATCTATTAGTATCACAACGGTTTTTGAATCATTTTATTAGTTACTATATCAAATGGCGGATCTTAAATCGAATTTGAGGGGGCAAAAATATTAAATCTATTTAGAGGCGGATCTTAAATCGAATTTGAGGGGGCAAAAATATTAAATCTATTTAGAGGGATTGTTTTCATTATTGGGGCCAATGGTTATATTTTGCCTTACTTATTTTTGAAGTACAAACACTAAAAAATTTAAGATTGAGGGGGCCGTTGCCCTGTCTCTTCTAAACTATGTCTCTTCTGATCTTCTATACTCCGTCACTATATCGAATGTTGCAACTCATGATATATTATTTGTAATTCATCATGATACATTTTATTGTCCAAGATTGTCTTGGTACTAGCAAAAGGGTCCTCCCTGCAAGGGGAACTAAATTCGAACATATATACTTTGATGATAAAAATGGACTTTATATCATACAATTGCAAATAACAAACCAAATATTATGCGACAAAATACAAACTTTCTCACTATGCGAAATAGTGCTCCCAAGTCCTAATTTCCTCTTTTATCAAAGAAAAATAAGCTAAATGTTCAATTTTTTTAAGGCAAGCAACAATCACATAATGTTCCTTTTTGTCAAAATATAAGTAGATTATTACAAGGATTTTGAGAATGTTTTGCAGATGAAATGTACAAAGACAGTACTTTAGGTGCATCAAGCTTGATGTTTATTGCATTAGCACATGCACTAGCTCTTTTTGCTGCTATTGCTGCCAGTCTCAATGTCTCCGGTGGGCATGTTAATCCTGCTGTAACCTTTGGTGCCCTTGTGGGAGGCAGAATTTCCCTCATTCGTGCTATCTATTACTGGATTGCTCAGCTTCTTGGTGCCATTGTAGCCTGCCTCTTGTTAAGACTTACCACGGACGGAACGGTTAGTAACAATGCTTACAATAATGATCATAATTAATGGCGGAATCATGATTTTTATGTAGAGTTCAATGTCGAAACCATGATTTTTATGCAGGGGTGGCGAAGGAATAGAACGCAAGAAAAGTAAGTGAAAATATAAAATTTAGGGGGCCAACCAAATTTTCAACAGTAAACATATACTCCGTATTTAAAAAAAAAAGTTAGGGATACAGTCATACGCCTCCCCCTAGTTGCACCACTGATCACAGTTGTAATCCCAAAATATGTAACTTGTTGGCTCATTTGAATGCTTATTTACATGTTCAGGTCAAGAACTGTGATCATAGTTGTAATCACAAGTTTGCTTACTGACTGTTTTGATCAAGACCTACGTCAAGTCCTTAATCTAGTTTTTTTTTTTTTGGAGTTATATTTGCAAGAGACCTGTAAGAGTTCAGTGGCATCAGGAGTAGGAACATTGAATGGTTTGGCAATGGAGATAGTACTCACATTTGGGCTAATGTACACAGTTTATGCAACAGCAGTTGATCCAAAAAGAGGGACTTTGAGTACAATTGCACCTCTGGCTATAGCATTCATGGTTGGGGCTAATATTCTAGTTGGAGGACCATTTTCCGGGGCGTCTATGAACCCAGCAAGATCGTTCGGGCCAGCACTGGTAGGTTGGAGGTGGAAGAACCATTGGATTTACTGGTTGGGGCCTTTCGTCGGGGCGGCCATAGCGGGGATCATATATGAGTTTGGGGTGATTCAGGCAGACGCACAGCCTCATCATCATACACACAACCAGCCTTTGGGTCCTGAAGATTACTAGCTGGTTGGTTTCTTGCTACTTGGAGGGGTTGATACTTGATAGTAAATTTGGGTGTGTTAATGTTTGTTTGATGTTTGCTACTTTTGTTTGTTTGTTGTCTAGTTATCATTTTGTGAAGAGCCAAATAATACAAAGAAAGAGCAAGTGTACTAATACATGAGATGAACTTGGAACATTTCTTTGTATATTGTGCTATCATTTTCAAGTTCATCTTGTGAAGATGTATTCTTCTCTTCTCCCTAGCTCATATGCTTCATTATACATATAACAGATTCATAGTAAACCTTTCCAGACTCTTCGGGCTCTAATCGAGCCAGGCGTAGCTCACTCGATGTTAATCGAGTCGTTAGCTAATCAAGAATTACAGTTTGATGCATCAGGATATTGGTGTGTGTATTACAGTTTGATGCACCATTATACACACATCAACGCGGTAATATGGAGAAATGATTATTTTATTTTTTCTTGGCGAATTGTGTGTGTGTCGATGTTTGGGGACGAAAATAAGCGGGTAATGCTTGGTGTTTATAGCAAGCAAGCAGTGCATTGGTCTTTAAAGCTAAATCAATCAAAAAATCTTTTGTGTTTTTTAAAACAAAGCAATTTAATATTAACAAAACAAGCGAATTGATTTTAAATGTTTTACATGTCAGTAGGCTAATTAAGTTCGTGTTTATAAGAAAATAGCATGCGTTATTTGTTTGTTGCTACAAAGCATGCCATTAGATTGTTTGTTTTAAATCCTGCGTGCTTATAAAATGAATTAAATAATTTAATATTAGAAAATGCAAATTAATTACATAAGAATGAATTTGCAAATTAATTACATAAAAATGAATTAAATAATTAATTACATAAGTAAGAATGCATTAAATAATTAATTAAATAAAAATAAATTAAATAATTAATTATATAAGTATGCATTAAATTATTAATTACATAAAAATAAAATAAATAATTAATTACATAAAAATAAAATAAACGAGTAATTATATAAGGAAGAAATTAAATAATTAATTACATAAGAATGAATTAAATAATGATGAGAATAAATTTAAGCAGCGTTGCTCGCGTGCGGCTTGATATACGTGGCGGCGAATTGGTTAAATGCTTAGGTAATGTCGTTGAATAAGTTCATTCTTACCATATTAATTCCTAGCGGCGAGTTGAAGGCATCACCGTCCATTTTTCAATCTGATACTATGGAGGATAGGATGATAAATCGTCGTGTGTAGCTATAATTAAATTTGACAAATTAGTATCACCTTGATATGTAAGCGAAGTGATTAAATTTTAGAGAGACAAGATCTTGCTCGATATAAAATGGAATCCCGCCAATCAGCCATTTCGCAAACCCGAAGTCTTTCTGTTAGGCGATTAAAACTTGGTCAAAGATAGTGGAAGGCGAGTTGATCATATGACGTCGATAAATTTATCAGCTTTCTCAAAAGCGGATGCCATTAGCAGAGCACTGGTTCTTTTAAGTCGCTCGCCTTACCGATTACTAAATTCACTTGACATGTTGGGAAATTGATCTTACTTGATTTCATTAATCAAACAACAATTAAAATGGATTAGAGGGATTATAAAAATTTAAAATTATTGCTCACTTGCGATTTGATTACACGACTTGGTTGTTATCTGATAAACGAGAGAAAGTGGCGAATTCATTTCGTGTTACTTCACCGACTAACAATGGTACCTTGTTTATAAGAAAACAAGAATAGAAAAAAATTTGCTGAAAGAACAAGCACATAGCTAATTGACATTTCCTTGGCATGCTCGTAATTAGCTTCTTCGCTCTCCCATTGCAACTATTTTGTTAATTTTTGTTGTTAATATTTCTTAAATTGTTGTTAATCTTTCTCAAATTATTAAATTATTAATATTTTGTTATTAATATTTGTTAAATTGTTGTTAAATTGAAATTATATGTTAAATGTTTGTTCTAATTCGATTATTATAATACTAGAATTGATCCATGATTAGTGCACAAACAAATTAGGAATCATGGTTGTTAGTAAACAACCAAATTTGAGCCATGATTATTGTTAAGCAAGCCCGAATTAGAGAAATGATTATTCTGCGGCAAACACGACAATTATTTGTTGAGTTCGGATTTATGAAATTATGTATTAATTGTCAAATTATTGTTAATTCCAAAATTGATTTTTAAAATTGTTATTAAGCGATTTTTGTACCCAAATATTTCCTAAATTATTGTGTTAATAAACTTTTTTTAAATGTTGAATTGAGATTATGTCTTAAATATTATGAAGTATTGCGATTATGTGTATTAATTGAGAGAGTTAATTGTGTCAAATTGTTGATAACATTTCTCTAATTGTTGTTGTTAATATTTCT
Source organism: Lithospermum erythrorhizon (assembly GCA_019722365.1). Classification (NCBI taxonomy): domain Eukaryota; kingdom Viridiplantae; phylum Streptophyta; class Magnoliopsida; order Boraginales; family Boraginaceae; genus Lithospermum; species Lithospermum erythrorhizon. The sequence goes on from JADFUC010002331.1 coordinate 251,451, forward strand.
CGATTATGTTCAATTTTATTTCTAAATTTTTTCTCAAATTGTAAGCGAAATATTCGTTCTTACCAATGCATTATATCGTTTTTGTTCGTTTGGGACCAATCGAGTCTAACAAGTAAGTATGCCATTTCATGTTTGTGTGAAGTATCATGATTCGAAATTAGTGTACAATTCTGTATTAATATTTCTTAATTATATTAATTAGTGTTTGAATATGATGAATTTTTTTAATATTTCTTAATATTAATATTTCTTAATATTTTTTAGTGTACAACATCATGTAAAATTTTCTTTTAAATACCTCCATATTCAACAACATCAATTTTGCATACTCAAGAAGTTTTTCAAGCCTCATGATATGAAACGTACATCGCAGTTCTCCGATTTTGAGTATTGCTAAAAGGGCCAGTAAATATTTTTATTTTTGTCAATTTCTTCATATTTGCTATTTTTAGCCAATTAATTAAATACAATAGTTTTATCTAAGTGCTGAGCCAAATGCCGATGTAATTTTCATCTTGTTTGAAAGAAATGCGTCTGCATTTGGGCCTTATTTGGTGTATAGTTCACAACTTTTGTCGAGATAAAATGTGGAATATCTTTGTTGTAAGTTAAGCCCAAGAATTTGCTCAGAGTTTTCTAAATGCATTCGCCCAGCACACATATAACAAATATCTATTTAATCTCTGATCTCGGTTCGAATTTGTGGGGTCTCACCGAGTTTGGCATTTTCGAGAGGCATGTCGCAGCGGCGATTAATGTTATTCTGAGAGTTCAGCGGAATGGTCCGCTCTGAGATTACCATTTATTCGTCGGTTGAATACGCCATTTCTGAGATTCGTATAAATAAGCGAGACATAAAAACCACTTATTAATCGAGTGTGGAAGTATTCCCAACAAAAATTAGCGATGTAATAAGTAATCTTTGATTGTCTCAGTAAAGGCAGCATTTTCTAAATATTTTCGTACTGATTTTTTATTTTTTTTTGCGTGTTTGATGTATGAGGCCCAGCGATTTCTTACAACATGTTGTAGCGAAAGCGAGTTTATTAAAGTATTTTGTAATGGCACAAGCGAACAAATCTTATGATTGTTTATATCCCCAATGTTTATTGTTTTGTTTGTTTTTCTTTATAAGCGAATTAAACGTTGGTATATAATTATGAAGATAATTGACATTTTCGTCAAACGTATCGGAATAATTAGGCATTCTTTAATAAATATGGAAGTATTGGTCGGAGATATTTTTAATGTATCATCCTCTTCATTTAGTGTTTTTGGTGTGTGTGTACAGTTCAGGTAGAGAAGGCTGATTTTGATTTATTTTTTGATTTTGACTTTCCTAATTCTCATTTTCCTTATTTGGTGAATAATTTTGGTCCATTCTCTCTCTGTAGACTTTATACAGTAACACACACTACACATATCTCTCTCTCTCTCTCTCTCTCTCTCTCTCTCTCTCTCTCTCTAATCTCTTCGAATCTCTGTCAGATGGTGTCGACTAGACGGAGCAGCGGATCTCAGCCGTCGACCACCAACTCCGCCGCCACCAACAAGCGCCCCTCTTCTTCCTCCGTCGATGATAAACCCCCCTCCCCCTCCCCCAAACGCCACAAGGCATATTCCATTTCATCCCCATATTAATTAATTAATATTCTCACTCTGTCCCAAAACGATTGTCCTCTTTTCACCTTTTCATGCTTCGCTTTAAATATATTAAACTTATTTTATTATTAACATCATCATTTTTTCAATAATTTTGTATAGCAAAATACACTATTTTAAAGTTACTTTATTATTAACATAATGATTTTCAATAATTTTGTATATGTTGTTCTCTAAAATATGTTAAATTACACTATTTTAAACTTGTTTTATTATTAACATCATCATTTTCAATAATTTTGTATATGTTGTTGTCTAAAATATACTAAAATACAGTATTTTAAAGTTTTCTTTTTTATTATTGACATGATGATTTTGAATAATTTTGTATATGTTGTTGTCTAAGATATATCAAAATACACTATTTTAAAGTTATTTTATTAATATGATGATTTTGAATAATTTTGTATATGCTGTTGTTTAAAATACAGTATTTTAAAGTTATTTTATTATTGACATGATGATTTTGATTAAAATTGAAGTTATATGTGTTAATTGAGGCTTCAAAATTAGTAATTTTAATTATTAATACATCCATTTCAATAATATTTCCGAGTTTTGAACTTTGATGGTCAGACTTTTTCAATTTTGAATTCGAGCATTTTTGTAAATTGTGAAAAATATACTAAGATACAGTGTTTTGAATATTTACTAGTGACTTGATGATTTGGCTTGAATCAAATTGTCTGTCTTAATTAAGATTGTAAAGTTTGTTGATTTTGACAATTGAAATAGTAAACTGGAGAATTGTTTTGGGATGGAGATAGGATAAAGAATGTTTGATTACTCTGATTAATTGTGGCCGTTCAATTTCAATTAAGATTTGGTTTTGTCGTTTTGTTGATGAATTTTGTAGGCGGAGAATAGTAGTAATGCAAAGGAGTTGGATAAATCCGATGCAGATAACCCCAAGAAATTAGAGAGTAATGATCCGGTGGAGTTGTCCGAGGCTGTGCCACCTACTGCTGAAGCGGTTTCTGGTCCTGTTGCCCCAGCGGTCTCCGTCGCCACTCCTATTGCTGCCGAAGGCAAGCTTATTATATCTTTATCTTGATTGATTTATCGATTGTTTGGATATAAGTTCGAGTGTTTACATAAGACGTGTCCCGATGCATGTAAAGAGGCTCCCGTCTAATAGGGGAGGGGGTCTGATTATGAATAAGTTGCAACTTGTACATAAAATATGCCCCAATGCATCTAAAGAGACTCCCAACTAAGCCTGGGGATGAGGAAGGGGGGGGGGGTAGGATTGTACACTGTCGTGTTGTTGGGTTTTACACAAGTTCTATTTTTTTTAATCAATGAAAAATGTGTGTTGTGATGTTGGTATGTTAAGCTTTAGAAAATTTATAATTGCAGCCGCTGTTGTAGCGGATAAGGGGAGGAGCTCGTGGAAGCAAACTTATGGAACTTCGTCGCCTTGGTGCAGGCTTTTGTCCGAGTATCCGCAGGTGTACTTCCCATCTCTCAGTGTTTGTGCATGTGTATATGTGTAAAAAATTGGTCCTTTTTGGCTTCATTTTTGGAGTTGAATGTTATTTTGAATCTCTTCTGAGTTATTTATGTTGTTTGGTGTAAAACTATCTGTTTGGTCCATGTTGCAGTGTAATCGGGATTTAAGTTGGAAGTTTTTTGGTTTCTTTGTGTTGTTCTGATAGTAGATGAAGCTTCTTCAATGTAGACATTTGTTGTTCCTTAAACCTCCGTTTCTCAGTGAATAGATTGTTTATCTGTGCTCTTGTACTCGCTTTTTTGTCTGCCAAATGTAGGCACACTGTTTTGACATTTTAACACGTTGGAAATGTAGAATCCAAGTCTTTTAAATTTCCTCAGTGAACTTTGTCTTTTGTTGTCAGGTCTTTAGTGATGCTGTCTTTATACCCAATGGTTAAAAGATATAAACTGACATATTGTTATTGCAGAACCCTTCATTTTCCGTGAATACAACCAATTTTTTGGTTGGTTCAAGCAAGCAGGCAAACCTTCTCATCAAAGAGCAAAACTTAAGTGCCGTCCTATGTGTTAAAAATCTCACACAGGTAATGTATTTATATTCAGTTTACAAGCATACATTATATTATTTATGGCCCGTATAGAATGATTCTGCTTCTCTAGCATGTTCGACAGCAGTATGAGATACAGCATCTAGTCACACCCTTGCTATCAAATTTTGCCACTAAATCAAATGCACTTATTTCTATCTATTGAGTTCTTAAAACAGCTATTTAGGATTATAACTACCGTCCACTTGTAGTCAACGATACTTTGGGGCCTCAAAATTGTTTCATTCCTGCATTGTGTCTCTGAACTCCATATTAATTTGATGAGTACTCAAAACCTTTTTTTCAAATAACAGCCTGAGGCTGGTGCCTTTGCCTTGCTTGAGAGCAAAGGAAGCAAAGGAACTGTACAGGTTAATGGAAAGAAATTGAAAAAAGGTACCAGTCTGGAGCTCAAGTCAGGAGATGAGGTGGTTTTCGGATCATCTGGACACCATGCTTATGTATCCTTTTTCTGCCTGATATGTTTGACCTCCTCTGGTTCTAATCTGTGTTCTTTCTGTCACACACTTAATTTGTCCTGCGTAGTATCCTTAATTTTTCTCTCTCATAGATTTTCCAGCAGTTACCATATGACCAAATGGTCAAGTCATCTTCATCAGATTTTCAGACAAATGTAGGGAAGTTGCTTTTTCTTGATAGAAAGGCCGGAGATGCTTCAGCTTCGGCTGGAGCTTCCCTTTTAGCATGTTTGTCACGTTTGAAGTCGACAACATCGCAGGCAAATGGTAAAAATGACCAAGAAAATGAACCAGGTCCTTCACCTGTGGTCAATGGCGATGAAGTTGATGGCCTAGAAGTTAACTCAGCTTCAAACGTTGGTGGTGATAACACTACTGACGCCGAAACAACTAGCAAGGTTCTCAATGTGGAGCCTGGGATGGAGGTTAGCAACCTTTGGCTTGTGAGAGAATCCATTGCTTTCGGATCGAAATGAGAACTTTTGCCTCATTAATATGTCATTTTGAGTTTAATTAATATGAAACAGGTTATTGGAGAAAAGCATTTTCGAGACTTGCGTCCGTCATCCACTTCTGGAATGTCCTTGAGATGTGCAGTCTTTAAAGATGAGATCCATGCAGGAATTGTAGATGGCCGTGATATTGATGTTTCATTTGATAAATTTCCATATTACTTAAGGTATTGCCCATGAGAACTCATTTGGGTACTTCTGACTGTAACTCTACCACCATGCCTTTGTGTTTTCCTCCATAATGAGTGTCCCATGAGCTTGTAATTCTATTCAGGATAAGAATGTGACCATGCGAAGTCCAGTTAAGTTGGGCTTTTGAAAAATTAACAATGATTATGAATAAGAAAGATGTGTCCATACTCCATAGTCTAGATTTTTACATCAGGCAAGGATGCATAGTTTTCTGAGGATTTAGTATACAACTGAAAACATGGTCAGTTGAAATTGATAGCTGACGCCTTGTGTAACAGACTTATAATTGGTAGGAGATTTACTTTATTGCTGCACCTCTTATTGTATAGAGCCTCTAGGGTGTTGCAGGTCAGCGCCTCATGTTTGGACTCTGGAGCATTAAGCTCTGCTTTGTATCTTGTATTATCTAACATCACCGGCTTACAATTTGTTATATCAATATATTTTAATGTGGTACATCCTCTTCTTTTTTGTTATTTGCCAAACTCCCTAACCAGCATACAAGTATATTACACTTCAATTTTCTATCTTTTCTGTATACTGCTTGTTGTAAAGCAAGCGCATACGAGGCTATTCTGTGCAGAACTATTGATGAGATTCCTCATATGCTCGTTTTCTGCAGTGAAAGCACAAAAAATGTGCTGATTGCAGCTTCTTACATACACTTGAAGCACAGACAACAAGTTAAATATACATCTGAGCTATCAACTTTGAACCCTAGAATTTTGCTGTCTGGTCCAGCAGGTGGGTGGTCCACTTCCGTTTTTAAACTGGACATATTTTTAGATTTTCACAGTTTTCCATGGTTTAGTGTATATATACACTAATCAAAATTCTTATTTCCAGGATCTGAGATATATCAGGAGATGTTGGCAAAGGCCCTTGCCCAGTATTATGGTGCTAAATTGCTTATATTCGACAGCCACTCGTTTGTGGGTGTAAGTGAAACCAGATTTGAACTGCTTCAAAGATTTTTTTTTTGTCTTCCCTTGCATCAGTATTTCATACATAATTACGTACCCCTCCTGCATTGTCTCTTATTTGTTTTTTAAAATTCATAATTTTATTTATCCTCCTGATCATAATTAACTTTCTTCTTTATGTGTATAATTTTTATGCCATCTTATTTATTTATGGTTGCATATTATCAAGATTTGTCAAATAACATTTTGGTGTGCAGGGTTTATCTTCTAAAGAAGCTGAGTTACTGAAAGAGGACAACACTCCTGAAAAAATATGCAACAGCAATAAACAAATGTCTGAGGCATCTGATGTGGGTAAGGCCACAGACAATTCTACTGGTGATGCAGATACACCTAATTCTTCAAGTGCTCCATTTGGCCTGGATACACAACTGAAAGTGGATATTGAAAATTCATCTTCATTTCCGGCGACATCTAAGAACCCTTCCTTCAAGATGGGTACTATGCTTTACGATTAATATGATTTTGATGCTTCCCGTTTTCTAATATCATTTGCTCCTTCACCATGCAATTAAGTTTGAAAATTTTAGGTGACAAGGTCAAATATATAAATCCCACTCAAGCTTCTTCTCGGTAAACTCCCTTATCTAGTAAACATTTTCTGGTTTCAGCATTAGTACCACTATGACTAGTATTACGAAAGTTTACTAATTCCCAAGGTTTTCCATTTTCTAGATCTTCTTTTTAATTCAAAATATTAGTATCTCAATTGGACTCCTTACATTTCTTAACGGTGGTTTCAAATACTCAGGCTATTTGTGGTATTTTGAGCATTCCTGCTACTTGGTCATCATGTATTTCTCATTGTAGAGTGCTTTGTTAGTTATTTTTTGTGTGTAGTTGTGACAGAACCTTTTATAATTAACTCTCAGAGGTCCAAGTTCTGGTATGCGAGGAAGAGTTGTACTGGCTTTTGAAAACAACCCTTCATCAAAGATTGGGGTTCGATTTGATAAACACATCCTAGGAGGAGTGGACCTTGGAGGCCATTGTGATGTAGGTCATGGTTTCTTCTGCAATGGTAATCTATTGTACTACAACTTCACATTTCATCCTAATGCTCATGGTTTAGGTAATTTTATTAGTCTATTCCTACATTTGATTTTTCACATGCTTTCTCTGCATTTACGAATGTTTGTAGCCAATGAACTACGTGTGGAAGCGACAGCTGCAGCTGATCTTGACAAGTTGCTAATCACTACATTATTTGACGTAAAAGTCTTCTGTTAAGATGAGCTTTCAATCTATTCACATTCCCGATTTGGTTTCTTTAGCTTACTAACTGTATGCTTTTGTTCTCTAGGCTATACACTCTGAGAGCAGGGATTCACCTTTTATTTTATTTATGAAAGATACTGAAAAGTCTATTGTTGGGAATTCAGAGGCTTATTCAACTTTTAGAAGCAAGTTTGAGAATCTGCCTGAAAGTGTTGTTGTTATTGGTTCACACACTCATTCTGACAATCGCAAAGAGAAGGTGTTTTTCACCTCACTTATAGTCTTATACTACTGTTACATTACATTCTTTCTTAGCTCTCACCGTAGTTTCTATTTTATTTATATTTTGTGGGAGAAAATTTGATGACGTTTTTTGTTACTTGACTTCATTTTTTTATTTTATGTATAATCTACTGACAACATGGCAACAAAGTTATTATGGATAACCGATGCTAGTTTCCTTCAATCCCCCCTCCCAATTTGAGACTCATTTCCCATGGTGTATGTGAATGAAGTGCCAAGCCACTGATGGTTCCTTTGGTTGTCCCAATCTCATATATTGGGGGTTTAGCATGAAGAATGTATAAAAATAAGAATATTGAGCTTTTCATAGAACTTATGATGCTGTTTAAGCCCCTCTTTCATACTTCTTTTTTTCTGTCTATTTCGATTTATATTTATTTTTATGCTGAACCCTGCACTCTGTGCTTTCCTGCTAAATACGAGGTCACTGTCACTTTGAGTTTAGCATCTGATTTAGTTTGACAAATCCTGTACACTTTTGTGTGGTGTCCTTTGGACCATTGTTGCGTGGTTGCTTATGTACGATTCTCTTAATGATTTTCTTGTGCGACTTACATAGGCTTAATCCTTCTCCATAGTTCCAAAATTATATCTTTGATAGTTGGGCTAAAAGTCTAGAATGGACATTTGGCAGTTTGGTCTTTTTTTTTAATCTCAACATCAATAGTCTCAACATGTAGTGAAGGTTCGTGTCTGTTAATTGAAATCTTGATTTTGTTGGACACATGCATATACCTTAATTAAATGATAGCCCTTTGGTGAGATGTACTTAACTGACACAAATTCTCTTGTGCAGTCACATCCTGGCGGTTTGCTTTTCACTAAGTTTGGTGGCAATCAGACTGCTCTGCTTGATCTGGCTTTCCCGGTAAGGAGTAAACCCTTACTCCTTTGATTATTTCCTCTTTATTTTGCCTTATTTCTATCCCTGTATGTACCACAAACTATCATAGATTTTGTGCATAAAGTGGCTTGTACATCCCTTATCTTAATTTTGACTGTTTGCAGTTTGCCAAATTATAAATTGTAGTAGTTTACATCTCGAATTTTATTATTTTACTATATAGCCATATGTTCCTCATGCACAAAATTATTTTGACTCATCTTCAGAATTCAATAATCTAAAATAACAAGTTTGAATTCAATAAGCTAAAATAACAAGTCCAACAATGTGTTATTATGTATATATGTAGATACAAGCATTATGATATATATATGCATGCATACATTGTTCTGCAAATCTCCACAGAATCTGGTTCTCGAGCGTATCTCAACTTTTAATTTTTCATTAGTTGGTTTCTATAGAAGAATGTATTTCGACCTAATCTATATCTCTAGAGATGATTGGAGATGCATAAATAAATTTGTTTGTCTGGAGGGAACTATGCAATGCCATCTGCCACTTTCAACCAGTACTTGTAGCTACACACCAGCAATTTTTATCTTATATGGAGAGGTTACTGATTCATTGTGTCATTTGACATTGGGATGAGTATATAGTTGCTTCATGACACTGATCAAGTGTTATATGACTTCATGATTATATATGACCTCTCATTGCACAAAGACCTTTGGGGAAGTAGTTGGTGGTACATTAACCTGTAGGACTTGTCTGAATAGGAGGAGAGCCTATACTTGTTTTCACTTAATCATGTGAATGTTATATGCTTCTTGGTCTATCTCTGCAAAACTTCTATTTGTTTTCGTTGGCAACATGAGCATCATTAAGCCTTTTTCATCTAGTAACTTCAACTTTCCTTTTTCCAGGATGGTTTTGGAAGACTTCATGATAAGGGGAAAGACATTTCCAAGACTATTAAATTTCTCACTAAACTTTTCCCAAATAAAGTAACCATTCACATGCCTCAGGTATACTCAAGGAACATTGATTACTCCATTTCTTTACTTTGTTTTAAGTTCATGTGGTGATAGTTTGTTCATCATATAGGATGAAGCTCTTTTAGCAAGTTGGAAGAATCAACTGGAGCGTGATGCTGAAACACTTAAAATGAAAGGGAACTTAAATAGTTTACGAACTGTGAGTTCTCCTTGTTTCTGTTCTTTTGCCCCTTATTTTGTATGTGCAAGTACATAAGGGAATATGTGGGTATTCTTTTCTTCTGTGGCATTTATTGATCCTGTCTTGCTTGCTCCGGATTTTTAAATCCTCACCGTCTTTTGTTCACTTTGGGTGTGGATTAGTATGTTGAAGCTCCGTGGGATCCTTTTCATATATGAGTTCTTACCTTTTGTGTTCGAGGTCAATACGTATAAGGATCTGAATAAATGTCATTCTTTTTACCTTGGTCTGGGACTCTGCAGTGTAGAGAAGTTTTGATTTATTACTTACAGATGGCACGAATTATGCGAGACTATTCTTTTTATTACAGGTTCTTGGTCGGAGTAGACTGGATTGTGTTGGCCTTGAGTCATTATCCATCAAAGACCAAACTTTTACACAGGAGAGTAAGCACCACCTTTTTTGCTAAAGATATTGAATGGTTTTCTGCTATTTAAAAAAAAATATATATTTCACTATATAATGTGACAAAGCAATTTTGGTAGCTCATGTGCTACACCTCTAAATCAGGTGGTGCGGATGGTGCAATTTCGGTAGCAATTTTGGATTAACTTATTTTTTAATTCATTTTGCCGTTGTTGAAGGTGCGGAGAAAGTGGTCGGATGGGCTCTGAGCCATCATTTGATGCAGAATCCTGATATTGACCCTGATGCAAAGTTAATTTTGTCGTCTGATAGGTGGGTATATCAAGTTGCTTATACCTTTGCATCAGTTCCTGCATAGATGCGTTATTTCTGATCATTGTGCATTGTCAGCATTCAGCATGGAATAAGTATCTTACAAGCAATACAGAACGAATCAAAGAGTTTGAAGAAGTCACTTAAGGTAATTTTTGTAGCGTTGTGGCAAGACTTTACATTGATGCATTATGACTTTTGTTTGTATAGATATGTCAACTTCTCAACCGACTATTTTGTTGACTTAGGATGTTGTGACTGAGAATGAATTTGAGAAAAGGCTTCTAGCAGATGTTATCCCTCCCACTGACATTGGTGTGACATTTGATGATATTGGAGCACTTGAAAATGTAAAGGATACTCTGAAGGAACTGGTTATGCTTCCTTTACAACGGCCTGAGCTTTTCTGCAAGGGTCAATTGACAAAGGTTCCTCTTCCATTGTGATTGTCGTTCTTGTAATGCATTAATTTGAATGACCTTTGGCATTTATCTACTTGTCATTTGGCTTTTTTTGTGGATACACCTGCCTAATTTGTAACTCCATTAGTCCATTGTCTCCCTAAGAGGGGTTTCATTTCATTTTTAAATCCTATTTATACTGAACATTAAATCTTTTTTAAAAAGTGTGAGATCAAAACTACCTTTCATGCACTGATGTACAGATGATGTTTGTTTAGCTTTGGTAGGAGCCTCTTTGGGAGCTTGTATTAGCAAGAAATCGTGGAGTCCAAACCTATTCTGCTCATAGTAACTGAGAACCTCCAAAAGCTTAGCACACATTTATATGTGTTCTTAGTTTCTTACTGTTGCAGTGTAATAGTTTTCCGTCCCTTAAAAGTTTAACCTTCGTCATTCTCCGAAGTTCAAATGATCGTTACTGACATACTTAAAACATTTTGTTTTCCATTTCAGCAAATCTATCTTTTATTATTTAAATGGTATAATGCACCTTTGATTTGATTTCTTTTAGTAGTGATAATAGTCAGGTTCTTTTAGTTGTTCCTGTTAGTTTCTGCTTTCCATATTGGTCTTATTGATTTGCTGTAAACTGCCTCTCTGTTTCACAGTTTGATGCAACTTGTTTGTAGAGTTCTTTCAATCTCGTAAGATGACATTTGTTTAATTGCGTCGAATGCAGCCCTGCAAAGGTATACTTCTTTTTGGTCCCCCTGGAACAGGAAAGACCATGCTTGCTAAGGCTGTTGCAACTGAAGCTGGGGCTAATTTTATAAACATTTCCATGTCAAGCATTACTTCAAAGGTTGATTACGTCCCACTTGTGTTAAAAATGTTGAAGTGTCACAAAATTTGATTTGTCTTATTACTCTATTCATGTGCAGTGGTTTGGTGAGGGCGAGAAGTATGTGAAAGCTGTCTTCTCTTTGGCTAGTAAAATTGCTCCGAGTGTTGTGTTTGTTGATGAAGTATGCTTGAGATCTGTTCATCTTCTTGATATTTAGACTTTCTAATTTCTTAAAGTTCGTATCATTTTTTCAAAACGTATAATATATATGTTTATCTCTAAAGGTTGATAGCATGTTGGGGAGGAGGGAAAACCCCGGAGAACATGAGGCCATGCGGAAAATGAAAAACGAGTTCATGGTGAACTGGGATGGATTGCGAACAAAGGATAAAGAAAGGGTATTGGTGCTTGCAGCCACTAACAGGCCATTTGACCTTGATGAGGCTGTTATACGAAGGTTACCGCGCAGGTGAGATGTCTTTGCCATTTTTAATCATCCTTTATCTGGTTACCACTGTTCCTGATACTTTGTGTTTCTCTAGATTGATGGTAAATTTGCCAGATGCCCAGAACAGAGCAAAGATTCTTAAAGTCATTCTTGCAAAGGAAGATCTATCACCAGATGTTGATCTTGATTCTGTTGCAACTATGACAGACGGATACTCTGGAAGTGACCTAAAGGTTGCTTCAGCAAATTTCTTTTCTGTCATCAGTTGGGTTACCTTCTACTAATTTTGATAATTTAATCATCAGCTGATTTTAACTTCTTTGCTTCACAGAATCTTTGTGTAACTGCTGCCCATTGTCCAATCAGAGAAATATTAGAAACAGAAAAGAAGGTTTGTGTTCTGTTATCTGAGAAGCACTTGACAAAATGCATCCAAATCTGAGATTGGCATGTTTCATTAGGAGTCTGGAAGCATGTAACTTTAGTCGAGATGCATTTAACCATATTTGTTTTCCACCAAATTCTAGTCATCCTTAGCAGCATACATCATCCATGATACCACATTATGTTGTGATTATTGATTTAAAAGTCTCGCCTGCATAGTATATGTGAGCGTTGTTCGTTCCCTTCTTTGCTGAATGTTGGTATATGAGTTCTACTTCAGATATAAGTATGACATGTGCACGTATGAGTGTTTGTGTTGCACTTGTATTATGAAGGTATCTGAGGTTATGATTCTTTCAGGAAAATGCTGCTGCGTTAGTAGAAGGAAAGCCTCCACCACCTCTGAGTGGCAGTGCAGATATCAGGCCTCTAAACATGGGTGATTTCAAGCATGCTCATGAGCGGGTTTGTTACCAAAGATTTTATAAGATTCTACATGTTCATTCGATGTCTTGAAGCTTTCCTAATTCTTCAACAAATTTCTGTTTAGGTATGTGCTAGTGTTTCATCGGAATCCGTGAACATGACTGAACTGGTACAATGGAACGAACTCTATGGCGAAGGGGGCTCGAGAAGGAAGAAGTCTCTTAGCTACTTTATGTGAGCCAGGTTTTACTTCAGTTTCTCCTTGGAGCCTCAGCAAATCATTGTTCCAGTGTGACACCATCCATCTTGTATCGTATAATGCAGCATAGGTTTGTTTTACAGATGTCCCTCACTTATAGTTTTGAGATGACATAAAGGTTGAGTGAGTTACTGCATCAACCTTTTTTTGGTTTCACCATCTCATTGCTCTTTGTTAAGAGGGAAATAGAGTTGAATTGATTCAAATAATGTATTTATATCTCTACTAGTAAGATGTTACGTGCATTGTACGTGGTAAAAGGTTCAATGAACTGTTATTGTTGAATATTTTACTTTTTTTCATGAAATGTTATTTATAGAATTGATATGATTCCAATGATGAGTTCTTTCATTGTTAGAATGATGTGTATTCGTAAACGTCAATGGTAATTCTAAATGTAGACATAATTAGTCCAAGTATGCATCTATGTTAATTAAAGAAATTGTGCATCTAACTTCAAACTAACCTGAAAAGTAGATTCATTAATTGTTGAATAAAAACTCAGTTAAATTGGAAGGAAATGTATGATTTAACATTTCTATGTTCAATCACCTCGCCCTTGCTCTACTATAACCATCCATGGTGTTCCTAATTATGTGTATAGAAAATTCATTTTCAAATCCAATCTACCATATCATGTTTACCTCTAATTATATTTGACTAAGCAAATTGTGGAATCAAAAATCTACTTGCCTACTTAACAGCAATGTTAGGGTATCACTGTAAGATGAAATTAACATAATAGCATGTCAATGTACTTTGTCTTAGTTGGGGGTAAAGGCCAAATGTGCTTGGACTTTGTTTTAGTCAGATTTATTTGTATTAGTTGATTATGATAACCCAACTTTTGAAGAATGTAAATATAGAAGTTCTAAACTAATTAACATTGCCACTTATAAGCACAAACTAAAGCTTATAATTCTTGTTTTCCAAACAACAATTTTCATATGCTGCCTGCTGACTGCTGAGTATCTTTTGCCGAACAGTAGCATACAATATCAGAAACAGTGTCGTCCGCCGTCCGCCTTGTAAAAGCTACAAAGAAGCACAAATTCCTAGCCAGTTTTGGCACTTTTCAGGGACTAACTCACTTTAAATACCACCATGTTGGCAATGCTAGTAGAAGCAGTGAAGATAGTAAACAAGAACCAAGAAACCAATCTGAATATCTGATCAAATGGCTCGCAGCAACGGGATTTCAGCTATCTCCTACTCGACTCTTCTAGTGGCATTTCTTCTCTTCATAACAAATGCTGAAGGCAGAGTAAACCCCAGTAAGTTGAAGTTATCATTGGAAACAAAATAATATTTTAGCAATGCATAAATACACAATGCTAGTAATAGACATTTGAAATACTCAGAATCATTTCATTTCTTTCATCTATTTATGTTCATGGAGGTAAAACATTGATTCATGCTAGTTTTGGATTGCTTTGTCCACCTACAGATGCCCTTGCCGCGGCGTCAACGTTAACTTGTACCCAGGTTTATGGGGCAGAAGTTGGAGATACCTGCAGCTCCATTCCCCAGAACTTCGGTTTGAGTACTGAGTCCTTCCTTGGAATAAACCCAAACATGAACTGTAATAACATCTTTGTTGGCCAGTGGCTATGTATTAATGGTGAACTCACCAGTGGAAGTAAGTAAATTTATCATCTCAAACATCAACATCAAAATGCGGTACCTGCGAAAGAAGAGTCTCTCTGCTTAGCGAGTATAATGGTGAGGTAGGATAGTATACATCTTTTATCACCCGTGATAACGAGGGAGGGTGTTTCGAATGACCCGAGTGAAGTGCAACAATTTATACATCATGATGAATATACATAGATGCATGCTAAATTTATATTGATTGTGCATTATATTCTACAGCAGCAATTCCCACCGCTACGACGAACTCAGGTCTATCTTGTTCCCAGATTTATGGATTCCAATTTGGAGATACATGCAGTGCCATCATCCAGAATTTTGGATTGAGTGCTGATATCTTCAGTGAACTAAACCCAAATTTGAACTGTAACAAGATCTTTGTTGGCGAGTGGCTATGTGTTAATGGTGGATCCAGCTAAATGACAATGCTAGAGAAAAATGGTTTGAAGAATAAGGAAAAACAATTTCCAGCTGTTTTGATTTCATGCATTCCAAGTTAGAAGCTGCAAAAATTAAGCTTCAGTATGATAGTAGTACTTGTTTTTGTCCAAGTGTACTTATTATTAGATATTAATAAATCTTGTTCTCTTCGAAGCTTTTCTCAAATATACATAATATAGTCTCATATCATATCATGTCTTATGGAGTTTCTGATATTTATATTGAAAATTCAAATCCTGTGATTCAATATCATATCTATCTCTAATTATAATTTTATATTCGTCTAAGCAAATTGAAGCTACTTCACAATGTTGTTAGATAGGGTGTCATGTTAAAGTGGAATTAGCATGTGCATGTACTTTGTTTGTCTTACTTGGGGGCATAGGCCACATGTAATTGATAATTTAGTCTCATTAATTATAATCGACTTGTTTTATTTGGTTGGTGGAGCATTGTAGATTTAATGTACATGCAAGAAAAAAAAAAAATAAACAAAATTGATAGTATGCATGCATATAACACTTATTATTATGCATTATATTTAATAATAGCCGCTGTGATGCGTTTATACGTAAATAATTAAAGTTTCATTCACTCAAGGATTAAATTGCAACATCGTGTATCATAGCCGGACCTACCTTAAGCATGATGGTGCAAAAAAAATCGATTATATTTGATTGGTGATGATTTAGAAGCTTAGGAATGGAAGTCTGTAACTCTTGGGCAACGTTCTTAGTATTTTCCTCACCAATTTTTCATTACTCATACTTTGTTGGGTTAACTTAGAACTAGAAGAGGAAGAGTTGGGCTGGACCGCCGGAGATAGAGTGAAATGTGAATATGAAGGGTTGGGCTTGGGCTGATTTTAAATGTTGATTTGAGTTCATTTTAATGTTTTTTAAGGTTTTTTGGGCTTTGTCTCGTAACATTTATGATTTATCTATTGTAGATGTAATAATTTGATTTTAACTATACATTTTTGAGGTTTTTTATTAATTTTGTCACATATTGGTTTTAAATTGATTTGAATTATGTTGAAGTATTAATTCGGTATTTGTATGATGAATTATGTTAAATTGGATAATTGTACGTTAATTGTTAATCATCTTATTTATTTAGTATTCGTTAATCATCTTCTTTAATTGTTATTGATCTTGGAATTTGTTAATTGTTAATCATCTTCTTTAATTATTTAAAAATTAATTATTTTTAGTTTAGTTGTTGACATTTGTCAATTTTGATTGATATTTAGATTTTAAGTCATAGATTTATTATGTTTTGAATCTCTTTGGTTGTAGAGAAATGAATGAAATAGGGTAGGCTTAAAAAAGACATCATTATGGTTTAGGTTTTAAAAATCGAGTAAAACAACGTATTATTAAATTTTTTTTTGCTATTTGCGCCACAAAATTTTATTAAAGATGGGAGCATATCTTGTCTTCTTGTTTAAGAATAAGTGATTTCAACTTCTCCGACTGTCTTGTCCAATCTAAAAGTGGGCGGCTAATACATTGCTTATCGCGATATTGTCACTAAGCGATATCAAATAGTGGGCATCGCTTAATGGAATGAGAGATTCGAAATTAACTAGTCACATGTGTTAAGTGGGGCCGTATTTGAAAAGTATTCCTCGTGTTTTTAAAATGACTTTTGTAATTGAGCAAGTATTAAAAGCTAATTTTTGTTTTCACAGATACTTTTTATTTTTGGCATCTACATAAATAGAGGCTGGTTTGTGTTTGGATAACAAAAAAAAATGCGAAATGTAGTTATGATGATGGCTTGAAGAAGCTTTAGATGTCTGAGCATTTGTGGCTTTGGTAGTTGCTACGATATTAAATTATGAGAAAGAATAAGAATAATATTGTTATGTGTCAAGAGAAAATGTTAAATATTGACTACTGTTGGAGATGGTCTAAGTGATAATGTTAATAAGTTAAATATTAATTACCTATTGCCTCTATAAAACCCCAAAAATCCCAAACACAAACTAAAAGCTTATAATTCTTGTTTTCCAACAACAATTTTCATATGCCTTAATGCCTGTCTGGTATCTTCTGCCGAATAGTAGTATACAATATCAGAAACAATGTTGTCCGCCAGCCACCTTGAAAACCCTGAAAGAACCACCTTTCCTTGGCCAGTTTTTTGGCACTTTTTAGGGACTTATTCACTTTAAATACCAATGTGAGTAATGCAAGAAGCAGTGAAGATATTAACTCCTCATAAAAGTAAAACAAGAACCAAGAAAACAATCTGAATATCTGATCAAATGGCTCGCACCAACGGGATGTCAGCTATCTCCTACGCGACTCTTCTATTGGCATTTCTTCTCATCATATCAAACGCTGAATGCAGAATAAGCCCCAGTAAGTCCAACTTATCATCTGTAACGAAATAATCATTTTGCAACCTTAAATACGCAATGCGGCTAAGCAAGTATCAGACCATTTGAAAGTTGAAATTTAAAATACTCAGTATCATTGCATTTCTTTCATCTATTTGTGTTCATGGAGGTAAACCATCGATTCATGCTAATTTTCGATTGCTCTGGCAGCGGAACCAGCAGCATTTCTATCTTGTACCCAAGTTCATGGGGCAGAAGTTGGAGATACCTGCACCACAATTCCCCAGAACTTCGGATTGGGTGCTGAGTCCTTCCTTGAAATAAACCCAAACATGAACTGTGATAACATCTTTGTTGGCCAGTGGCTATGTATTAGTGGTGAATTCACAGGTAGCAGTAAGTACATTTATCATCTCAAACAAACACACACAAATTTCAAAGCATAAATACACAATCAATAACACAATGTGAATTAAACAGGCCATATGAAACTTGAAATTTCAAATATGCAGTACCATTTCATCTAATTACGTTCATGGAGATAAAACATAGGTTCATGCTAATTTTGGATTGACTGGGCATTCTACAGCTTCGATTCCCACCGCCACGACAAACTCGGTTTCATCTTGTTCCCAGATTTATGAGTTCCAATTTGGAGATACTTGCAGCGCCATTATAAATAATTTTGCATTGAGTGCTGAGATCTTCAGTGAACTAAACCCAAATCTGAACTGTGACAAGATCTTCGTCGGCGAGTATCTATGTCTTAATGGTGAATTCACCAGTTAATGACGAAAAAATGGTTTGAAGAATAAGGAAGAAGAAATTTCCAATGTTTTTGTCCAACTGTACTCATCATTTGATATGAATAAATCTTGTTCTCTCTGAATGATTGATCTCCCAAATCTGCAAAGGGCATTACCTTACATTCCCTCATACCAAACAGCTTTTCTCAAATATACATAATATAGTTTCATATCTTATCCTCTCCTCCCCTTTCCCCACTTCCCATCCCCTATATTGCCTTTCATTCACGTTAAAGCACGAGGCGAATCTTGAATCAATATCTCAAAAACAGAAGAAACAAAACACTAGTGGTCTAATATCACTTGACATTTTGTCTCATGGAACATGAACAATTTCTTTCATATTATCTGGATACTTGGTATTTAGCACTAAACGCATATAGACTAGATTGTGTACATGTAGATCTTTCTGCACAACCAAAACCCTTACTCTGAAAATACGCAAGGCCTCCCTCCTTGCAAAGGTAGTTCATCATATTAGTGTTTATTTCTGGTCTAATGATATCCATGTCTTCACTAACTCAGTTATTCACATAGAGCTATATACAGTATTCGCATATTGTAGTATGTGACACTGAAATCAACTAGGCTCTGAGGGCAGTTGTCAATGGGCAGCAGTCACATGTTGCAAGTGCAATGCAGCCAAAAGCCCTTCCCACGTCTCCTCGGGTGCAGGACATACTTGGAAGTTCAGGAGCTTCATTTGCTTTTTGTAGTAATCTTCTAGTGCCAAGTTCTGGACAAAGCAATCACGGCACATATGTTAGATTCTAGAATATAATCTTCATGAGGTCAATATATTTTGGTGTAACTAAAGGAAAGCACATGAGTTAGCAAAAAAGAAAGGCAGGTGACTACATTCTTACAATCGACTTAAAGGATAGAATGATAGATTAAAAACAATCATACCTGGAAAAGAATCCTACTACCATGATTATCTTGTAGGTCTTTCTCTATGCACTTAAAATTCACTACAAGATCAATGTCAACAAGTTGGTCAAGAATCTCCTGCATGATCACAAACAACATTCCTTCGATAAATTAAAGAGACATGGCTTCATATTTTCACAGTTATTAACAAATATCACAAGCAAGATCATATTGCTTCTTTTGATATGATACACTTTTCTTGCAGATAACAAAAATACATGGTGAGAACCTGATAACCACCAAGACTTGACCCAAGGTCAATGCTATATTCAAAATTTCAAAAGATATGGAGGATATTGCAGCGAGATATGGAGCATTCAAAATTATGAAAATAAAAACTTATGGTGGTTTGCAGAGGTTTTATAAGGATATTTCAATAATTTCACAAGGTATGCAACAAAAGCATCACTCACAGCTTGAACCTGCGTTCGTGGAATTCCATCCAAAATAAACCCTGTTTCACCTCGGTAATATCCATCTTCCAATCTCTTGGCCAGCAATGCGAAAACGATATCTTCAGGAACAAGTGTCCCTTGGTTCACAGCATTTGCTATCTGTGACAAGATATAAATTCAGTAAGCAACGGTGGCATAATAAAAGGTAGACAGACAGATGCATCACCTGGAACAAATTGATAAGACAATATTTTCTCAGATTCGACTGAGCAGAAGCTGTCAAACCCACAATAAAAGAATCCAAATTATCAAAGGTACCAAGCAGAATTTCAAATAACAACACCAAACTGTCAAATGTTAGTCATATTAAGTTTAGATGATTGACTGTGAAATGAGATAACTGTCCCTACTGCAGCATGATTAATACAGAGTATAAACTTTAAGAATCTAATCAGAACATTAAGCTCAACGTTTCAGATTGCCCTGAACATTTAGAGGCACACAACAAGATTCTTTCAATAAAAGTGCCTAAGTTACTTTTACCAGAATGCTATACCAAGCGCTTAAAAACTTTGTGGAACGTCTTCAAAATGTAATGTTTTATTCTCTTTCCTTGAGTGAAATATAGTCACAGGAAGGCATACAAGACAATAAAATTCAAGTAGTGCAATGAGAGCCAATCAATTCAAAATGCAAAACACATGGAAGGAAATTATCACAGGTCTCGCACTCTTGCATAAAACTACGTTCACAAACTATTCAAGCTGTTCATCTCAGTAATGAACCACAAGCAATAAAAATTCATGGATTGAGTGCAATCCTGTTCATGTATTTACCATTTAATTCATGAACAATAGACTTTTCATTCTTTGTTAGAAAATTGTTTAATTTCATAGCAAACTTTAGTAGCATACTACGCATTAAAATTCATAACATGTTCGATTTGTTAAATATTTTGCGAAAGAGAACCTGTATTTAACAACAAATTTAGCAGTTTGTTTCGCCACTAATGAATTTTGTAGGCATTCTAACTATGATTTATTCCATATCTTATACAGCAATTTACTATGGAGTATATAATTTCTTTCACAAATATAGTTGTTTAAAATTACTGCATCTAACGTGTTTATTTGTCACATAAATTGACGAAAACAAACAATACAATACACGTATCACAAAATTAATGGATTATAATGTATCCCAATATTATCGGATTATAATACAAAGTGTCACATAAAGTGTAACAAACCGAATGGAACTAGTGCAGTAACGATTGTACGTAAGGAATTGAATGTGCTTGACCTGCTTGTACAGTAATGATTTGGGGCTAAGATCTTGTCGGACAAGGCTAGCAATAGAAATTCTGGGAACTTCTAGAAGCTTCGAGAGCTTCTCAGCAAATATACACCTCCCTCTAATATGCCCAATCAACGCAAACTGTACTCCTCTCTCTGGCTGCCACGTGTCCACCTCCAATGCTTCTGCTGCTTGTACATTTTGGCTTCGGTTGAGATTATACAATGATGAGTTGTACTCTTCTTCAAATTGTGGCTGAGAAGCTGTGGGGAGCACGGAGGTGGAGAAGAGGCGGAGAGTAGGTGGTGCCGCTGCTATGAGGTGGCGCGTGAGTAACGGAGGTGGTTTCACGCGGCGGAGAGCCGCCATGTAGTGCGAGGGGGGGGGGAGTGACGTGGAGAGTGGTGTGAGATTTTTTTGTTGGTTTTTTTGTTGTGACGTGGAATATGGAGGGAGAATTTATTGGGGGTTTATAAGATTTTTTTAGTATCTATATTTTTTTAATTGTGGTTTTAACAATTTGCATATAGATTAATAAAATGAAAAATTAGTTGAAAATGTATAATGATAATTAATTAAAAATATATAATTGGTTGGTTGATAATTTAAAGATAAAATGTAGTCAACAAATATATTGAAAATGTAAAAGTCTGATTTATTTTCTTAGCGACAAATACTTTAGAACAAAAGAATTTAAGTGAAGAACCAATTAAAAAAATCGAAGGAGTATGTAACACTCTATGTTACATTATGTTAAGATCTAGACATGTCACACAAAATATAACTTACTATCTATTCTCGGGATTTATGGAGTGGGATAAATAGATCGGTTACACTTTATGTAGTCGAGTAATTAAGTTCTTTTCGGGTGTGACAATTTTTTGCTAGAGCAGATTAGATGTTATTCAAGCGACCATTGATTCTGGGTGTTTGGCCGGTATCTTGGGTGTCGAATTCTTCGGTCAGGTATACATGAAACTATATTTAAAAATCTATAGCAAATAGGTTTTCAATAGTCTCGATTACATGCTCTTTATCGAATCAATAATCGGCCGCTTTGTTTTAAACCGCCCCGCCATCCGTTAATAGAATGAGCGAGAACTTCAAGGCGTAAATTTCCGATTGATAAAGTTTGAGTGTTGAAATGCAGCGCACTGCGCCTTTTTATAGGTATGGGGAGCTATCGAGGCGGAGTTTCGGGCCCCTTTCACGATGGCGGCTTTATCGTTTTTGAGAATGAACCCGGGACTTCAATCCGCACATCGTCTATATTCTCACGTGCGATAATTAACCCATTGTTTAGATCTAGAACAATATTTTTCCTAAATTCACCTCGACAAACAGCAGTCGAGCTTTTCGAGCCGTTATACATGAAGGCCCATTCTTGTGCCGGGTAGGTCAACAATATTTGACCATTCTACCCTTCTCCTCCCTATATCATCTTCCCCACACAAAAACCCTACTAAACCCTAAACCAAAACTCTTTACATATTTTTCGAAATGGCTTTGTATTGTTTATACGAATCTTCAATTGGGTATGCTTTATTTCATGCTCATGGAATCGATGAAATTGGCCAAAATAATGAAGCAGTAAGAAACTCAGTTACTGATTTCAATAGGTTTGGAAAAGTGATGAAGCTTGTTGGATTTTCCCCTTTTGATTCTGCTAGTGATTCTTTTAATCAGTGTAACGCTGTTTCTGAAGGTATTTCATTTTTTACTGCATTAAATATCAATTAATTACCGTGGATTTTATTAATGTTTTGTTTTTATTGTTTAATGGGTACTTTTGATTTAGTTTTTTACTGCATTAAAAATGGTTGCATATATACTTATTGTGAATTTATTTTGTTTTGTGGTTGTTATTGTTTATGTGTAATTTTGGGTTAGTTGTTTGAACTGTGTTTGTTTGTTGGTTGATTTTTTTTTGTAATTTTTTATGTTTTTTATTGAATTAGCTGATATTATTGATGCATGTAGGAAAGGTTGGTTTTAGTGGTGTTTGAATAAAATGGATTCGGTGAATTCATGAGTATTTTGCTGTTTTGTTTTATGTAACTTTTTTTAGGTAATATGATTCATTTGTTTGTTTTTAATTTATTGTGTAATAACCGAGTACGTATGTTGTATCGAAAAATGCTAAAATGGACTGATTTTACTCGATACATTTAGGAAATATTTGTCTTTGTTCATCTCAATCATAGACATGACCTAATGCCTCTGTTAAGTCTCCTTCGTAAGCTTGGTAATTTGAGACTAAGAACTCAGTCACATTATAGCTGATATCTTGCTTGGTATTGTTTTGTCTCGTGCAATTTGTTATGAACTATATAAATTAAGCATACAACACCATTTGTATTAATATGGTTTTCCATGCATGTCATCTATTTCATGGTGACTCTAAAGTTCTTACATTGTAGATTTTTAGAGTGCGATTTATTTCTGATTGCTCATGTTGTTTTTAGGCCATATGGCTGATGGATTGAGGAATTTTCTGGAGCTCACTCTGCCAAAAATCAAAGAAGGAAAGAAGCCCAAGTATAGTTTGGGCGTGGCAGAACCAAAGCTAGGTTCCCACATTTTTGAGAATACTAAAATCCCCTGCCAAAGCAATGAGTTTATTAACGAGCTTCTTCGTGGAGTTCGCCAACATTTTGATAAGTTCATTAGCAACTTGAAGGTACATGCTTTGTTGATTTGGTTGCTAATGTCTACACTTTTTAGACATTGTATAATTTTCAGATTTGGACAATTGTTGCAGTTACCTGGTTTATTAATGCGATCGTCTCTTTTAATAATGTATTATATTGTATATCTGTAGTCTGGTGATCTGGAGAAAGCCCAGCTTGGTTTGGGTCACAGTTACAGCAGAGCAAAGGTCAAGTTTAATGTTAATCGTGTTGACAACATGGTCATCCAAGCAATCTTTCTCCTTGATACTCTTGATAAAGATGTCAACACCTTCGCCATGCGAGTCAGGTTTGGTTATTTTCTCCTATTGTATTTGGACTTGAGTGTGTGTGGGAGGTGAATGATTCTCTAGGTTTATGGTTGGATAAAGGTTTTGACTATTGTTTTCTTTTGAATGCAGAGAATGGTACTCATGGCATTTCCCTGAACTAGTGAAGATCATTAATGACAACTATCTGTATGCTAAAGTTGCAAAATATGTGGATGACAAATCAACGCTGTCGGAGGATAGTATACCCGGCTTAACAGAAATTGTTGGGGATGAAGATAAAGCAAAGGAAATTGTAGAAGCTGCTAAAGCATCCATGGGTACAAACTCAAATGCCATTATAGCTTAAAAGCACTAAACTTATGTCTACCTTTTTCTGACTTCGTTGTTCATTCATTCTCTTTAGGGCAAGATTTGTCACCAGTTGACTTGATTAATGTGAAGCAATTTGCCCAGAGGGTGATGGACCTTGCTCAGTACAGGAAGAATTTATATGATTATTTAGTTGCTAAGATGAATGATATAGCTCCTAATTTGGCTGCCTTGATCGGTGAAGTTGTTGGTGCGCGCCTTATATCCCATGCAGGCAGCCTTACCAACCTGGCGAAGTGCCCATCTTCAACCCTTCAGATCTTGGGTGCAGAGAAGGCACTCTTTAGGTATTTCTCTATACATTTCCACTTATGTTGATGATAAGTCATTTCAGAATAGTTACTATTATACTTATCTTGTTGCTTACCTTTAGGGCTCTGAAAACTAAAGGAAATACTCCAAAGTATGGGCTTATATTTCATTCTTCATTCATTGGCCGTGCTTCTGCTAAAAACAAAGGTCGAATGGCTCGCTATCTGGCGAATAAATGCTCCATAGCTTCAAGGCTGGACTGTTTCTTGGGTTCGTCTTATTCCACATAAAGAATGTGTTATTACCTTATTATGTAACCAATAGGAGACTTGGTGTCCCTTTACGGTCATTCGGCACACTAGTAGACTAATTCTTCGATCTATATGACTTGCAGAGAAGAGTACAACAGTCTTTGGTGAAAAACTTCGTGAACAAGTTGAAGAGCGTCTAGACTTTTATGACAAAGGAGTTGCACCTCGTAAAAATATTGAAATGATGAAAGCTGCTCTAGAAAATGCAGATGGTAAAGGTGTGTATGCATTTTGGAAACCAATAATATTTTAGAAATGCATACCTGATTACCATTTTTTTTTCTTTTTTAACCTCTCCTTATGTTTCCCTCCATGAGTCCTACCAAAACCCCCTCCAGTTTTCTCTGGGGTTAAAATGATTTCTGATTCCATTTTGCTGTTGGTATGTCCTTGAACTAAATATGCAAGGGAGGTAGTAGAATATTGCTCAAGTAACCAATTTATTTGACAAGTTTCCAAGCTTGACCAGAAACTAAATGCCTTGTTTTAGTTTTTAGCATTTTCTACCTAACAATTCCTTCTTTTTCTATCATGCAACTTATTATTTTTGGCCTTGTCAAACTGTATAACAGCCATGGATGTGGATGAAATATCTGTTGAGAAATCAGAGAAGAAAAGTAAGAAAAAGAAGTCTAAATCTGACGACGTCGAGCCAATGACGGAAGAGGCACCTAATGGTGAAGCTACCGAGGAACCCAAGAGTGAGAAGAAGAAGAAAAAGAAGGAGAAGAGGAAACTGGATGGGGAAGCGCCAGCGAAAGATCAGGCTGCAGAGATTGCAAATGGATTGAGTGCCGAAGGTGGAACTGCAAAAAAGAAGAAAAAGAAGAGCAAGGAGTAAGATGGTGAGGCTTTTGCAACTGCTAGTGAAGTTCAAAAGAAACCGAAGGCAAGGGGCAAATATGATGAATGCTTTATTATTAAAGTTGTAGAATTTGAAGCAGGAAGACTAAAACGACTGTTTGCGCTTTGCGTAATGTAGTAGACTAGTTATTAGTTTTGTTCTAAGCTACAAACTCTTTACTACTCCACTTGGTGGAGTTGTTTCGAATATGTTTTCGAGTTTCAAGCCCCAACATCGTCGTATGAAGCTATTAGTTTCAACTTTCAAGCCCTCGGCTTGTAAGTGCAGCTTGTTTTCTTGTCGATGCCGTGGCAACTGTTAACTCATGTATCAAGGTTTTGAAGTATGATTATTATTGCTTGTTGCTAAATACTGTATAATTCTTCATATTGTTGTTGTCTTTGTACTCATGTTGATTGATAGAGTGGCATTGATATATGGTGGGTGCTCTTTAATCATGAATAAAATACGGGGCCAGGGAAAAAAATGCCCGTGCAAGCGGAAAAGTTGTAATTAAAATTTAATTATGAGTAAAATTACGTGAAAAAAGCGGAAAAATTTTATTGGGAAAAATCGTGCAAAGCAGCGTTTGCTACGAATTTATGGAAATGTATTCTTTTAAAAATACGAGATCAAAAAATACGGAGAAATATAACCTAATTTATTTATATTACCCAACTTTAATTTATAAACAATTATCTTCCAGATAATTTTTAAAAAATAGTAAGATCTTTGATCGTTTTGCTCAAATTATTTAATAAATACCTATTTAAACCAATTTTTTTAAACGATATAATGGATTTTATGTTCATAAATAAAAACATCATAAGAGTTAAAATTATTAAATCCCCATTAAATAATATCGTCGTAAATATAAATATATTTCTCAAATTGTATTTGGGATCCATATTTCTTGATAAATGCCGAGTCGATAGATTATTAACGTTATTATTTCACAAATCTCAGAACACAATTCTCACATATTTCACCCATCCTTCTTATTATTCGTCTAATCTGCCTTAGGCAAATGTGTAACGTATAAGTGAGTTCTAAATATATTCTCTTATTTGTTGTGTAACTGCAAATTTGGATAAATATTTTTGATAAAAAAAACGTAATTTAATATATTTTATTCAAGGATGAAAAATTGCTTTTTACTCAAAACACGTGCGTCGGTGTTTTTTATCTGATAACGTTATAAAAAGCGAATTTTTTTAAGTATAGTTCGTTTAGTCTGGCTTAGCGTTTTTAGAATGAAAATCTTGCGATACGTCACAGTTTTATCACCGCATTTATAGAGCGTACTTACTAACATGTCTAAAGATATTTCTCACATCTAAAAAAATTCAAGATATCAAATTAACATCACTTTCCTATCTTTTTAATTCCTATAGTTGGAGGGCTGAACTGTTATAATCAATCGATATTTCCTTTCTCTGAAGCATGAGACATATCCTTAATGTGTTGTGGATCACCTTCTTCCTCCTCATCGTCGTCCTTCATATAAAGGCCTAAATGCTCCAAAGGATTGCCGCTGGCCTTTAGGTTAAAACTTCCTAGAGCATTTTGATCGTCATCCGGACTTGGCACCCCTAATAAACTCGGTTCTGGAGCAGAGCTAAGCATTTCTAAGTCTTCCAGAAACAGTGTATTCTCATTGATATCGACTGTCTTCTCCATCTGTGGGGTGACCATCACATTATTGGATTCACTAATCACGTTACATTTGCTAGAGTGGCATCTATAAAAACTGCATTCGGTTTACCTTCTGCAATGCCTGTCGAGCTGCTTCCCTCTCAAGTTCTCTTTTTCTTTTAGCTTCTGCTTCAGCCTCTGCTTCAACTTCCCTTTGAGCCACTTCTGCGGCTCTTGCCTCGGCAAGTAGACGAGCTTTATCTGGGAATACATAATTTGTACTCCATCAGTAGTAGAAACAAGAAATACTGAATGTTAGAGTTCAGAATTTATCTTTTTAGCAATATGCTTGAACATTTTCACTTGAACAATTCAAACCTTCTTTCTTCTTTCTCTCGAATTCTTCTCTTTCCAGTTTCAGTCTATCGAGATCCATCTTTTCATCCTGAGACACCACCGATGGCGTCATGCAACGTGAATACGATGGAACATATGAAAATAGAAAATTGTAATGTGTTGTCCAATTACAATAACGAACCTTTTCAAGGGCTTTCAGTATAGTGTCTGCAAAGCGCTCTCTTAATAATGCTGCACGGTAATTCTTTCCAGGGGAGACTTGCCTCTCTGGTGGGATATCCCCCCCTGAAAGGTCAGGGTGCAGGAGATGAGTTCCAAAACTTATAACATAAAGTTCGTGGACAGTTTCTAGAGCTTACCGCCCTCTTGACAGCCACTAGAACTTCCTGAGTCAAAGTTAAGCTTGGAATTCAGCTGAATATCACCACTTAAGATAGCTGCAATAACAAAATATTGTTTTAACATCAGAATCATCAGAAACACAAAAGGAGAATATGGAACTCCATCTCAACCTTCAACGTCTGCTGCATTAGTACCAACATAACCTCCTTTCTGCTCTAACTTTTCCTCAGAACTGCAACTTTGCTGCCACATCCATATGGTATAAAGCAATATCAGTAATTCTCTTGCATGAATCGAGATATGCTTCAACCAGGTCTCAAATTCGTAGCAATACTAAACAACACTTCAAATACTTGATTACTCAGTATATGCGAATATCATACCTTCTCGCAATTTATTTGTGCTTGATTCTTAAGGCCATCAGAATCACCATGAGATGCACTTCCTGTGTCTGAATCTGGTACAATAAGGATAAGATAAGGAGGCATGTTGATCTTAGAGAGAGTGTGTGGGCAAAAATTTATGGAGGAACAAGACTTGAAACTATCTAGACAAAAAATTTAGTAACTACAAAAGCAATGCAAATTGGAATAATTTCAGTTCCAACCCCTAATTTCCTACTCTAAAACTAGCGCATCAGCTATCTTTCTCAAATTTGCAAAAACACTGCTCAAAAGAAATAAAGGGAAATACTTAAATATATTCACAATTATAAGGAAAAAAAACGAGGTGATAACTTTACGCTGAAGAAGGTTATACACCTTTTGAAGGTTATAATAGTTTAAAGAACAGAACCATATTTCCGTATCGTCGTGTTACAAGGAACAGACAGAAAACATGGACATATTTCCCTGCCATACTTCCAGTAACATAACCCATGTTTTAGCACATTTTTAAGATGATAAGTACGAACTTCAGTAATGAGGAAAAGACCTACCCTCGAGAGCTCACAGAATTGAACTTCAAATCATAATACTATACCCTTACGCCTCAATTAACTAAATCAAAATAAAAAATTATATCTAAAGAGAAACAATGTGTTATACAATTGAGAAAAGTATCAAACAGGTTAAAACAAACAATCATTCAGTAACACCACTAGGAGAACGGGAAAAAAAATTACTGTCATGAATTCATGATATAATTCAGATCCATATAAATGCCAATTATGAAAGGACAACCAATAAGAAAAAGTATGGTAAGACAACAAAGCATCAAGGATTCGCCCACGGGAAGTTCATATAACACGAACCACTCGATGATGAGCCGGAATCACTGCTGGAGCTACTTGAACTACTATATTTATTGTCTTGACCAGCTCCGTTCTTTTCTATCTCTACAGGAGAATATCTTGAAATAGGTGCATCCTTTCCACCAATATCAACATCTTCATCAGCTAGATCATTTCCTGATTAAGGTGACAAGTAGAGAACACTAACTGATTAAATAAATAGATTAATGGTTCAATAGTGACTCGGGAAGACCAATTATTTAAATTAGTTAATCTTCACAGATGACAACTTACCTCTGAATGGCTGCACTGATGAATTGCTGAATCCCGAATCATTGTGAAGCTGCACCGAAGTAGAAAAACAAAAATTAGTTAAAATGACAATCACCAGTACAAGAACAAATTCTTTAGTAAAGGGTAAGAAGTACACAAATAGAAGATGATGCTACTCAAATATATACCTCAATTTCGCAAGGTTCCACTCTTCCTACACTTTTCTGCTTATTTGATCGATAGTTATTCAAAAGGTCTCTCAAAGTGAATAGAGTTTCATCAGTTAATGATTCGAGATCTATCTCAATCTCACCATCATTTGATTCACTTGAATTATTAGTATTCCCCTTTAGAAAGTCAATAATACTATCAGGTAATTCTGCAGCCACTGCTTCCAATTCTACACTCAACTTTTGCTTCTCATTCAGAGTCATAACACGTTTAACATAATTTTGCTTAACTTCATGTTCTACAATACCAACTTTCTTCTTTATAGGTGGCTCTGATGTAGCAGTCTCGCTTTCGATAGGCAAGGGGAAGTCTGCCATCATTGAAAGCTTCTTCTCTATCGGCTTCCATCTTACTTCAAAAATTTTACTCATAGTTTTAGCCATAATGTGTACTTCATTGCCTGGAGGGTTATAGGTCATTGCATTACTAAAGGTCAACCTAACATCGGCAGCAAATCCTAATGGATGCGAATATTGTCCTGAAAGTAGCTTGCTCTTGATGGTGCCCAGATCCATTGGCTGCTTAATAATGGTGAAATAATCTGGGATACTTAACTCCACAATATCAACTGGAGCATTGAAGATACGTGCCATTGCATGTGACATTAACCGATGTAAAAGAGTCTCACACTGTTTCATTAACATAAAAATTGTTGTACTGGATGGCAATCCTGTCTTTGCTGATTTTGATTGTCTTGCCCCTGCACCTTTCGTACGAGGCCCATTCCTCCATTGGGAAGTTTTTTCCTTCCCCTTAACCATGGCCACTTCATTCAAAGGCCTATTTAGGTTCTCTAAAGCACCAGTCCTAATCCCACCACCCAGGCTACGAAATTCACTATAATTTGATCCCATAGAAGCAACTCTCCTCTGAAAAATCCGAACTTGTTGAAGCTCATTGTTTAACCTTTGCTCCAAATATTTCCTCTCAGAGCGCGCCATTTGGGAGACTGGAAAAAACTCAATAGGCACTCCAAAACGATCATAATTGTCCCCGTTCAAACTAACAACTCTCCTCTTTGGTGCACTAGAACCCTCTGAAGCCACCATTTCAGTATCCACCCTTCTAAAGCTCCCCATCCTTTCCAACTCACTCATCGTCCCAACAGCATGGCGATAATCAGGCACAAACTGAGACAAATTCCCTTTAGTAACCTTCCGCGTTTTACCCATCATACCATCAATTCTTGTTCTACAATACTAATATCATTCACAATACCCAACAATATCAAAATATCAACTCTCCAACACAAATCCACCTAACCAAATATCACAATTCGATACTTTTCGATCATGATCTACCAAGCCAATAATTGCAACATCAAATGGACACCATGTTCATCTTATGTTACAATCCCATTAAAAAACACAACTTTATGAAAAAATATCAAAAATCCAAACAACCCAAATAAAAAATCCAATCCAATTTCAATTTCAAACAGCTATCAAATGTAAAAATTCCAATTTTGAAGTTTGAACCCTAACCTGAATTCAACATTCACTTTCTCAATGTGGGTCAATCTTTTTTTTGCACACATAACATAATTAAATTCCCCAAAATCCAAAACCCATTATTTCCTTATTGTATTATTTTGCCTTATACAAACTGGACAAATTATTGAAATATTTCCTTATTGTATGAATATGATAAATTTTAAAAATAGAAACAAATATTTTATTAAAATTGAAAAGAATATTAAAAAATATAAAACAAAAACATAACCCAATTTACAGAATCTCATCAATTTACCGAAAATGCCCTTTTCTTTAACATAAAATTGTACGTTCATTTATCAATATTTTTCTCCTCTTTTAACTTAACAAAACCTGATTTTTCTCTCCATAGGTTTAATTTCTTCCTCACAATTGTAACTACTATTACTCCCTCCATTTCAATTTAACTATAAAAATTTATTCAATAAAATCAAATTATCTTTTAAACTATAATTCAAATGGATTAATTTATGTTTATATCAAAATATTGATATATATGATATACGTTATTGAATTGCACATTAATAATAAAATAGTTAATACTCCCTCCATTTATTTTTTGTTTCTTTCAGTGTAAACTTGGACAAATCAATTTTTTTAAACTATATGTTTAGATTTTATAAGAAAATAATATTATGAAGCTATTTTAAGATGAATCAATGATACTCAATTTCACATTTATTAAAATAATAATTAATCGTTAAATTACATCGATATATGAAAACGTAAAAAGACGGAAAGAGTATTATTAACTAACTAATTATAGTTGGTGTCTTTTCATCATTAGTTAATAATTTAAAATTGGCCAATAAATTCCAAGGTCAACTGTGCAGAAGTCAAAATTGGCCAATCTTACTAAATAATGCTGCATTAATTCATATTATCGACCAATAGCAATAAATAAGACTTGATTTGATTCGAGAACTGCAGCTAAATTAACTGTGCAGAAGTAAGATCAAACATTCTGTTGTGGCTTGTCAAAATACCAACAGGTCTTTTTTACAAAATCAAGAAAGAACTTGTTGTAAGCTTAGGATGTCAAGCAATTTCCAATAGCTACATGAAATCTTCCAGGTATTATATATGTTAACTTATCTTTGAAAGTTTTTTTTGGTAGTTTATTATGTAGCGATAAGGAGGGGTATTTATCTTCTGAAATTACCATATCTTATTCAAAATCTTTCACAATACTTATTCAATTTCACATTTGACGTTTCAGCCGTTGTGAAATTTCGCGCGTTCTAGCCTTTCCACTTTGAAATATCGAATAATGCGATTACGTAGAACACATGGCCAACACCAGTGGCATGAGGTAAAGCGGTGGGGAACCAAGCGCCATGGGGAAAGAGTACGATAGTATGCCATGATAGGTAGTTCTTGAATATACCGAAATTGTGGCGTCCGTCACTTTGAATGTCTTTCTTGCTTGATGTGGAAGAGCCTTTGTGAAGAAGAGAGATGCTACGTTATCACGTGAGCAGGATATCTTGGATATCTATATCGCTGTTTAGGTGCGAGTGAATGAAAAACTTTAGGGGGGATGTGTTTGGTCACTATCGCTTTTGATATATCAGCCTTTAAATGCGATGCTAGCATGCGGGCGTGTCTTCCGTACATAATTGTTGGATTCTTATCAAATGCTAGCCGGACCTCTTGGATATGTTGTGTCGTCTTAGCAATGCAATCTTTCTTTGTGATGAAGAGCTATTGCTTGATGATTTGAAGAAATTTGTGCACAGTGCAACTTTTTGGATACCAGGGATATTGCGGTGTCGCGTATGTAAATCGTCTGGGTGTGATTTAGCGTTATGTGGATCGACAATATAATCTGCGTAACGAGCAAGCTGGTTTTTGTATTGTTAGGATAAGCAGCCAAGATCGAGACGTCTGCTCGAAGATATGAAATATGTTTATCCTTTCGATGTCTCTTTGTGGGACAGAGCGATACTTCTTGAGAATTCACGCTGCCTCGGGTCTTGTACAATTATGAATACATTAAGAGCTCAATTATCTTGAGGTATAGTCTTGATGCTCGAGATGTGCCGTTTCTTCGCTTTAGGGCGGAAGGTCGGCACTGATATTAAGTGTTACGCCCATCGTGAGATGCTTAAAGGGTTTATCCATGTTAAACCTTTTTAATACCCGCTTTTGTGTAATTTGATTGGTGTACCAAAAAATACCATTTTAATTATTACTCAATCACATAAACCAGCGAGAACAGTGTTGAATCTTTCATTTCAAGTGCTAACAAATAATTGTTCTTCTTTGATTTCTTTATTAGTTCCAAATAATATTTAGATATTGTAAACTGACAATGATTACAAAACTTTAATTATTGTTTTTTCTTTATAAAACACAAGGACAAATAGGATTATTGTAGTCACTTTAAGTAAATATTCCTTTAGCGCAATTATACATTCGTCAGGATTGTTTAATAGTGATCTTTCTGGCTAATTCACATACATTTCACGGGTTTAGATGTTTGATCATTTTAAAATCCTTCCGAATTTTCATGTATATATCACTATCCCAGTGATCCATATAAATAAATTTATATAAAACATCATAGATCATATCAAGAAATTATTAGATCTTAATAGTATTAAATAACGAAAAGTAATGAAAACGTCATATGAGGAGAATAAGTTACCTGTAATCAATTCGGTCTTTAGAAAACCTTGTGCAACAAGGCAGGCCTTATATACACACAATCGTTTTTCTATTCGTTTTCTCACAAATACCCACACCCATAACCAGGTTTTATACATGAGGGAATAGTCACAATAGTGAAATACTTTCGATTTTTAAGAGATTTCGATTCGATTATACATTAAATAACAAATTTTGGCATGTCAAAGTCGACCTGACATTCAACCCACGGATGCGGAGTTCGGGATCATCATTTTCATTCATAATTTCATATCGTGAAATGCAAATATTTCATCAATAATAGCATTTTTCCGGTTCAGATTTCGCGTATTAACGTAATTGTTAGAAATCTCGAGACCGTTCTTATTTTTCGGTTTCATTATTAATAATCTCATTTCATCATCTTGTCCTTCTTGAGCACTTTTTTCTAACCCGGGCTTATGTTATGTTTAATTGTCTTATCGAATCACTTTCATTCATTATCAATCTTTTCGACCTACTTTTTCTCTTTTAAGTTTTATCGCCCAGAAATAAACCTTGATGCCTTGGATAATACTGCTACATCATTTGCTTCGAATTTCAATACGAGAAGGAGTATTAATAGGCTGGTACATGTGACTTTGTCACTCTTTCATATCGATAATGATGGCAATTGATTTCTTCAAGCCTTGTAAGTGCACAATTTTCTTTACATTTCTTCCAGCGATTTATTATACGGATCCCCGTCTGATAAGATGGCACATCTGCGCATTATGTCGCTTTCCATTGTTTTCTTTTCCTCTCCTGCAGAGGAGGAAAAAGCTGTTTAAATCGAAATGACAATCTATGAGCACTTACTGTATCTGTTAAAAAGTTCAGATATCTAATATAGAGGGTGACTTTCATACCTACGTATATACTGACCTCACTTTGAGGTCCACATGCTGTTCTTTGTGGTGGAGCTATTGGTATCTGCATGCCTGACCAAAATCTTTAGATGGGGAAATATGCGGATTCTTGACCCGATTGCAAGTTGATATGGAGTATGTTTATGATTAACGTGTAGCGTGTGTGTGATAAACATGTAAATTAAGCTGACCCCGTATAATGCTTGGTAATTTTGTTCTGCATTATCGGTGGTCTGTGATATCTCAGAGGCGTTTAATTAATGATTAATGAGGAACATGATGTGGTAATTCCAATTAATAATTATTAAATGATTCGGATGTAAATTCACCCACGACATTATCAAGAGTACTTTCTTTCGTCTCATCGGAAGTGTGCTCTTAATTTGATTATTTGAAATCTTGCAAATGCCATACTCTCGACTGACAATAAACAAACATGTGACTATTACTGATAGTAATCCAATCTGTAAAAAATACTTAAGTGAGATGGGTGGATGGATAGGTCCGCATATATCACCTTGAATTCTTTCCAGAAATGCGGTGATTCCGTGTGAAGTTGCATGGTGCGTACCTGGTATTAATTTTCTGGGGAAACAGCTTCACATGTTAAATTTATTAATCTTTAAACCTTTCAAGGGATGACCGTGTGTGCTTTCAATTTGTGTGGAGCGGGATGACCCTGCTTGATCGTACCCTTTGAGAATCTGGGTTTGGTATCTTCTTTTATTACTAAGTTACAGTGTTTTAGAATATAAATTAATAATGTAATCAGAGTATTTTGGTAGTTTCTCTAATATTTTCTTCTTTCCAAGAAACATAAGTAATAAAGGATGTATTTAATAATACATGATTTATTGTTTTGATGTCTGTACCATGACGATATAATAATAATTCATTAATAATTTCTTTGACTGGAGAATAGAAATGTTAATTTGGTAATATAAACATGGCGTTACGATCCTTGATGATCTGCCCGGGACTGAAATTGTATTAATTCACCAGCTTTGTTGGTTGAAGTGTGATAAATATATCTTCTTCTTGAGGATTGTGGGGTTTGTTCCCTTTGTAGATCTGATCTCTCAAGCAGGGTTTCATGTTAACTTCTTTGAAACATGTAATGATATAAGACAGAGAGAGTAAGTGCTTATGACAATATAATCAGCATTATTATTTTCATAGATATAAAGCAACATTACATACTAAAGTACATAATACAGGCCTTGCAGAAATTATTAAATCGCGCGTTATTGAAGCGTAAAGTAGTTCATCATCGGTAGTCTAAGTTCATTTCATTTTGTTCATCAGAAGTCTATGACCTCAAGATATACGGAAATTAAATGCCAGTTATTGTTCATTAAAATTGACTTCGCTTGCTTTCTTTTCATTTCCTTTTCTTCTACTGAGATGCTTTACTATCTTTTTACAAAGTATTCTAGCATACTAGACGATAACCTTTCTTTCATACGTAACACAAATTGTCATTATTTTCAATGAACCTTCTTGGATTTTCTTACCTTTTCTTGTAAGTTTAAGGTAATTTAAGTGGGTCTACTATAATTCACGAAACCAAGTCCACGACCTGAAACCACGAAATTACCAGGCTTATGACAACCATTTCGACCTGCAGATGATCATAACACTGACCCTTAAAGTGGTGCATTTACTTGGAAATGCCATCCATGGGCGTGGCGATGGTTTTTCGGCGAGACTTCGTTTATTCTTTTACGCCGTGAGCGTACCAGTGCAGATATTTTTTATATTCACCGTTCTATATTGTTCTTTAAATGTTGATCTATAAAAACGTTAAATCTTCATTTTCCCTTCAGTTTACGAATTTTACACATGATATTCTAATTGTAGTCTAATTTCTAAATAAAGTTAATCGATAACAACTTTTAAAGTCTTGGGCATGAGTTTGATTTCAATTCATTGGGTCTTTGCTGAACAAAGGCTCCGCAGGTATCCAAATCTTCTTTGGATTCTTGGATCCTCACATTCGGATATTAATTGTAGAGCATCATCGAAGATGATCATCATTAGTCTTTATGGCTTTTAGATTTTTTTAGTATAAAGTTATTGTACAACTTTCTTTCTGCTTTTCCAATCGTTTCGATGTTTTTGTGCATTATCTGTTAAGTAGAATTTTTTAATGCTAAATGCGAGATATCACTTATAACTTTGTTTGCCAAGAGACATGTAGTTGTCTCCTTTTGAGTTTAGAGGCGAGGGCAGGCTTATAGTTGGACATTGTATCTAAATCAAAACAAAAGCGCCAATCAATACAATGACATTTTATTAAATAATACGTTAAGCGTTGATACATTATGTGAAATGCTTATTCAATTACAAATACCATGTTCACTCTTACAAATCTCTATAAAACAAAAAATAAACGTCAGTATTGAGTTAGAAATGGTATTAAAATCACTAATTCACAAAATCTTTGTCGTTCCACTTCTGCCTTATTGATTTTAATAAAAGCGTATGAAGAGAGTGGATGACAAACACTAAGAAAATATTTTAATTTATGTAAAATCTGTTTATGAAATACTTTGAGAAAGATGTTTAGAAATGTGGAAGGAATAAAAGTATTTATAGGGTGAAATTACAGTATCGTTATTGTTGCCGTTTTGTTACCGTTTACGACCTACCGTTTGAGGATAGGAAAAAAATATTAATTTTCTTGTTAAAATTGCGTTAGAAAATGGAAGGAAAATATTTTTAAGTGTGTTAAAATATGAATGTAGTCGTTAGAATGCCGCATAATGCATGATCATCACGATAAATATGATAATGTAATACATATGATTATAAACAAATAATTCGCTGATAACAAATAAAATAATTGTATGATAGTTAGATAATAAAATAAATTGGGATTTTTTATACCTCCGTTAAGTTATAAGTAAATAAACACGATGGAATTTAACTACTTTCAGAAAATAAATCTTTATTAAGCAGCGGGATCTTGGGTTTTCCATAATAATAGGCAAATAACGAAATGATAATAAATAGCAGCTCACGGTATAGAATCGCGGCCATGAGTTATACATAATGAAATTTCCCCAGTATAGAATCACTTGACGTATGGCCAGGTTATGTACATAACAGGGTAAAACGTAAAATAATAATGTGGCTACGATTATAGAATCTGCTGACGTATAAGCCCAGGTTATACATAATGAGGTTTCCGGGTTATAGAATCTTTTGACGTATAGTAGGTTAGCCACATACTTGAGGGTAAACGTAAAATAATAATATCCCATTCCCCAATTATAGAATCACGGCGTAATGCCGGGTTATCATAATGGGGTAAAACATCTCTTAAAATAAATGCTCCAAGTGATAAGATATATAATATATACCTAATAGTAGCGATTCTTATAAAACCGATCGTCTTGATAACGTGTTGTAAAAGCCCAGGATATCAAGCGAGTACAATGCTTCATAAAAAGAAATCTTTCAAATGATATATGTTCTTTATCTTGAGAAAGTTTTTTTGGTAGTTTATTATGTGATGGAGGATATTTATACTCTAAAATTACACATATCTGTTAATCTCACCAATGTATTACGTTTCATTTGACGTTTCAGCGTTGTGGGCTCACATTTACAACATATACATTATAAACTCAATAGAAGAATAAGCTCATGTGTAAATATCATATATCCATATGATGAGTTGACCATTAACTACTGGAAAGAGCCTGAGGAGATACAGATTCAATCTTGGTATTCCCTTCACTGGCTGCAGCCACAGGGCTAACAGTTGATACCTCACCAACCATCGAATCTTTGTCGTCTTTATCTATGTCTGCATCACTGGTAGCAGCACCAGCAACTGAGGATAGACTTGAAATGCTTTCACCAGCTGCATCCATGGCGCTATCAGTTGATACTGTATCAACCACTGAACCTTTGCTTTCTTTATCTATATCTGCAACACTACCAGCAATACCTGCTACCGATGATGGGATTGTAACCAGATCAGTGGATCCAGAAATGAGTTCACCATGTTGTTTTGGCATATTTAGCACCTTGCAATGTGGGCAATAGTATGTTATATAAGGAAAATCTTCTTTCCGTGCAAGCCCTGGAAATTGGAAAATTCAACAGTTAATTTCTTCACAGAAAGTATCCGTTCGTTACATTCAAAGTCGACAGTATCCTAGCTTACCGTTGTGCATGTGGCAGTTCCCACATATAAGTGCATATGACTGGGTTGGATCCTCTCCAACAAGTAAGGCTGCCAGTCGGGATATCCAACTCCCGTCATGTGAGGTAGAACCTGAATGTGGACAATGTTCAACCACCATCGGATGATGACCATGCCCGTCAAGCTCGTCTATGGTTTGGAGCATGTCTGAATCCGGATGATTAATTACAGTACCATCTACACTACTGGCTCCGAGTTGCGACTGCTTGCGATTTCTAAGTCCACCAGGTTGCACAAACTCTACATCACTACTCTTTCCTCTAGGGGTACTGAGCATAGACTCTTCTCCAAGGAAAACTTTCATGCCAGAGTCTGCGCCCAGCTTGGCTGCCAGAACACTTGCAGCAAAAGCCTTTGCAGTTGGATCCGTGTCGTATCTCTACATTATAGGTCAATAGTATTAGCATAACATAACAAGTGATCGACTCGTAATAATTTTTTAAACACATATGTGTGGGTGCGAGGGCACATGTTCTAATTTTGAATCTGCCCTAGTAGAGAAGAGCCTGAAGTGTAGCCAATCCATTGAGGAGGAGTAAGCTAATGACAAACCATCAGCATCCCACAGAAATCAATATACAGCAAACATGAAATAAATTGGGTATGGTAGCACAATAAAAGAGGTACTGCATTCGTAAAAGCTCATGGATGGAAATTAAACATCAACAAAGCAACATCTAAGAGAAAATACCTGGATAAGTTGTTGTGTGCTATAGTAATTAGTCTTCTCTTTGAGCTCGTCAATTTTTTCTTGCCTTTCAGCCCGAAGCTTTTCTAAATTATTCTCATCCCTGCGGTCACCTGAGAAAACACATGATAAAAAGAAATGAAAAGCCACAAGTATTTGCACAACATCCCTGTTTAATCAAGCCTCAAGTGATTTTTAATTTCTTAATTAACAGTCGAACACCCAAAAAACAAAGTACAAAAGTCAAAATCATAGCCAATGTCCATCTTTCTGAGCATCTTTCTCAAGTTTAGTATATGGGCTAAAAATTCCATTGTAAAACAGCTAAGCTAACCGAACAAAATCTGCATGTTTTAGTTACATCAAGAAGATGAAAAGATGCATACACAACTAATTATCAATCTTTAGAACATTGGTTTCACTTTTTTGGCAAGTAATTTTTATTACTGAAAAATTGGGGAGATTCGATAGACTATAAAAAAAATGGAGGGAGCCCAGCCTAAGAATGCACCAGTTCATAACGATGTAGACAGATGAAAATGCAACTAACAACCTTTAGTACCTCCATAGCTCTATCTTAATTCTTTGGCTACTAACTCTACTTATTATATCAGGGAAGAAATTAGGGGAAAGGATGGACCAGAAAAATAATGGAAAAAGAGTTATGGCATCAGCCTAAAAAGATGATGTATTTAATATGAATCAAGACATGAACTTACGCATCCTTGTGAATCTTCCAAGTGCTGAATATATAAGAAAAGCTAATACAGGCAAAACAAACATTGGTAGAACCCGCATGGCTCTCATTTGCCAGCTCAAGTTCAAAGACCTTGTAGTCATGATGGCAAATCCAACTGCAACAACCTGCATGCCATTTTTAGCCTTATCAGAGAAGGAGGTTGTTATAACGGATGCGTCTGGAAACCGAAGTATGTAAAGTACATAAAAATAAAGAAGCATTCGAAGATTTTGCGGTGATGTCCTGCGATGTGTTAGGACTAATCACGGGCTCCAAGCCACCAAAATCTTCCTATAATGGAGAAAAAACGGATTCTGACTTTTAAAACATTGGTATCTTCTTAAAGTCTTCTGAGCTTCAGAGCTATTTGGTACAGGAAATAATCTATACATAAGCCATATATATAGGCCAGACATTTGAAATACTTTAAGTCGCCCGATGTGGTATATTCAAACCCAGCTTTTTCGGTAATTGCATTGAGCAGAATCGCCGCGGATATCAAATAAGCGAAACTTCCCCAAAGTGCAGGATGCGCAGAGTACAGATGTGCTCGGATAATGAACCCGGATGCACGAATGCATCGGATGTGATGTACCAAAGTGTACGAGATCGTCGGAGAGGCCTTTCCGGATGTAGCGGATGTGTCGGATGAGCCTTTTTGGAAAGAGATAGATAATCTTAAGTTCTTGGCATAAACACGTATTGCTGCAATGCGGGCAACAAAACAAACCAAATGAAGCAGTTCAAGCGTCGTTGAATTTGCCCGCAGAACCTCTCTAGCCAGATACATGTCGATGTCTCGAAGGCAATCACGGCCGACACACGGAGACAAAAAATAAAAGGAACTAATGCATCTGCAAAACATATCGGCGCCTCGAGACAATATTGGCGAAACGCGTCAATCATCAGCGGCTGCCGAGGCCGCTCAGCAACAAATGAACCATGAGAATCGAGCCAAATACAATATGACAATTGCCCGGCTCGTCCCTCGTAGTCGTGTTGTATAAAGGTACACCGGTAAGTAGCTCTCCCCAATGCATCATTATTTCTTGCGTTCCGTACGTCGCAGAAGCCGAAGTATACGCCTCACAAAGTAAATGAGAAGTGCTATACATAGAACTTCGCTCTTAACTCCGGAATTCTGCTCCGCTTTGTTTTCAACCTTTATGGTGACCGGAAAATACCATGACGCCCATCTTGTTATCCGGTAGAAAGTTTCACGTAGCGGCTCAAAGGTACATCGGACCTATAAATGAACCATGACCGCCCGCGTTCTTGCCGGTGACCAAACGTCGAGCGACAGAGATAACTTGATTTCGTCCAAATTGAAAGCAACGTGTGGCGCCATTTCGATGCGCGACCTCGTGGCGTGTGTCTCTTTCTGCCAGTCGATCGACCCGTCTTGTAGACCGAAAACAGCAGGCCATGGCCAATGATGTCATTTCCAGTCTACACTTTCATTGTCAAAGATCGGCTCGCCCCGCAGGGTGGCATCTGATTTTTGTCTACCGAGGAGATCCAGGGCCAGCGCTTGTCACATGTCGGATGTGCGACTCTCGGCCGTCAAACAGTATGTGCCCGGAAATCGTACTGCAGGTCGGCTGATAGGCGGTTCGCTCAGGCTCTAGAAGTGCGCTGTCAATTTTCCTCGAACCCAGAGCCAGCTGCTGCTAGAGAACTTTTCTCCACCCGTTCTATCGCGGCTGAGTGTTCCATGACTAAGGAAGTGCGCCCCCAAGCAGTCCATTGTGATGCTGAACACTAAAGCTAATGCGCCAAATCCACACTGTTATGGAGAGACGGATCTAACTTTTCGGAGACAAAAGAATTTTTTACCGTTTGTCATAGACTCATACAAAGTTAAATTATGACATAGATAAAAAGGCTAACAAAATCAGCGATATCTTCGTCCTACATTTCTTAATATCTATATTATGCAAATCGTAATATCTTATTCGGATGATCCCAGGTGGTTTTAGAGATGTACGCTTCTACGTTTTAGTCAGGCGTTGGCGGATATGATTTGTTGGTGTCCTGCTTGTTAAAAGTATCTGATTTCTGGCTTGAGCAGTATGATGTTCTTTATCTTGATTAGAATAATAGTATCGACAAATTCCACTTAGTTTCAAAATTATTGATACTGGCTTTTTAATTTTGTTATTGTTGATTCTTATCGCCTACGTTGATTGCTTGAATATACGCGTGAAGGACTTGAAATTTTATTTGATGTCTTGCTTTATATATATATGACTTATGTATATAGGTTATTCATATTTGAAATGGTTGAAGGCTTAGTAAAGGCTTCTTGAAAGTAGCGATGGTTCCAACTATTCGGAAAAACTGTCACAATTCTTCACGTTATAGTGAAATTTAAGTGAAACACGTCGGTTGATTGGTCACAACGTATACGTTAGGGATCACAGCTTAAATTCTGGTGTTACTTTTCTTTCGTAGTCGGTCTTACAGTTTGATCTTGGTGTTAACTTTATTTTACGTACTTTACATAATTTCTTTATCTGATCGCGTCAGATTACTCTTGTTGAGTATCGAACTTGGAGCTCTAATTTCAGAAGAAGATGAGTGGTGAAGGTATTAAAATTGAGAGGTTGGCTGGGAGAAACGATTTCGATCTACAGCGGAAATTAAAGGTAGGCGTTCTTGGCAGAGAGGGCTGCAGGCTCTACGATGGAAAATCCACAGCCAGCATTGCGAATAACATAGCTAATCTGAGAAAAGAAACGCGCTCATGATGATTACGCTTTGGATGATGAGAGTTATCGCGAGAGGTTTCGGAGGAATCTTGCCAGCCGTATTGTAGGCTGGCTGAGAATACGTATATAGCGAAGATTAATAGTAATTGTTGCTCGAGCGGCGTGCATTTGAAGAGTGCAAAAATGTAGGAAATAACATATCATAAGCCATATATATAGGCGAACATTGAAATAAATTTGAGTCGCCCATTCGTATATTAACAGCACAGCCAGTGATAGCGATCCATGACCAACAAAATTAAGAGTAATTGATAATTTTGAAACTAAAAGGGAATTTGTTGATACTATTGTTCTGTCGATTATAAAGAATATTTTGATCAACGTAACCGCTTATAGGCGAGACACGTCAGCATGGAGCTCACGTATCGGCTTCTAATATTTCTTAGATTAATGATAAATTGAGTTATGCAAATTAAGTTCTCTCGGTATTAGCTAAACTAACTTAGAAGAATGAAAGAAGTCAAACAATAATCCATGTAGTGTAAAAACTAAAGATGTGTCGAGTAGGAGCTCAAGATGACTCTAGCCTTTCATTGTAACACAAACCACAAAGTTACTATTTTGCTCTAACTTTAAACTCGGCATATTTTCACATAGATTTCCTAAAGAAACACTCAGCCGCTTCAAAACCTTTTCCACTATTCCATCCCAAATCGATAGTTCAAATAACACAAAATGCTTAGGGGGTGTTCGAGGCCTAAACATTTACGACTTCACTTGTGTTTGCAATAATCCGAATGGATGAAAATTCATGTGAAGCAGTTCAATAAAGTTGCTGGAAGTAATTCAAATTCATTTGGTGCCGCACAAAGTGTGAAGTATTTAACACAAATTCTGCTTTTAGTTTATCTAAGTGACACTAGTCTTTCTAAGGAGCTTTAAAACCACAAAAATGGTTCCTATTAAAATGTCATACTATGGTAGTAAATAATAATTTCTAACAAAACAAAACAAATGATAATTGGCTTGGTTTAAGAGTCTGTTCATAAATCCTCATTACTTTGTTATTAACTAATAAGATATACTCTTAATAATCACAAAACCCCGATAAAAATAACTTCAATAGATTATTCTCATGGCCGACTAAATAAATTTTAGGCTATAA
Organism: Lithospermum erythrorhizon; assembly: GCA_019722365.1. Classification (NCBI taxonomy): domain Eukaryota; kingdom Viridiplantae; phylum Streptophyta; class Magnoliopsida; order Boraginales; family Boraginaceae; genus Lithospermum; species Lithospermum erythrorhizon. The sequence continues at coordinate 295,582 of JADFUC010002331.1, forward strand.
AAAGGAAAGAGGAGGAGATTTACCTCCAGCGTCAACGAAAGAATTATGAGATTCTTGGTTGTCCCCCTAGAACTATGTGACCGCCTCTTCATCCTAGAAAGAATTGCAGCCTCTTCCTTGGAAATATACTGTAGCCTTTTCTCGAAATCATCTCCATGTGATCTAAATATCACATTAAATATTCTAGAGAACACACCATTCTTTTTTTTCTTATTCTTTATCTGCCCATTATCAGTCCCTCGTGGCGCATCACCGGCAATACTGCCATCGATTTCCTTGTTACTATCCCCAGACATATCCTACCCAAAATTCCAATTCAACCATCAGTAAATATCAAAACTTCGGAATTAACAACATCAATGTCACCGATCTTACATATCCTATAAAAAACGCCTAATAACACACTCACTCAACTACTACATCCGATACATCTCATAAATTAAATAAATACTACACTGATCATTAAAATATAGTCTAGTTTCGATTTTCGATGGTTGCATCATCAAATGTCCCAATGCCTCTACGACTCCCTGCTAAGTGAGGTAAGGAGGGGTCGGATAATCTGTAACCTTTATGATACTTGAAGTGCCCCGTTTTTGATGGTCGGATTTTTTTTTTTTTTTTAACTCATATATTCTTTATATATTGTATAATATTTGGTGAAAAATATCAAAGATTGTGTTAACCTACTTTGTATAATGTTAAAAATCTTGCCTCAAACAAATTTATGTACCAATTAATGCCTAAAGTTTGTTAATTTGTGTTCAAAAATCAAACTATATTTCCTCTACTTTTTATTTGTGGTTCTAGCAGACTTTACTTGGCGTAGATTAAAGGAAAATAAAAATAATCCAACAACTACATTAAAAATATAAAAGTAATTATTTGAAATTATAATTTCATAAGAAAAAATAGTAATATTTTAAAAATTATAAAATAGTAGAATGACAAATATTTTTAAACAAAAAATTTAGTCTCGAAGGACAAATAAAAAAAACGTAGGAAGTATTTTATACAATACTTCAAAATTGAGTGAGTAAAATAAAAAAGTGACAATCAAAATGGGACAGATGCAACACTAATTATTACATCATGTTTGTTAAGCTTAACTAAACCACGATACTAAAAATGGGGAAAATTCAGATCAAATTATAACAAAAAACAAATTTATTTATACGCAATTAAATAAAATAATGAATACGATGATAAAAACAGTAAAAAATTATACGGAGTATATGAAATATGCAATTCGATTCAAGAAAGATTAAGAATTAAGATGAGAAATAGGACAAATAAATTGGGACAAAAAAACTGAACCTCTGATCAATTGAGGATTGGACGAATCAATGTCTGGATGACTATATTCAGGAAGGAATAATGAAAGGAGATTTTCTTACAATTAAAAATATATAAAGAGGTATCAAATCTTATAAGGGAAAGTGTTTTGGATCATTAAAAATATCAAATTACCCCTGTTATTTTGAAGGATAATATGAAATTAGATTAGATTTGGAGTATGAGTATTCGAAATAGGAGGGTTTTGAGCCGTGAGTGATCGATGTGATTTTTTAAAAAGCATTAGTGATGTTGATCATAGTGCTTATAATTTTAAACAATATGTTAAAAAGTTACTCCGTATAAGAGAATTGTTATGAAATAATATGATGCCTTGTACACTAAGTTATTTTGTTTTAGCAGAAATGAGATAGATTGTCTACTTTCAAATTATTAGGTTCACTGTTATGAAGTATTATATTTAGAACCCTCTTCGTTGTATTGTATTCATACAAAACCAATAAAATATTATAAACCCATTCTTGAAGTATTATACTTAAATACATTTCATTGTGCTTAGTTATATTCGTAGCAACGTTATCGTGATCAATTTCCGATTGAGATACTTTTATTTCAACTTCAATCTCGATTTATTTAAGACTTTTTTGTAGGGAAAATATTATATTCCATCTTCAATCACGCATATAATATTATTGATATGTTAGCATATTAATTTGTTGGCTTAATATTAGCATACTAAGTTGTTAAAATACTAAAATTGATATAAAGAGTAAATTAAATAATTTGGATATGGAGTATAATATAATTATTATGTTAGCATTGGCATTTCCATTGCAGAATTGACCATACTAGTATTGTTGATATGTTAGCTTTGTATATTGTTACTGTATTATGATTTATGATCGACATAAATAGAGACCCTACATAATTATTCATAAAATAATTAAGGTATTAGATACATAGGATGATGACAGTATTGGATCGATGATATAGGTAGGATGAATTTTATAATATAAACTCTATATATAAAAATTTAATTATGGATTTATACTAATATCGATTGATAGCATTGATATGATATATTTATAGCGTAGTCACCAAAGACTTAAGCGTTTTCTTTGTACTTTACCACCTTGATGCTTGTCGACGCAGGTTCTAGTGATATTAGGGGGCAAGGGAGCGTTCCATGGCTTTTTGATACTTTCTCTTGGGAATTGCATTTTTTGGTTTTATGTCACAATCTTATGAGTCCTCTGTTTTGAGGAGCGTTAGTAAGTAAGGAAGCATTCCGCGCTTCTTGATGCTCTTCTTTGGTGTTTGCTTTGATTTGGTGGTATGAGATATTTTTATAACATATTGTATTATCGACTAAATGATTTTTTATATTATAATGTCATGTGACCAATTTTAAGCTTGAGTTTGTGGCCCTTGACATTTCTGGAAAGAATTATTTGCCGTGGGTGCTAGATGCTGAGATTCATTTGGATGCAAATGGTCTCGGAGATACTATAAAAGATGAGAATAGAGAGCTTTATGATCAAGACAAGGCAAAGGCCATGATCTTCCTTAGTAGCCATCTTCACAAAGGATTAAAAATGAATATCTACATTGGCAAAATCTCATGACCTTTAAAAAATGGAAAGATAGATATGGCTAAAGACGGTTATTCTCCCAAAGCTCTTTATATTTGGATCTTTTGAAGAACTTTGAAGATTTTAAAAGTGTCGTGGTATAATTATGCGTTTTCGAATTAGTCCACAATTGAAGTTATGTGGAGAGAGAGAGAATATCCTTTGAAGATATCATAGAGAAAATATTCTTTCTTTTTTGCTACTAATGTGCTCTGTAGCGGCAAATATCGTGAAAAGGGATTTAAAAGATATTCTAAACTAATCGGTTATGCGCTCTTGGTTGAGCAAAATAATGACTCTTGATGAAAAACACTAGAGTAGTCGTGGATGTGGGCGTGGAGGTGGGCAATTAGTGGTTTTTCTTGTCCATTAAGCTACCATGGGCGTCCATTCGCTAGGAGGCGTGGACATAATTAGTGGAACAATAACAATGAGAGAAAATGGTAAGCATGAGGATAAATCGGTGGAGAACATATGCTACCGTTATGGCGATTAAGAATCGTGGTCAAGTGCAGAGTCGTGCCCGTAGCGTCTTGTCGGATCAAATTATATATTGAATCCAAGGACAGCGTGGGGTTAAGTTACTGGCCTCTGAGGTTGCTTTGAAGTTTTAACAATGATGTCCTATGTTAATATACTTTCTGTAGAAATCCATCAACCGAAACTTTGTTGATGCTAACATGAAATACAAAGTGATACATCTTTTCTTATGTAGACTTTGTCAAGTCTTCCATAGATTGATTAGTTCTCCAATACATGTTGTAATGTCAGGTCTTTCATTGATTGATCTTACAAATATCTAGCTGACAACTTGATTTCTCAGGGTCGGTACAATTCAAAGCTCATTGACATACAAAGATTGGGTTGAAAATAAGCTTTGGTGCTCATAGAAGATCCATGTACCCCATATTGAATTAAGTCATAACAGAATTCAAACATAGACACTAAGAAATTGATCCTGATTTTGATGTGAACCTTCATCTTTCCTTTTGTGTCCTTTGAAAGTGCTGGTACCTAGTACACTAGTTGTAAGTTCACGGCCAGGAAACGCCTTAGCTCTGGGAACATGATTTTCCAAACATTATAGATTTTCAAGTTCAACTACTACTGATTGATGAAATAACATAGTCAAACCCTACAAAAATGAGGGTGGAATAGTAAAGATTATCACTTTTAATTATCAACATTCATCAAAGTTACATAAAATCTAGACGAATTTCATTATAATTTCGACAAAAAGACTCTAAAACAGGAGCACAGAAGAATCTATGCAATACAATCAATCAACGAAAAGTTTATATCTTCACAGATAACAATAATTAAAACGTATGATTTCAAATAATTAAAGAAATAAAGATTGAGACTTTTCAAGTTAAAACATTTACATATTCCAATTCATCAGGAAATTAAGCTTTCAAACTAAAACCTCATAAAAAATAATTCTACAAAGTACAATATTCATAAAAAAGTTAAGCTTCCAAACTAAAAGCCCATAATATCAAACTTATACAACACATTAATCAAAATCACATAAATATTTGGAAGAATTTCAAACTCAATTTCAACACACACTCTACAACAAGAGCATATAACAATTCAATCAATCAAAAAGTTAATTCTTTGCTCGAATTTCATAAATTCAAATAGAAGCGATGGTATAGTAACAAGGTTGTCGTGGAGGTATCGTTGGAGCGAGGAAAGGGGTGAGATAAAAGAGAACTGACGAAGTGGTAGAAGGAGATGGCGAATTTTCGAAGTTGATGAGGAGGAAAGGAAGGAGTATGATGTACGTAATTTGAATGTGGAATATATTTAATGGTCTCGACATTTAATTAAACTGATCCGCTAAACACCCCAAACGAATGACTGAAGCCCGCGAACAGTTTGCATAGTTTTTGCACTGGATCCGTCTCCAGTGCCAACTCTATCTTAGAGATTGTCATTCAAGTTTCGCTATTCTCAATTATGGATATTTTAATCAAACTCTTTGATTTGGAAATATACAACTTTTTGTGATATATCACCCTTTTTTACTTGAAATAATACGGAGTATGTTAGAAGGACTTGATACATTAAATGGTAGGGATGATAATTGAGACAAGTCGTTAAAAATGCTCTTTTAAGTTATTAAAAACTTTTATAAAATAATATTTATTTGTTAATATGTTTGGTAGTGATGTTATCGGAAGCGATAATTTATAAAATACCTTCTTTAACTTTTAAACTAACAGCCGATTTAAGAGTTTTCGTAAAATAATTGACATTTCATAACATTTTTTGAATGTTGCAAGTTATCATTACAATTAATTGTCCAATTATTTCATTAAAAATTCTTCATCGAATACTGAATGTTAGAGAAGGTATTTTATTAGTTATTGCTCTGGATATGTAAAAATTGTTGTTACCGATATATTTATACCAAAAAATGATGTAGGAAATCCCCTAATTCTTTAACAGTTGGCTACATAAAAATTTGAATGACCGATCGGATATAATATGGTAAATAAATGGTTTCAAACCAAGAAGAACCATGTGGAACTATACTTTCATTCTGCACTAACAATGGTTTTTTAGAACATGTACAATGATGATATTATATGAAACAAATGCATGGAAGCATACAAGCTTGATTTCATAAGCAGACAAATACCCTTAGAATCCATTCTTTAAGCTACTCAAGAATGGAACTTGTACAACTTCAATGCATCTTGCCGAGAAAAGGACTGAAGATTTATAATAAAAAATTAAAACTAGGGATCATTTCAATTTCCAGACGGTAGCGAAGATGGACCATCATCAGTGTAGCCACAGCATTGTATAAACTGAATCTGGTGTTTACTTCTGCAAACGAATTGTGATTATCACTCTTTAAACTTGTTGGTACCAACCGAACTCTTGTTTGTAGCTTCGTTGTCCCAAGATGGATCCACGGGAGGAAGCTGGTATTCATCAGGCGTGAGGGCCAGTGCGAAATCAGGCAATGTTGGTGCACTGTCCATAATTCTACAGTTAATGAAATGACTTATTAGAGGTTTTTAGAGAAGGTTGGATTTACATCTTCTAACTACGGCATTGTTTCGTCGTCTATTGTAGAGCTCCTGAATATTGAGAAGGAACACTTACTGTTCATGCGTATAGCGGTCCCTGTTGGTCCGCACCTTGCTAGAAGTATCCTTAGGGATCTTCTCCATTAGAAACTTCATAGTACCCCAAAGAGGGGGATTTCTGTATCAAAGAATTGAAGATATACTGAATACTAAAGCAAGGTTAATAAACTTAAACTAATAAAGATGGACCCAAGCCCCTCTGCAGCTTCCCCTCCCCCCAGTTCAAGGGTAAAAAGGTTAATCTGAAAGATGCTGGACGAATAAGAGATGCACCTAGATGTAGGAACTGCAGCATTGAAAGCTTCACATCCCCTATCACCTTCTTTAAGATACTCATCTGCAGCTTGCAAAGCGGCTACAGCTGTACTATGGGATCTTTCTGTGTTTCCTTCATCAAGGATCAAACCATGATAATAATATGCTGCAGCCTGGTTAAAGGACAGAACATGGTGATTATTGTCGAATACAATAGGCTCATAAATTGAAGTAGCTGTGATAATGCATCAAACAGAAAGATGAACGAAAACAAAAATGCAGTTATTTCAACGATCATTCAGTTTATGCCGACATATGTACAATGATTCAACAAAATTCAGAAAGGGCTAGCTGGTTAGCTGTTTCTTAACCCCCTCTTGCAAAATTAATCACGAATTGAGAAGTGGGACGTGAAGATCTATCTAATACAATGGTGATTAAATTGGCGGAGCAGAATAAGTTACCTTAGCTTCAGCGTATCTCCATTTCACAAACAGTTTATGCTTTTCGCCCCACCCATTTGATAATGGAAGACTGATAATGTTATCTTGGGCCTACACAATAAATTGATTCCAATAAAAGAAGAGACGGAGGGGGGGGGGACATAAAGGTAGATTCTTAAAGCATCTACCTTGATCGTTTAATTGACGTTTCGCTTTTCAGTATATCGAGCTTTCATAGTTAGTTTCCCAGTTATTTGTAAAAAATTACAATAAAATTATATTTTCAAAGACAAATCAAGTGATATGAAATGTTATATTTATTAGAATAAAGAAAAAGTAGGTGGTTGTCGAATGTTAGTAAGCGAAAACCTCAATTAAAATGAATCGGAGGTAGTAATATATACTCTGATAATGTTATCTTGGGCCTGCTGCCAGTACTTTACCATCTCACACGCAAGTCTTCTTTTTACCGCTAATGTAGCCTTGGTACTGTCAATGGCAAGACCAAGTTGAATATCAACACCCTGATCACAGCAATGATTCAGAAATTATGGCATGGAGGCAGTAATAGTGATATTAATCAACACAAGGAAGGAAAATAACAGTATATTAAGAACTTCACACACAGGCAGACACCACAGAGAGAAGTGTGAAACACATAAAATGAAAATTATTCACACAAATAGATGGGTAGTGCCCTCTCATTTTTCATCTCCTTGTATCTACACCTTCGTGAAGTTATATTTTGAAGAGACCAAATCTCCTTAAACAGCTTTGATGTACTAGTGGTTCGGCTATAGTTCAACAGAGTGGCACTAAATGTAGCTGAGCTAAACAATGACTTGAACTGATCAATAACGCCACAAATAAATAGCATTGTGGTTGTAAGTGATCATGTTTCTGTCTTCTAGAATAGCTCATACCTGTGCCAGTGCTTGGAGGCATAGTGCTCTTAGGTTTCCTTCAGCTAAATCTACAGGAAGATTTCTCCTGGTACACCATCAATTGTCAATAGAGAAAACAATGAAGCTACGTATGTTATTATAAATCATAGCTTAGACGAAATTCAGTGGATTTAGGTTCATGTACCTGAGTTCTGTAGGGAACTTCGGAAGAACTTGTCGGACAGCACAGTCAAGGTACCCTGCAGCCTTCAGAAACACATCAACTGAAGACTTCCTATTTTCTGTTGCATTAATTGCATTTAATAAGGGGAAGAAAACAATCGAAATCGAACATTAACTTTAAGAGCTAAACAAGAAAGGCTGGTATATAGAATTTCATGACAACCAACAAATGCTCACCTTCTGAGATCTTCGGCTGATGGCCATCAGCATATGTTCGTGGAAGAAGCATAAAGTTAGCTTTAAATAATGAGAGAGTCGCCATCAAGTGCAAAACTGACAATACTTCATACCAAACACTAAACATTGCTGTCTCCTGAAAAATATTGAAAAGCTTATAAAAAAAAGTATCTCCATATCCAAGGTAGCACTTCAAACAAAGCCATAAAACTTAAGAGTGACACTATTTTTCCAGCCTGACCTCTTTCTCATCTTCTTGATTGACCCAAATAAACTGTACATTGTGCTGTAAGGAACTACCTGTAAGATTGACACCCTTAGAATCAAAATTTGCTTTAACACATTAATTTTAATATATGACCCAAAATATAGATGATTTACCATCTTCAACTAGTCCTAAAAGAACAGGTAAGTAATCCTCAAGAGCTTGCAGAAGATCAGACTGGATCAAACCTAGTGCACGAAACGATGTAGATTCATCAATATGTACTAAATTTAGAACTTACCGGACCATTCTCTAAACAACTAACCTTGTTGGCTACCATATTTCTTTTTTGTTCTTGTAATAGTTAGACCTTCTTGCATAGCCAAAACAACTATTCTAGTCCTAAGAGCAGTCAGGCGTTCCACTAAACTTTTCGACAACTCATCACCAATCGATTCAGAGAGATCAACAGCCTTAGGAATTCGCAACCCAGGAACAAAGACAGAAACTTCCCCAATCTTTCCTGGCCTTCGACGGCTTCCAACGCCATCAGCGGGAGTAGATATCAGGCATCCCATATTCTTGTATATCTTGTATCACTCACCTTTGATCAATGAAAAGTAATAGCAAAAGAATTAGAACTAACTGAATACTAGCAAAAATCACAGGAATGTAATAAGGACTCACAAGGTTTTGAACAAATGAGCTACAACTTGTAGCTCCAAGTGGCTCATTCAATAAATAAAGACAGCTACGAGAGAAAATATCCAATTTCCACAAGAATCTACATATTCAAAGTCTATGAGCAATTAATAAGAATATTTGTCAAAGTCTATCACAAGTTGAACTAATGAACCATAATTCTCCAATACTTTCTGCATAATAAAGTGTGTATTTACTCATTACAGTGGAGGAACTAATGAACCGTAATTCTCCAATACTCTCCCCCAAGAAAAATTATGTTGTTCGCCCCCCAATTTTTTTATATTTTTTCTTATAAGTATGGTATCAATTAATCTGCCCCTACATAAAAATCGTGATTCCGCTACTGACAACAAGTACAATGCAAATACAAGGGGTAAAGAAAGTGACATCAATACCATAGAGAAGCCATAAATTGACAAGTGTGATGCATTGAATCATTTACATGTATCTATCTTGCACTTTTTCTAATTACTTCAACTCTGCCTCCCTCTTCTTTTAAATTCTCTCATTTACAAATGGAACTTTATAGCTACCTACAAGGCTAAAAAAGATCGAATCTTCAACTTTTATAAGAAAGTTTCAATGCAATAAACAAAGAAAAAGGGCATATCATAGACTAAACAATGTTATTAATAAAGGGGTCAGAATCAAACCTGCTGTAAACCAGATGGAAAAAAACTGCATTAACTATAAGAATCAAGAATGGAACAAGTGATCCTATCGGGGGCTCACAATCCTTATGAACTTCTAGTTAACGATGATCAGGCAAAATATATATGGGTGACATTTAAGGGATGCACTGGCTTCTTTTAGACACAAAAAAAAAATAAAAATAAAAATAAAAATATTGGATTTTTAATGGTTTTCTGGATCTTTTTGGGGTTATACTGTTCTGGCAAAAAACTGAAAGCCAACTGAAACTAACTCAATTCATCTCAATTGACTTTATAGTGTTTGAATATAGTGCAATTCTTGAAGTTGGAGAAGTTGTCATTTGAAACAAAAATAGACAGATATTTGGGAAATATGAACACATTAGTCTTACTCTTGAATAATAATTTTCAGGTTTCAGAATTGTGCTAAATACTACCAATTGAGAAGCTGTCATTGTCATCATTAGGACAGAGAGAGAGAGAGAGTTTCAATATGTTAACTGTAAGATTTAAGAATGTGTTCAAGGTCTTGTTTGGTTTGGGTGTAGGAAAGTAAAAGATACAGGTATACATTTTCTTTAGCTTCAATACAACTAGTAAGAATAGTTAGGAATGACTTTCGAGGATCTTATCTCCTCTATAACAAGCATTCATTAAGAAAATATATAATTATACATCGGAATATATATATATTCCATTAATTCAAATTTAGTCTCTTTGTGACATGTATATCAGACTAATCAATTTAACGTGTCGAATATAATAAACACAGTGATTTATTATTTCTTCCATGTAAATATTTTAGGAATGTTCACCAAAACGCATGTATAAAAAGAATGTTTATCTAGTCCATTTTTGTGTCGCATTCTATTGTATCTTCCGTATCTTTACAATACAATACGAAAGATACCTTTTAGAGGTCGTATTCCATATCTTTTGTCCATATGTATTGTACTTTATCTTAGCATTTATATCATTTATGAAAAATACAGTGGAATTTTGATGCTTAATTTTTATCATTATGGGAATTGAAAATTCTGAGGAACCAAGTCTTGAGAAAAGTCCAACATACAATATGACAATTGGCACATTTGGAGTTTTCTTTCTGACGGTGGTAACTGAATTTTCGTTATTTAATGCCTATTTTACGTTTTGGCTAGGGAATGCAATAAAATATAAAATATAAAATATACTATTGAGTCTCTTCCCCCTTGTTGATAAATGATACACTATCATGTTATTCATGTATGGCATATTCTAATTTGTCAAAATGATAACAGTTTTGAAATGTTCACTTCCTCCCTTAGCAACTTAGCAATGGCATATACCTTGTTATAAATTACTGTAAATGTTAATGTTATAGTGATTTTTAAGTGTTCATATTTCAATATCTTTTAGCTCGAGTTTGCTAGTTTGCTTGAGAACAAGTAGTTGTGACCATCAATGATAATTGAGATCTTCTAGATGGGTTCATTAGATCGTGGGTTGACTAATCATCTTGTTATAACAATTGATTTTAGATTGAATACTTGTTCATTCTTAATATTATATCAAAAGCGTGATTGGTTTCACGATGAAAAATTATCTAAGTACATCATCAAATACATTAAAAAATCATGTTCCAAAAAATTAATAACTACAACCTATTTGTGTGGAGTGTTATAGTGGAGGAACTAGAATGTGGGAGGAACTAAGGTATCGGGACAGTTCCCTACTAATTTTTTTTTTTAAGTTCTATTAAACATTTTCTAAAATTTATTATATATATTCATTTCCTTAACTATATTTGTATTTTTTTATTTATATGATATCAACTTATTTATGATTTCTCCATTGAAATATTATATTGAAATACCCAATAATTCCTTTCTATACTTCAACTTCTACCCATCCCATAATTTTTTAAATATTTCTTTTTAATACCATCCCAACAATATTTTATACAAGAAATACGGAGTACAAAATACAAGATGAGGCCATACCTTTGCTTATTATCATGCATACGTGTCACTGAGCTGGCCAATCACAAAAGTCCATTATTTCAAGAAAGTTGACAAACTCGTGTCACCATATTATAGGTTTGGTGGTAGTAGGCAGCAGAAAGCAATCCACCTATGCCTAAATATGGCAACATCACGTGCATTCAAGTTTCTAACTCAAGAGGACATGACATGTGGTGCTTATTAAATAGACGTACGCAGTTTTTAATATTAGAAATAATTCTTTCATACCAGGTAATTGATCATTTAATAAAAAAAATTATTTCATTATAGCTAATCATTATTATCAATATCATTTTTTTCATTAAGTTAAAAAAATATTTTTTTCTCCTAAATAATTTAATTTTCATTGATTATTATTTCTCTCGTCTTTAAAATAATAAAATCGATTCTTACTTTGTATACAAATGATTGATGTTTTTAATTATCTCTTGTATGAAAATAATGTATGATGTCTTTTACCTTATTTGTCCTTATGATAACTTTTTTTTATGTATAAGAAGTAATTAATAATGTCAATTAAAACAAATAAAGTAGTGATATGAAGGGAAAAAAATTACTTGAAAATGTAAAAAATTAAATATTTTGATATATTAATATTAGGTTAAAATATCAATCATTTAGAGATGAAGGGAGTATTATATTAATAAAATAATTTTGAGGTAGATAATCAATTATATTGAGATACAGATATTTATCGATTATACAATAATTATTAAGTTGACACGTGTCCAAAAGTCTTACCTATTTTTAGGAATTAAATAATTGATTGTCCAGTGAGGGTGGAGGTGGACATTAAGATCTCCGAACAGGTGGGCTGCGTATTGTGAAGGCAATGATGAGTTGTACGTGGAGGGTGGAGGCACTTTTGACGGTTCAGGATGTCGGGTTTTTTTGTTTGGTGAGCTGGATTTGCTGTTATGTGATTTTGTCGTAGTTGAAAAATATCTCAAGGTACAAGACAAAAACTTTTTATTTTTAAAATATAACTCGAATCGGTGTTACAAATTGACACATAAACATTAGTTTTATACTCGATCGATTTTGGAACATAAACTCGATCCAACTAAAAAATTATTATGCATAATTATTAAATTAATAATGTATACAAATAATATGTTTGAACACTCGCTATATATTACATTAGTATGAAAATTTGAATTTTGTTAACGAAAATGCTCAAATTAAGTTGACATAGAGTGGAACTCGGCCAGGGTTTGACTCATCAATATTGATACTCGATTTGGAATAAAACTGGAACATTAAGGTTAGACTCGACTAGATATTATCGAAGCGAATTTAAAAGCTTTTTTTAGGGTTGATAGATTTGGCTAGTTTAAAACTTTAGCCTTATCGTATGGGGAGTAAAGTTCGAGTCTTGTATAGGATCTTCGTCACTTGTCACATACACACTCTTTTTTATATTGGCCTTATCATAGGTAGTACTTTTATCTAGTATGTTCAAGATACCCAAGTACTCAATATATTTAGTATTTCGGTTCCATCATATTTAAAAATTAGCCAAAGAAAACCACTTTGAGTGGTTGTATCTCTAATGATTTGGCAAATATTATGGTATATAACTATATGAGGAATACGAATATACATATACTAACTATGAACATATATAGGTAGATCATAGACATGGGATGGGTCCAATCGGACGTCGTAGGAATTCGGTCCATTGACTTGGGACGAGTCCACTAGGCTCTTAAGTGGCCCCTTAACCCACTTGTTAATAAATTGTATTTGGTATTACTCTCTTCATTCATAAAAGATTATCATTTTTTTTGAAAACTTTTTATAGTTTAATTTTGATCGTAAATTTTTTATTTGTATTTTATAATATTTGATGAAAAATGTCGATAGAAAAGAATTTGAAATGTATTTTTTTATTGATATATTTTCATAAAATATTATACTCGACTCTTTACAAACATAAATTCAATTATAAAAAAATGAAGTAAGATAATCTTTAGGAGCGAGAAAGTATAAAGTGAGTGTTCGCTCTATAATTGGTCTTGAATCGGGACAATTTGGCGCTCTCTATTGCTAGGTTCATTAGTTACATCTTTATAACTTTATTGTCTCTGTGTTGGGCCTAACTGGACCAAAAGAGTACACATAAAGACCTTTAAATAATATTTGGGTCCACCGAGCAAAGAACATGGTTTAATGCTCTCAAAGAAAAGTTTACTATATTTGGCAATTGGCATCATATTAATGACTTAAATTTATCCGTCTCGCCAAATTATTAACTCATGCTCAATTTTATCCTTATTATTTCAAATCGGATAAAATTAAAGATTGAATTACTGTTTTCGGTCGGTTGAGGATTCCATCTATTATCTATACTATATATACATAAATAGAGATTTGTTGGTTATTTGAGCACGACAAAATTTTTCTTCATTTAATGCCTTTAGTAATTATAAATTATCACATTTTAATTGGAGGACATAATAATTTGTGATAAATTAATGCTTCCATAAGCTTAATGTAAGACAATAACTTTTCACTATATAATATATTAATTTGCTTTTAACTACATCATATAACTATCTCGAACTTTAAATCTATATTGTTATATATGTCATAAAAATTATAGAAAAAAATAAAATTTGAAGATAAAGTATGAATCAAGTATATTGTTACGTTAAAAATATTGTTGGTAAGTATTTAACCAATTTCACAGCGCGTTAAATGTATCCGAATCTTAGTAAACTACATATTGCTAGTAAACTTTAAAATAAACAAAATTTGAGTGAAAAAAATGCGTGTTTAAAAAAAATAAAAACATTCATCCATAATATTTAATTCTAAATAAAACTATTCTTCACAAAAATATATCGCTCATATGCCCTCCCTCTCCGGCTACGTTCTTCATAATTACTCTCCCACACGTAATACTCTATTCACTCGCAACATAAATTTTGAAAATATTTAATTAATAAAGAATATAAATCGATATACCATTCCTAAATTATTTAATAATCAAAATTAGATGACACATAATTTGATTTGAATGAGATTGGAAACTATGAAATATATTTTAAAATATATTTTCACAAAAGACATACAACCTATTAAAAAATATTTAATTTCAACATTCAAACAATCAACTCATCAAAATAAAAAATCAAAAAAATTAACTAAAATTTCCAACTCAAATCATAAATCATCAAATACAATTCAAAATTACCCCTCACTCTTTCCAAATATTCATAACTACCCCTTTATTTATTCTAAATTACAAACTCACCCCAAACCAAAAATGTCCAACCTCACAATTCCTATTATTATCAACTTTAGAAAATTACAAAACCAACACATATAAAATCAACTTATTACACATTCGCACATATTTTCATATACACATTTCCAGGTCTGTCTTCTTCACGATCTCTCTCTAAAAATATATTTTTATATATTTATTTTATATATATAACAGTATACATATATATATATATATTAATATAATGTTATTGTTTTAAGAGATTTTTATAGGTACATGATTGATTTAATATGGTTTATTTGTTGTTGCAGTTTTATTGGTTGAATTATCATTTTGAAGCACTAAAAGTGAAATTATAGGATAAAGGGGGGCTTAAAGATTGGATTTTTTTTGTTGGTTTAAGATTTTGGAGGGATTAATTGGTGGATTATAGAGGGTTTGATTGAGGAGTTATTAATTGAAGACCTAAAAGTGGGATTAAACTAGAAAGGGGGATTAAAGATTGGATTTTTTTGTTGGTTTAGGGATTTGAAGGGTTAATTGGTGAATTATAGGGGCTTGATTGAGGAATTATTAATTGAAGACCTAAAAGTGGAATTAAACTAGAAAATTGTATTAAAGATTGAATTTTTTTGGTTGGTTTAGGGATTTTAAGGGATTAATTGGTGAATTATAGGGTTTGATTGAGGAATTATTAATTGAAGGCCTAAAAGTGGGGTTAAAGTAGAAAAGGATATTAAAGATTTGATTTTTTTTTGTTGGTTTATTGATTTGAGGGGATTAATTGGTGGATTATAGGGGTTTGATTGAGGAATTATCATTTGAAGACCTGAAAGTGAAACTAGACTATTCAAGGGGGATTAATGATTGGATTTTTTTGCTGATTTAGGGTTCTGAAGCGATTTATTAGGGGATTTTAGGTGGTTTTTGGAGGAATTAGGCTAGGGTTTTGTCTAGGAAATAGAGGTTGGGTGATGAAATTGTTGGGGTGAGGGGAGTGGAAGGTTATAGGAGTGGAGGGATTTGATTGAATTTGATGGTTATCAGCAGCTGCTGGGAAGACGTGGAAAATGCTTATCGGTCATTATTATGCATGGATCGTTACTTCGGGAAGGTGAAGGTGAAGCTCATCGCAGGAGAATCTGGCACATGCCCTCGCCCAAATCTGTTTCTGATCGTTTTTTGAAGGTAGCAGCTTTGTTGTTCGAACTTTTATTGTTTCTTTGTAATTTTTTTAAATACTATTTTCTTTTGTGTTCAGTTTGATTGGTTTATTGTCAATTATTATTGGGTATGTTCGTTTATGTGTCTGCCTTCTGTTTGACAAACCCATATCATGTTAGATTTGTTCCTAGAGATGTCACTAGATTTTGTTCTTTTATCTGCTGATTCTATACGTTTCAGAGTGAGAGAATGCATCCAGCATTTGTTTCCAAATATTTTTGCTGAAACAAATTCACATAATGTCCCTGGTTTAAAATTGTAGTTATTCATTTTGGTTGATGTCCAACAGCCTCTGGACGTGTGCCATTGTTACGGTTTTGTGGGTGAGTATCAATGAAGTATTCTGTAGTCAACGATTGGTAGAAACTGGGCAAAATTGTACTGTTCTTCTTTTTTCCGGAAAGAATACAATGGGCGCTTGTCATTCCTTTTAGAGCTATCTATTTCCTTTTGCAGTTAGGGGCGTTAAAGGAATGTAAATTTTTATCATGTTAGAAAATTATTTACTCGAGTTGGAACTTTTAGTAATTTCAAGCATCATTTGTAGACAGGTGGATATTTAAGGCGCTCAAATATGTGTGGCTCTTTTTTGCACCCATCCTTGAATATATATTTTCCTGTTTGACTTTTGGATATTTGTTCGAAAGATTTCGGAGATTGGATATGCTTTTGTTACAGAAGGATTCAATTCCTCGAATAACGGGCCGAAACCTGTTTCCTTACCACCAGGCCAGGAGCCCATACCCCATTTCTATTCAAGATTAATGATAAAAAAATATTTTGGAATATTATATATTACTATTGGTTGTTTGTTAACTGCAGTCCAAATATATATAGAATAGATTCCCATGCTTTTGGTGGATAAAGATAAGTTATTTGCATATAATGAATGGATTAGTTTATGACAGCACTCTGGTAATTTCTCACTGTGATTTTCATTCTCATGTTAATATAGAGGCACCGATCCTTAGGATTATTTTTTATGCTCTGTTTCTTATTTCTTTCGAGAAGTCCGATTGAAATTAGGAATTTAAGAACTGAACTTAATTTGGCTTCTTCCCGAAATACCTGATCATTTTGCATGGTTTGCTAACGGCCTCCGCATATATTCCATAGCTGATACCATCATTGGGAGCAAATGTTCTCTTCTAGTAACCCAATCTGCGATTGGTATTCTGGTCCCTTAGTGGCCTTCATGATTCCCTTCCCATGATAAGTTGTAGATCTTGCTATTATACTTGTATCAGTATAGTTCCATAACCTGATAACTCAGTCATTTGATGAACTCGTTTCTTTATTTATGTCACATGTATTATAACAGGTGGTGATTTGTCTAGAGTTATCTTTTGCTCCCTGCTCTGTTTGACGGAACCTTGTTTTATGCAGGATGGTCGCACTATATGTGTAGGTGATTGTGCTCTTTTCAAGCCGCCTCAAGAGTCCCCACCATTCATCGGAATTATACGTGGTTTGATATACGACAAAGAAAATAATTTGCTTTTGCACGTGAATTGGCTTTATAGACAAGCAGATCTGAAGCTTGGCAAAGGCATCCTGTTGGAATCCACCCCTAACGAAATTTTCTATTCGTTTCATAAGGATAAGGTTCCTGCTGCCTCACTGCTGCATCCCTGTAAAGTTGCATTCCTTCCAAAAGGTGTTGAACTTCCTTCAGGGACTTTTTCTTTTGTTTGTCGGCGAGTGTATGACATAGAGAGTAATCGTTTATGGTGGTTGACGGACCAGGATTATATTAATGTGAGTTTTGATTGAGTATTACTTTGATTCTTAGTTCTTCATTGTTTTCTTACTCAATTAGGCCTCTATTAACTGTAATAGAGGGAGATGGACGTCTTCATATTAATCAATTATTAATTCCTTATTAATTGAAAATGTGCAATGGAGGAAGATGGATGTCTTCATATTAATCAATTGTTAATTTCCTTATTAAATGAAAAAATTGTTAGAGTAGAGGCTTTGAAATGTTGTGTTTATAGTTATTGCATTTATAGTTATCTATATCTGATCAAATTAGTTATTTGTGTTAAATTAGGAACTACAGGAAGAGGTAGATCAGCTATTGTACAAAATGAGAAAAGAAATGCCTGGAACAGTGCCTACAGATGGCCGTTCTCTTAAACCCGTAAACGGTCCAACCTCAACATCTCAGTTAAGACCTGGATCTGATAGCATGCAGAGTCATTCTCACGGTAAAGGGAAGAAGAGAGAGCGTGGGGATCACTATAATGATCCTCTGAAGCGTGAGTCCTCAATCAAAATGGAGGACGCCAGTTCTGGTCTGCTGAGAACGCAGAGCAGTTTGAGGTCAGACATTGCCAAAATAACCGAGAAGGGTGGACTTGTAGATTCTGATGGGGTTGACAAGCTTGTTCACCTTATGCGACCAGATAAAGTGGAGACGAAAATGGACCTGGGGACGTGTTCAATTCTAGCAGGTGTTATAGCTGCCACAGATAAGTTTGAATGTCTTAATAGGTTTGTACAGCTCAGAGATAATACCACATATTGGATGGCGAATGGCTTCAAAATATTCACAAAGGGAAGACTGGTAGTGGTAGTAATTTAAAGGACGGTGATAAGTTTGTTGAGGAGTTTCTATTGGTTTTACTTGAGTACTCAGAGCTTAAACTTCACCAACTCTCAGATATCAGTACAGATGTGCAATATTGAAGTAAAATCACCAGCCAAATCTTTTGAGTAAGCATAAAAATTTGGAAATCCAGAAGAAGGCAAAAAGTTTAGTTGACACATGGAAGAAACGAGTTGAGGCTGAATTTAAGATAATGGATGCAAAAAGTGATTCAAATCAATCTATGACATGGCCTTCCAAGTCCCGCCTCCCTGAAGCTTCTCATGGGGGAAACAGGGTTTCTGTTGGGTCTGGAGATATGGCTGCAAAAAGTGCAGTTACGCAGTTATCTTCATCCAAGACATCATTGAATAAGCCTTCGTCAGGAGAAGCAACAAAATCTGCTTCTTCATCCTCTGGTCCTGCAAAAAATGTGTCATCGCCAACTTCAGTGAGGGATGGTCAGCCCAAAACTATTGCTGGAGGTTCCTCTGAAGTTCCACTTGCCACGAAGGATAATAGAAGCAGTAGTTCCAGTCAGTCGCATAATTACGGCCAATCACTGTCAGGCAAGGAGGATGCAAAGAGTCCAACTGCTGGGACATCAAGTGTCAAGGTATCAAGTAGATCACGGAACCGAAAGTCTGTGTCTTCTGGTCGTCAGAGAGATTCTTCAAACAAAAATTCATCATTGCAGAGAATTTCAGCTTCTGAAAAAACGACACATTCTGGATTAAGTTCCCAAAAAACTCATGATCCTCCTGGTCTTGTGGGGAGCAGCACTCACAAGTTGATTGTCAAGATACCAAATGTTGGACGTAGTCCTGTTCGAAGTGCTGGTGGTGGGTCAGTTGAAGACCATTCTGCTTTGAGTGGACCAGCTACTTCTCCTGTGCTTGATGAAAAGCATGATCAGTCAGAACTTAATGGTAAGCCAAGAAGTGACATATGTCTAGAGGACTCATATTCTGATGTAAATGTGGGATGTTGGAGAAGTAATGACCCCAAAGATATTGCGCCTGGTCCCGATAATGCTGACCCGGTGTCATTTTCTCTCCCTCATGAATACCAAACCAGAAATGCCATTGATGTTAAGAAATCAACTGAGATATCTGAAGCTTCGTCAGAATCATCCGTTAATAAATTGAAACCAGGGACATCTCAGAATGGATCTATCTGCTCCACTTTTCGCTCCATGAATGCTTTGATTGAGAGCTGCGTCAAATATTCTGAGGGAAATACTCCTTCCATTGGGGATGATGTTGGAATGAATCTCCTTGCAAGTGTCGCTGCTGGTGAAATGACAAAGTCTGACTTAGTTTCTCCACTCGATTCTCCTCAAAGAAACAGCTTCACAGAGGAAGCTCAAACAGCTGATGATGCTAGATCAAAGTCATCATCTGGAAATGGTGAACAGGATCTTGATGATAAGAAAAAAGTAGTTACCCTGACTTGGCCAATGGATGGGCATCAGGCAATATATGCACCACCAGGCTTCGATAGAGCTATAAAACCTTCGTCATCTTGTGAAAACAAACTCGACTCAATGCTCGTGAAGTGCTCTAAGTCTTGTACAGATCCGTCAACAGAAGCTGCAGATGAGATGAAAGGTTTAACTTCTTCTGCACCTGTCAATATGGAAGAAAAGCTAGGGGATGGTGAGCGAAGCAGATCGCTTTGTGAGGACAAAGCTTCCGTGTGTCAAGGAGCTGATGAAAACGTATGTGATAAGCCCTCTGGATCTTTGGAAGGAGACTCTAAAGCCATCCTAAATGAAGTTAATGCTGACGTGAAAGTTGCAATGTCATCATCTGGTGCTTTGTTGAAAGAGGTGGCTAAGCAAAATGTCTCTAAAACTTCAACTCATAAATGTGATAATATAGATTCCCAACCGAAGCTACCTGGTGGTGGGGAAGTAGTGTCTGTTCATGTATCTGAAAATGATGTTGGTGCAGAAAATGTTGGTAAATTAAAAGTTACAAGTGCAGATGAGAACATCTCTAAGAACTTTGTTAGTGAGTGTGAACGAGATAAACTTGTTAAAGATGCTCTTCCTGGTGGAGATCAGGGTATGGTTCAATTGGACTCTGCTGGTACTGGTCCTTCGAGAAATAGCTTGGAATGTGGGGACGAAAATAAGCCCAGCTTGGAGTGCCCTCAAGATGATTTGAGATATGCTGAGGAAAGAGAATTGAAGGTGCCTATTGTCGAAGCAGAAGAGAAAGAGTGTGCTTCCATGACAGAAGCTTCGTCCTCAAGTGGAGGCCCAGATACAAACTCAAAGATGAATTTTGATCTGAATGAAGGCTTTATCGTGGATGATGGGAGATGTGGAGAACAAACTCCCGTGACAGCCCCTGTTTGCTCGTCAAATATTCAGATAATTAACCTGATGCCTGTAACTGCATCGAGTCTTGTTACAGTTACTGCTGCTGCCAAGGGTCCATTTGTTCCTCCTGAAGATCTATTGAGAAGCAAGGGAACGCTTGGATGGAAGGGATCAGCAGCCACTAGTGCATTTCGACCAGCAGAACCCAGAAAGATTCTTCATGCTCCATCAGGTTCTGCAAGCATTTCGTCGACTGATGCCTCAACAAGCAAGTCTGGCCGTGCTCCACTAGATTTTGATCTGAATGTGCCAGATGAAGGAATTTTGGAGGAGAAAGCTTCTCGAGATTCAGTCGCTGGAGATCAAGATATTCCCCGCCCTGGCCGTTGCTTGGTAGGGTTTGATCTTGATTTGAACCAAACTGATGAATCCAGTGATGTGGGGCTTTGTTCAGCTAGCAATGTCCCTGGGCTAGAACCTGTTTCAATGGCAGCCGTGAAGCCTATGATGATGGGTGGAGTAGCCATGAATGATCCAAGGAGGGATTTTGACCTAAATTTTGGGCCTAGTGCTGATGACACGGAAGCTGAGCAGTCTTCATCTCACCAGCAAGCTAGGGGTAGCATAAACACTCAACCGCTCATTGCTGGGATTAGAATGAACAGTGCTGAAGTTGGAAACTACGGCTCATGGTTTCCTCCTGCCAATTCTTTCACTACAGTTATGCATCCATCTATTTTGCCAGACCGGTCACAGCCTGCAGTTGTTCCATCAGGTGTACCTGGAAGACTTTTGGGACCGGGTGGAACACCATTTATTTCGGATGTCTTTCGTGGGTCTGTATTGTCATCATCTCCTGCTCTGCCTTTCCCGCAAAATCCTTTTCAGATCCCTGTATATCCTGTTGGGGCGCCATTCCCTCTGCATTCAGCGTCTTTTTCAGTTGGACCATCTTCGTTTATTGATCCTTCCACTGGTGCAAGGCTTTTCCCACCACCTTCAAGTGCACAGTTGATGGCCCAAGCTGAAGGAATATCATCACAATATCCTAGGCCTTATACCATCAGTCATCCTGAAGGTAATAGTTTTAACAGTACTGAGAGTAAGTGGGGGAAGCAAGGTCTTGACCTAAATGCTGGTATAAGATCCATGGATGTAGAAGGGAGGGCCGAGGTGATCCCCGTAGCATCCAATAGGAACTCAATGGCCAGATCTCAATCAGTACCTGAAGAACAGGCAAAAATATACCAGGTAGGAGGTGGAGGTTTGAAAAGGAGGGAGTTTGACAGGGGTTGGGACAATGATAATTTCAGGGCTAAGCGGCCATCGTAATACAATCCTGGAGATCTCAAAGACTCAAAGCTAGTAAGTTCAATTACTGATCAAAGTTTGAAAATATTATACAATACAAACAAATATATTTAAGATCAAAGTTTGAAAATTATAACTATAAAAAAAGTGGACAATCTTTGTGGGATGGAGGGAGTAGTAAATTCTGAAAGTATGTTCTAGTCTTCCGACACACTACATATTGTAAACGGTAATTGTGTGATTGTCCTCTTCGATTTTTTCCTACTGTACATTTCCTCAACCGTTCTATGTTTCTAGATATTGGAAGACGGATGTTGCACTATGGAATTTGAAGATGTGAAGGGTTCATCCGCCTCAGAGGGAACCTCTACACATCTTCAAAACGCTTTGCGAGCAACCATCATGGAGACCCATTGCAGAACTCTCTTTTGGTGGACCTCAAAACTGTTTTTATCCTGTAGATAGATATCTGACTGTTACAGATCATAAATTATGATGGCCAGATTGGCATACTGAACATGTGCTTCAAAGAATGTTGTGATAAAATTTGTTGAAGTACTTGTACTGATCATGCCCTGTTTGTGCTTTCTTGTTCAATCCTCTCTTTGTTTTTATCAAATTATCATTTCAATAAATTACATTACTACAGGGGAAGAAGATCAAACTTAAATTATGTTTGTCAAGTATCCAATAATTAATTGTCATTGGGATTTGTGTGGTCGTCGCTTGTTCTTTGCATTCCCTAGCCACGAAACTTATGTTAAATTTTGTAATGTAACGTAATTTTTATATGCCAAGACATATGCAAGATATTGTAAAGTTGCATATTTTTATGCCAAATTTTATTTCCAATCTTGGTCAAAATATTCAGTTTGCTAAAAAACTACGTAGTATTTAATAACATTGGCAAGTTTGGTTATAATGAAACACAACATGAAAGCTGCTTAGCTTAGCTTTTGAGAAGTGTTTAATACAAATTTATTTTTTCTTCTCTTTTCCTCAACTTATAGTCCCATGGAAAACAAGGTATGGACAACTATCAAAGTGTGTTAATTCCATAAGCACCTAATAAAGAATCTAGATATTTCATGAGTAGAAGCAAAAGGGTAACAAATTGTAGCTGTTTGATTCAGTTACCCAGACCTCCTTAAGAATGTTAATAAGCCTAAACCAGCAACCAGTGCAGTGCCAGCTGCAACAGCGCTATATGCCGATGCCCATGAATCAGCATTTGCATAGTCCGTGCTTCTGGAGCCGGAGGCCCTCCTACGGCCAGATGTTCCCGAGTAATCAAGGTACAACTTTAGTCCCTGCCAATAGTCGACGAATTCACGTGTTAACCCCTCTCATTAATTCGTGAATTTCACTTGAACAAGAAACGAAGTATCAAAAACACAGCTAAAAGGGTTCTCGAGTAGATAGCCTCACATTAAGGATGCCAACTATTCTCAAATGCTTGAATAGTATGTTACAAAGAGATAAAAAGTATACCTTCCATCCAACAGACTTTGCATGCTGAACAGCAGCAGCAAGATCGCTGTCTGATGCGAGTACAACTTTATCATGATCTTCATCATCATACTGCAACACAATCGTTCCCCATTAGTAGACATTAAAAATTCATATGTGGAGTGGGATCGAGAGGAATAGAAGAATATCAAACGACTAGAAAATACTGAGAATTAAGGAAGAGCAAAATGGAATAAAAGAAAAGGTGTTGGTTATTACAAGAATCTGAGGTATTTTATGGCGGTCAATATCATCTCCTACTCTCTGAAGAATTGCAGTTATAAGCTCCGTTATACTCCTGGTGTCTGTAATTAGAGAAATGGATTAAATATAATTGTTCAATTTAGTGAAGGAAAATATGGCAGTACAAAGCAAATCTTAAAGAAGCCGATAACCATATCAGAATCACACGTGTAAAATAACTGGTAATGTTATTACTTGTTTCTCTTCACAAATAGAAATTTAAGATAAAACAATCTAATTCACAGTCATGACTTAAGAAATAAGTGAATGGTAAGCAATCTACGATAAAGCTAATGAGCACATGCCACGAAGAGAGTTCAGAAGGAAAGCTGATAAGCTGTTGCGAACGGTTCCTATGTCCGGTTAGTAACATCTTCAGTATCTCTTTTCTTTTCTTTCCATCAGTACTATTCAAATGAAGTTCTAAAATAGTCAGTCATATGTGTATAACATGGGTTCTATAAAAAAAGATGCTGGAAAAATCTTAACTGCATACTAAGGGGGAAAGGAAGTAGAGCATGTCTAAATAAATTGAACACAAACTTGGATAAGCAGACACCTGGAGCTCAATGAGGAGACTCGAGAACTGAGAGTACAATATGTTGGATTGACTAATTTAAAACGCACCACATGTAAATCTATGCATTCTGCCTCTTTTGTCTTGGATCTTAAAAGCAAAAGTGTTTGGTAAGCTTGTCGAAGGATAAGGAAGAGATTTCCCTGTTTCTGCTCCATCAGAAGCCATATTCATTGAAGATCCCTCACTGTCATATCAAACTCAATAGCATGCATCAAATTACTAGAAAGGAGATAAATTACACATCAAACTTTTGAAGAGAGGTATAAATAAACAAACCTTCGCGTCTCATCCCCATCATCAGGAGATAATGCCATAGCCGAATCCCAAAACTTTTGCATCATGCTGTTTGCAGCCTCATTATTTACTCCAGCAGTACTTCCCACCTACGCAAATACAAAGACAATGACCATAAATATTTCCATGCTGCGTAGTTACTTTCGAGTTTCTACTCATAATGACATTTTATAAAGTAACTCAAGGCATTCCCATATCATTCTTGCCTGTAAAAACTAATTATCATCGGAATTAAGATTGCAATACATGAGAATAACAAGTGCTTTGTTAGCCTATCTATTTGGGTGAGGAATAGATAGGACTCTTTTAATGGACAACCATAGGTGAATTAAGTTACCAAAATTATAGGAAAGTTGGTCGTGTAACATGTGCCCTAATAGAAACCCCCATTAAACAAATATGATAATATCATGGAAATGTTTAGGTGGAACGGAAGAACAATAGCTTCAAGCAAACATCAGAAATCCAAATAATTAGCATCTGAAATTAATAAAGGGCGGAGAAACGAGAAGCTGTTACTGACTAAATAAAAAAGGCAGTACTAAATGCCTGGGATGAAGCCCCTGCATAACTGCATTCGTTAACTGCCAAATATATTATCATATAGACTAATTGAAGATCTTTTATGTAGAAAAAATAGTGTGTTTTTATTTTTTTGGAAAGTGAGAGATCTCCTACAGCACCACTCATGTGAATTAAAAAAATCCAAACCATCTTAAACAACTGTACAGGATGGCCAGTTTTACAATGATAAAGATACAAAAGGAACACATTCTATTAGATGAGATGACTTTTGAAAAATAACCAAAATGAAATGAAGCAAGTCAATGAAAAGGCAAAACCTAGATCAATATTTAATATGACAACCATGATTTGACTATGCGGCCATGAAGGGCAGACACTTACCCCTTATATTTGAAAATTTACCAAGCACAACAAGTCTACTTCTTACAAATTCAGAACCAAACTTACCGTAGCTACCGCAGCATGCGTAATATGAAGCACATCAACAACAGCAACTGCAACTCCATCTGCTTCAAACAAGGCAATATTCCTTAATCATAAATTCCATTCATAAATATATCGATCATGTTAACTTTTTCCCCATTTTTTTTACCTCTGTCAACAACAGGCAGGTGTAAGAATTTCCCATCATGCATTGTATGCAAAGCGTCAACAATAGGTGTGTCAACTGTAGCACACTCTGGGTTCGGGGTCATCACCTGGTTATGTGACAAAATTAGGGAGATAATTAGAATAAATATGACAGATCGAGGATATCCAGGACTGGGAACAGAGTTTACAGCGAGAGCACAGGCACGGAGTGCATAAACATCTGCAATTATCTAGATAAGAATTGAGTATATAGAAAGCAGTGATCACAATTATTCACAAGCATACTTTAACTGATGCCAAATATTTCAGATATGGGAACTTCATTGGGAAAATTTCAGAGTTGTCTAAAGTGTTAATCTATTAGAAGTAACACTGCTGTGGAGATGAATGCTTTAGCAGTATGAATATTCTTCAGAAGAGCCCATTCAATCTTAGCTTGGCATGTAAATTATCAAGGTGGACAGGCTGTTTACAATATCTTGAAATTGTTTGAGGCAGTGCTTGGTTGAAGTGTAAGGTTCCAAAAGCAAAGAGGTTCTGATTTAACCATCTTAATTTATCACTTATCGTTATAATTTAAACAACCAAACAAAAGTGTAAGATGCTTAGCCTACTAGAGAATATTCCGAGAAATCATCTCCCAACCATAAATCCCACCAGACAAAAGGAATGATTTTTTTAACAGCTGCATTCAGCAACCACGACTATCACCTTTAACCCCCATTCTTTCTTTTACACTACATACATCTTCGCTCCTAGCTACAAACCCCCAATGACATCCCGTGTTAATTTAGATACCACTTGGCCAGCCACGGCCCAAAAAATAGTACTGACGTTCCAGCTGCACTCTGATACTCATATGATTCTAAGCATATTCATCAACTATGTTTTTTATATATCTGTTGATTTGAGTATATATAATATATATATATATATATATATATATATATATATATATACTGCTATATGCTATATGTGTGTGTGTGTGTGTGTGTGTTGTGAAGTGCCAAAGTATTTTTTGTGTAAGTCTGAGTGTATGCGTGTATATATGTATGAATACCTGTGAAAAATATGTGATGAATTCAAAGGAGACATTTTAATTGCGATGGAATTGTATCTGTTTTCTATCTTGAATTTTACCACTAACAGAAGAGAGTTAATTCATAGTGTCAAAAGGAATGATTTTTGCCATTTGCGTTAAATTTACGCATTATCGCCTTTAACCCCGTTCGCTTTTCTTTCGCTACATACATCTTACTCCCCTTCTGAAACCCCCGAATGACATCCGCGTGTTAGCTAGATACCGCCAGAAGCCAATGACCAAAAAAGTAGTACGGCGTTCAAGCGCTCTGATACTCGCAATTTACAAGCATGTTCATCGACTATGTTTTTTATATATACATTGATTTGAGAGTATATATATATATATATATATAACTTATTGTGTGTGTGTGTGTGTTGTGAAGTGTAAGTATTTTGTGTGTAAGAATGCACCGATTAATGCTGGGTGTATATATGTATGAATACACAATGAAAATATGTGATGAATTCAAAGAACATTTAATTAGATGGAATTGTATCTGTTTTCTATCTTGAATTTTACCACTAACAGAAGAGAGTTAATTCAAAGTGTCAAAAATTTATAAAGTAGCGTTCATTTTTATTTATATCAAGAGATCCTATTTTTCTTTACCATTAGTTCATCCAAGTGTATTTGAATTACTTACTGTTATTCTGTTTCCCTCCGATCTATGTTTCTTGATGATGACAGCCTACCTGGTCTCCAGAATCACATTCTAGATACTGTACAGTATCGGGAAGGAAAGAGAGCAAGGGGGGAAAATTTACCTTTTCAACTAAAGTAGAATCAGCTGGAAGATCTTGGGCAATCACCCGCATCAAAATGTCCTTTGAACTGCAAAATGGATAGTCCAAGTTATCAAGGCACAGAGTTCATAAGATCAATCTTCGACTAGGAAAAATGAATAAAACTCACGTCAAGATTCCCCGTGGCTTGTTTTCAACAGTTACAACGGCCGCACTAGCTTGAAATTCAAGCATCTTTTTTGTTGCATCTAAGACGGTGTCACTTGGAAAAACTGTGACTATCCTGGATAGCACCGCAAAGCAAAGGAGAATCTCACAATGTCAACAGAAGAAAAATTATTTGACAAGATGTGGTAACAGATAAGTAAAGTCACCAAAGAAGCTTAACAGACACTTTAGAAACAAAAGTCAAGATATTACCTACTTTGAATTCTCAGATATTATTGTAGACAAGGAGGGCCTGAACATGCGCTCTCGCAGTGTTTCAATAAATGTATTTTGACCTACAATTGACCAAATAAGTAATCTGAGTCCAAAGGAAAACCCAGAATTAAGTGATTACATATTTACATGGACAAGCATACATAAGTCTACAATTTATTAGCATGAATATGGGTTTATGTACAGAAAAGACAGGTATACTATTCATGGTGCTTCGGTTAATACAATTAATGCAATATTCCCCACCAACCAGAAACAGATGTTCCCCAGTGTTTCTCAACACCTTCAACAGCAGCAGCAATAGCTTTTCCCTTCTCTGCGGCCCTCTCCATGCGTGCAATCGCATCATAAAGACATTTTGCTATATCAAGTATGGCAATAACTTCTCCCTTATCTACAACAGGCAAATGTCTGAACTTTCCTGATAGCATGAACAGAGCAAAAAAAAAAGGATGGATTAATAATTACTTCTGGAAAGAGGTACAATATGCAGTCTAGGATGGCATAGAAATGAATTCTGGAAAGAGATACACTATGTAGTTTAAATGTACAAACCTTGGACCATCTTCTGTAAGGCTTCCACAGCTAGTGTGTCAGAAAGAACAAAAACTGGGTTCCTTGTCATTACCTTTGAGACAGGAGTTTCTTCAAGATTGACCTCTTTAGCTATTACTCTTCTTGCAATATCCTTCAAAATAAGGTTTTGTCATATAAAGGATCGTATACTTCTTAAGTTGTCAGAGAATGGGAAACAAAATCAAATGCAGAGGTTCTATTTAAACCTTATCGGTTAGAATTCCACAAAGCAGTGCATCAGAGTCCGTCAACAGTAAGGCATCAACCCTGCGAGCAGCCATCCGACGGCAAGCCTCATGTATACTTGTAGTGTCAGGCACAGTCAACGCCTTGGACAACCGCAATCGCCTCACTGTTCGTTCACCAGTCAATCCCCTGTCAGTTTAAATCAAGGTTCAAAAAATCAATGACATCTTTAAAGATAGGCAACATAGCTCATTCAAATAAAAATAGAGCAATTAATAAATTACCAAAACAACAAAATGCTTCTTCAAGTAAGGTCATAGCTGGACCAAATTTCTTAACACGTAAACCAACAATGAACACGGAAAGAAAAGTGTGGAACAATCATAAATTTTCATTTTCCACTGTTTTTTTCAGGTCTAAGCCACCAATTACCAGGCCAAAATTCCAAGTTCATAAACTGCAGCAATCTATATTTATCCATAATATAACTTTCAACTTCAACTCTTCGCCAAAACTACAAATCTAACTAGTCTTGATCCTATGTTACATTTTGCGTTACTCTCTAGTACGTTCCACTAAGATCATGTCATGTGTTTTATTTTTATTTCATAAATTAATTACAAATGCAAACAACACACGTGTCATAATCTTAATGGACTGACTGTAACATACAAATGTAAGACAAAATGTTACATACGATCCAATACCATCTAAATGCATATAACAAAAACAACAAACTATATATACACACATATATTGATGCTTATACTACAAAATTCATATATGTAAATTAGTGAAATGAAACGGACATTGAACGAGAAACCGAAAACGATTTTCGATGAGGATGATCATTAGGGATACTAGCACCACTAATATCATCCTCTCCAGCAGCCGTTGAATTCCTACGCGCCAACGACGGTGAGCTATTCAACGTCACGCTCCTCCTCGACGATCCTCCTTGACTCCTCGGCATCTTCAACAAATAATCAACTACAAATAAAGTCAATATTCAGAAAATTCAGAACAAAATAGTATAACTAGTAAATTCTACATTTCTACTCCCTCTATATCCCAAAAAGATTGTCCAGTTTAATTTCTCAATTATCAAAATTAACACATTTTTTAGCTTAATTAACACACCTAGCTTTGATTTGAATCCAAAGTATCGAATATCCTAGTAGTGGAAAAAAGCTCTTGCGAAGGTCTTCGGTTCAAACTCACCTCATCCTTAAATATCACAAAAAAACAATCATTTTATTATAATAAAGTAAATTAAAACAAACTTTCAGCAAAAATATTATACTAACATATATAGAAATACTTAGTCAAGTCTCAAACTCGAAACTGGACAATTTTTTGGGACAGGAATTAGTATTTCTTACCAAATAACGATAAATGGATGCGTTGGGGGGGGAGGGGTACCAATAGGATGGCGCCGCGTAGAAGAATCTTTTTATATTCTTGTCCTAATGAGGGAAGAATTCCGGTTTGGCAATTTCATATGGTTGACATTATTTGGCTGATTTTGCTTGATAATTTTGAAGTGGTGAGCCCTAATTTATAATAAATGGATTTAGGCTGAACTCTATACACACTTGAAAACAGTAAAATGAATGAGAAAATTAACTTTGAAAATCTTTTCTCAGCAGTCTCATTTCGTGGTTGTTAAAAATATTGAGCCATCTACGTGCAATAAGAGCAAAAAGCCGAATTAATTAACGTGATTTAGCCAGTGAAATAGCGAATTACGACTTTTGTAAACAAGGCAATCCAAAGGTTAAATGAACTGCTTTAAGATACTCAGAGGCAGTAGAAGCTTATTAAATTTTATTAAATACAAATGCTTGAGAAAGAGATTTCTTAGCTTTATATTCACTTTTAGCAAGCGTTAAAGTAAATTGTGGCAAAAACTAGCCCACGTATTCAACCTATGAAAAAATTACACTTTATTTTTTATTTAAGATAAAGTCAAAGTTATTATTATTGTATGTGTGTATTACAATTATTAATTACTCATTATTTTAATAAATATAGAATTTATATCATTGGATTCGTCTTTGAAAATAATTTCATAAAAAATGAAGGAGTAAAGTGCATTAATTAAATAACATAGTTCACGCACGTGAGTGTAACTAATCGTTTAAAATTGATTTTGCTTTGTTCACTTAATTTCTAATAATTTAACAACAATTTATCATAATAATTAGACCCCATAATTTCAAAATTTCTAATAATTTAACAACAATTTGTATCTGTAATTGAGAAATATTTCACTAGTTTTTAATTCATATTTAACAACAATTTGACAATCGTATTTAACAAATTTAATGATTTCTTTAGTTTTTAATATAAGAAAGAGTCTACTACGAAATTATCCACGTAATCGATTTGAATTGAAAGTATTACTTGTTAATTGCAGAAGATTCTCTGAAATTAATATAAAGAAGATTACACAAAATTGATGAATACTTGTCTAGGTTAATGTTTATAACCTAAGAAACATGAAAATAATTTGTGGTTTACGTACAAGCATTGGGAAAAAATTGATACTTACACGATGAACATGAGGCCGATTGGGTTGTTTCCTTGGGCATAAAATCATTGCTTTTACTTACAAACATGGAGCAAGGAATTAGTTTGTTTGGCTCGTTATGCGTGAAAGTTAGCACTGAAATTGAAACGACACTTTTACTATCTTATGTAACAATTTTCTCTAAATTACAATCATAATTTGAATTGAGATAAGATGGAGAAAGAAACAAATATTGAGATAAAGATGGAGAAGAAAAGCGAATATTTGAGTTTCGACTCAACATATTAAATCTTAACAACAATTTAAGAAATATTAACAACAAAATAATTTCATATGAAATAACTATCACATTTAACAACAATTTGAGAAATATTAAGACATAATGTCAATTCATAATTGACAAATAACTATCTCAATTAATACATTTATAACATAATCTCAATAATTTCATAATATGTAACACCAATTAACAACCACAAAGTAACAACGTTTATTTACATATTGGATACTAATTTGTCAAATTTTAATTGTATTTCTGGCGTTATAGAGGCGGATGAACAGCGTCGTCGCCCGGCGGAGATATATTTGTGGCCCCGGAGCAATAGCGGCTTAGCCATTTCATCGTTATTTAATTCATTCTTGTAATTGAGTATTTAAGTATTCTTAAGAAATTAATTATTTAATTCTTTCTTATGTAATGAATTATTTAATTCATTCTTATGTAATTATTATTTAATTCATTCTTATGTAGCTTGTTTTTGTTTTTTGTTTGTAACTAAACAAACATTAAATGAATAATTGTTGTCTTTATAAACATTGGGCCAATTTCTTCCAGTTTTCTTATAAGCGTGGATCTAACAACACATTTATGTATAAGCGTAGAAAAGGCACAGCACATTTGTCTTACATAAGCGTGAAAATGACTTGCCTGACAAGCAATTTGCTTGTTTTCGCTTCCTAATAAATAAAATGGTCAACATTTTTCTTTCTGGCGTGACAAAAGAATTCAGCTTGTTTTTCTTCCTGACGTGATCGAAGTCCATTTGTTTTCTTCAACATAGATGATGTTGGCTTTGTCTCGAAAAGGGAGTAAAATAATAATTTCTCCACTTTCATTTCTTGTTTTTTGGTGTGTGTATAGTGGTGCCCGTGGTTAGGGGTGTGCACAAAATCCGAACCCGGTCAAACACTTTGAAAATAACATAAATTTTTTGGAATCGGGCCGATTTGATTTCGGTGTCGGGAGAACCAAACTAATTTTAAGGATTCGATGCTGAAATAACCAAACCCGATTTCTAAATTGTATATTACTGTACTCAATTTTCATATATTATCATTTTCAAGATCTTGTACTATTTGCATGTACACATTTTAAGAAGTTAAATTTAGATTTAGCTTTTTGTTAATTTATTGAGTAGAATAAGATATATATAAAATCTTTTAAAGTAATAATATAATTAATACAAAATATGTAAAAGAGTGGTATTGTCTATTGAATGTGTATGTAAGATTGTATAAGTAATATTAAAAGGGATTCGTTGAAATTACGTGGGTAGATTTAGTTTATGACTTAATTTTGAGTTGAGAAGATAGGCTCAAAAATTGTCATAAAACCGAGAAACTTAATGAAAGCCAAGAACCGGGCAGAGGCCGGTTAGGTTCGGCATTTGAGGCTGGCTGAAATAGGTTCGAGTTCTAGTTTTTTTGCTCAAAACCAAACCGAACCGATCCGTGCAACTTCTAAGTAAGTAAAATTAATATCTTGATGGAGTGGCATAGTCTAGTGGTAAGTGATAAACTTATTAGAGTTAACATTCGATATTTAGGGTTTGAATCCGTGGAGGAAATACTTTAATGAAATAATGCAGTTGTTTATGAACTTCCATATTCCGTTGGTCATATCTGCTTGCAGGTTGTTACTGCTGATTTACATAACTTCGCATGGCCGCCCGAGGACCTTTGTATGGGTGGAGGAAGAACGAGCTTTCACTACCAAATAGTGAAGGTAATATTTCACATATTTTTTCTTGGTTCGTTAGATATTATTTTGTTGATGGGACATTATTTGGGTTAACCATGCTTAGAATAATCGTATTGGATGGTCAGTAGCATTATGCTTAATGTTTGAGTCTTTACTTGACATGAGGGTTATTGGACTTTTATGGCTAAATGTTTGAATGCATCCCAATCATAGAGATTCAGTGGACTTTATGGCTAAATTTTATTTAGGTATCAGAATTGTTTGAAACATTTACAATGGACATTTTAAACATTTCATTAATACTAAATAGTATTTGCGGTATTTTTGATAATTAAAAGCTTTTCGAAAATCATGACACGAAGTTTTTTAGCCTGAAATATAATTTGACCAAAGGATTAATTTTGTCAAACAACTTGCATTGAACTCAACCACATATTATAATTAACCTAACCATACTTCATTTATAATTCACCCACCTTTATTAAACATGTTTTACTTTAGGGGCCAAAATTGAATTTCAAAAGCAATAAAATTAAATGCTTCTTAAGAAACCATATGATCCTCGATTACTCGTCCTTTTGGTTTTAGTAAATATCTTTATGATTTTTAAGACAATGTTCCTATGGTGTATGCAATTTTCATCCGATTGTTTAATAAATTATGTTGTTTTATGATATTCAAGAAATTTGAATGATATTTGAATTAATTTTTGTATGCCGGGATGAGGATCACTCTGCCGTTTAGAACCTCGGAATTTGTACCCAATTTAGAACATGATGAGTATATCACAAAGTATATAATGTCGCCAATGCATGATGGTTATAATGGTATAAAACAATAAACACAACCAGATGTACAGTGGGAGTTAGAGGGAATTCTCATTGAGAAACTAGCACATGTTAGGTGAAAGAAAGAGATGTCGTATAATGATAAAAAAAGCAGGCCTGAACCTATATAATGCATTGTCTTTTGTTTTTTTATATGAGCTAAATCAAGCATCTATAGAATAATTGTATAATAAATCTTTCATTGAAATTATTATTCAGGCCAAGTCAGATATAAGCTAATTTCAGCCAGAAGTGAAGTAACACCGTGTGTCTTGTATTTAGTTTTTGCGGGGTATTTTAGATTGCAAAATCAAATAAACGCTCCAAATTCCAACCCCTCCTCTGCGCACGCGCCAAACCCCCAACAAAACTGACAAAACGACGGCGTATCATCTGCACCTCTTTTAGATCCTCCACTTATTAATCATCTTCAACAATGCCCCAAGGTTAATTAATACTCCACAACTTTTTTTCATCTTTTAACTTTTTCTTATTGTTTTTATTCTCTCCGATTTAGGAGCTTAAACAATTTTTTAAATACAAATATTATTTTCCCTCCTTTTTAGTTTCAACATCTTTTTTGAAAATAAAACCGTTTTATGTACTTATATTGACATGATAATTGAAAAATCGAAGAGATAAAATTTGATAATATTTTAGGGATGGAGGTAATATATTATTATTTACTCAATATTGTGTTGATGATTAGTGTTGTTGCAGAATTGCCGGGGTTCTATTATGACGAAGAGAAGAATAGATACTTCCCGATTAAGGGTTCCATGCCTGGTTCCTCGCGTAAACGGAAGCCATCGCCTCATCCTCCCGCTCCTAAGACTACTCAAGTATGTAGGAACAGTCCAAACACTATTGTTTTGTTGTAATCGTAGTTGTCAATAGCAATTGAAGCTCAAATATTTCTTATTATTAAAGTTTATTAATGTCATGATTGAAAAATTTAGTATTTTTTAAGAAGTATTAATTTATCGTTATTAATTCCCAAAGAGTTTACTGCATTTCTTATGACTATGATGCCGCTACATGCCACTATACCGCTATTGCGCCTGTATTTACCGCTATTCACAACTATGGTTGGAATACGTGTGTTCCTTGCTGTGCTAGTTCTCTAACTCTTAGTTCGTATGGATGTTGTAAATAGTATCCAAAGTACTTGGACCAGAAATGGACAAAAAATGCTAAACTAGAAATTTTTAAAATGTAGATCTCTTTATTTTTTTGCTTTCTTGTGTTTTGGCAGCTAACTGTTTCGTTATTACTTGTTACCTTGCAATTAAGTGGGTCGTTTAGACGTCAGTCAATCAGAAATAATGAGTTACTTCAGGAGTTCGAGGAGGTGTGCTTGTGGCGTGTTAGCTTCAGAAGGGAAAATTAACTTTCAAATGGAATATGAAAAGAGACGAGCATCACAACCTTTGGTATTGCTTTCAACTATAAGATTCTTTATGCGAGGGCACTGTGTTCATCTATTTGTTTGTACTTATTATGTGGATGAGAATAAGGAAGAAATAATTTAATAATCAACAATTTAAGCAATCCGAACTAATTAAAAAAAATTGTTCTTTTTGTTTCCTCTCTGGTAATGAGTATCAAGCGGAGGCTGTTTTTCAACCTAATTTATTAGCTTGCATCAGATTTGGAAGTATCATGGAACTGAAAGGACATTTGATCAAGCATTGGATCAAGCAAAGATTGATATCAACACTTCAGATGGAATTACTACTTCAAATATTATGGTAGCAGGAGGAAGTTATGGCTCATTGAGGTATGTCTTAGCTACTAATGTTTGGTTGTTCTGGCATTGTTAATTAACTTAGATTCAAGACCTACGTTCTGTTGTCTGTCGAAGCTTATGGATCAATTATATATGGCAGGAGTATAGAACCATACTTACAAATAACAGGCCATGTCCTCTATAAATCATGTACTTTAATAGTATATTCTATTTTTGAAACTGCTTTATGACTTTAAAATGTTTTGCCAATCTAGCTCAATCTATAGTATCTGACTTATGGTTTTTCTCAGTTTTTATGAGACTCGAAGAGTTATCCAAGAGCCAGGCTACCTAGTATACTACACTCCAGATCTTACATGGCCTCTGGTTGCAAGAGAGCAAATAGATTTGGTAGGGTTGCCAAGGGATTTGGGGAGATGTCCACTGGAGACATTGAACATGCGATCTGATATTTCGTGTATAAAAACGTTACCAAAGCATAGTGTCTCTGACACCAATTTTCTGTATCCTTTTGAAGTTCTATATATAGATTTGGTAGCTCCATTTATCTGCTTTTTTTATGCAGCACCATGCATTATAAAAATAATAAGGGGTGTTTTTTAAATTGAAAATAATATTCATTAAACATTAATTAACTGTACAATTTTGCTATTTAGTTTCTGTTGTTTTGTCTCCCCCAGGTAGGCTATGTAAAATAGATACTGTCATGCACTCATTGTTGTGTACTACATGTTCAAAACTCTTTAATGATATGTCTTTAGGAATCTCTAGGTTAGTTTTCACTCCTCCATCCACGATTTGTATGTAAGGTTTGATTCCATTCATATTGTGAAGATACATTTTAATTCTCTGGCGTTACCACCGTTCCCCCTCCTATACACTCTTATTTGGTCAAAGGAGAACATATTTTTGTATGTCTGGTAAAGAAAAACCTCTAGTGCCTTCAGAATACTCCTTTTTTATTCCTGTTAACAATACTTGAAATTTTTTCATTCACCTGTTCTGTAGTTCACACAACTTAGAACTTTGCTTCCCTCCATGCAATAAAACGTCCTGTGTGAAATTCCCATGTTCTATATGATTGCCATCTTTTGCACGAAGTTAATTGAAAGTGGAATTCTGTAACTTGTAGACCTGAAATCCTAGGCTATAGGCAACCAGGGAGGTATTTTTTTGAAAATCAATAACCTAGATATGGTTCACTACCTCTAGAGTCCAGATTTCCCTTTTCTAATGGAAGGATGGAAGGTTGGTGCTCTACATATCATTAATTTAAATATTGTTCGATATATATCTTCTGTTAGTTTTTACCTAGTGAAAAAGCTCCTATTTCTGTTATTAGTTTTTATCTTGCAAAAGAAGCTCCTATTTATGTTATTAGTTTTTATCTTGTGAAAGAACTAAGAAGCTCCTACTTTGAGCCTTGACATTTGTCAACAGAATCACCACCCTTGACGGATCAGTCTATAATTTGCGTCTCAGAGGCCCTGTAAATTACTCAAGCGGAGAGTGGACTCAAATGGATAAAGTAACTTCATTAAATAGGACAATTTGGACAGCTGATTGCAACTCTGATGGCAGTCGAGCTATAATTGGCAAGTTTCTTCTCATACTGATCGTATGTGTACTAACAAAGTTTGTAAAATTGTTGCAGTTTTGAACAAAACCAAACTATAGCCTCTATTTCACACACACTGATACACACATTGCATATAGCCTTTTCTTTATCAAGCATTAACTTTCAAGCATTTATGGTGCACTCTTTTGGCAAAAATATACATGAGAACCTTGAAAAAATTCTATAAAATGATGCAAATCTCTGGAGTTGTTTTAATCCAAAGTAAAATGAAAAAAAAAACTTATCTTCTGCATATAACTGTCCTTACTTAATGTGTAGCCTAATTCACATGTTTTCTAAATAAAATTTGATGATATAGACTATAGAGGATGGGCATGGTTGACATTATATTGGTCCAGCGGTTACTTTTAATTGCAACTGGTCTTTTGTGTCACAAATCCTTTACATCTCCAGTTTCCATGCTTGAATGAGCTCCATGTAATTTTGATGTCATTGACTCAACTTTCCAATAGGTACCAATCTTGGAGCTTACGTGGTGAATACAGAGACAAGAACCGGAGAATATCTTTGTCGCTGTGAAAGTGATGTTTTATCAGTACAGGTTGATCTGTCGGTGAGTATGAAGATGTATTCTTGTTAGTAACAAATCTTTCAGATATTTGCATTTCATATATGGTGAAGGGAAAGAAATGGATTAAATATGAAGTACTGGTTTATGATGCATGATAAGATGAATCTGCTTGACTGATCATTTAATATGTATGCTTGGAGCTCAAGGCTTGTTCATTTCAGGTCCATGATAAGGATGTATCTTATGAGATCATGAAGAAGTTCAATAAGATTGTCCCTCGACCAATAATACTATTGGTGTTCAGAAGATAGATTTTTGAGCATATGAACCACAGAATGGGCTGTTTTTATATATAATTATCTTGGGTTAGTTTAAATGAGCTGCAATCTTTCAAGAGAGGCTTGCTTTTGAGGACATTTAATAATGATCTACGATTAGTTTAACGAGATATTTTCAATTAAGCTGATAATTGATATATATACTTTTAATATAATGAAGTTTTTTGCTTTTACTTTTCTCTTTGAATATTGAGAAGGTTTAAGGTTAAAATATTACATTTATGTATCCAATATCAAAGTCAATATGGTAGTCCTTGTTAATGTGCAGTAGTTAATTTTCTTTCCTACTGATTGTTGTTGATAAAGGAGTTAATTTTATTGTTTCACAAGAAGATGACCTGCTGTGGTGGTGATGAAGGAGAATATATTTCTATGTACTCTAGAGGTGGTTCATGGCTTATTAATCTTGCCTAGTTTTTTTTATAATTGAATCTTTGTTTCCCAATTTCTTCCCCTTTACAAATAATAATAAGAGGTTATCGTGAAGATTGTCAGGAGATTGAATGCTCCTGAGGGAAATTGTTGAAAGAACAATGAGTTAGCATGGCTTCATCATCTTAACATTCTGCTTTGTTTAGGGGAATGTAATATTATGTGGGCTGAGGAACGGAGCTATTCTGACGCTTGATACTCGCCAGAAACCTAGAGGTCATACTGCTAAGTTGACCAGCCATAAGGTTTCCTACCCCTTGCCAAAGCAAGCACACAGACCGGTTGGAAATTTCAGCAAACAGTGGTTCGAGGTATTGTTTGTCATGCATTTGATATGTTATGTAGTGTTTATGGGGGAGCTACTTGCCTTCCCTCTGTCATTTGTTTTATTGACTTCCTTTTCACATTGATATTTCTAAAGTCTGACAGGAGGGGTTCATATAGATTAACATGCAATTAAGTTAAAGACTGGTTCAGCTGCTTGTCAGACCTGTGCTTATTCTGATGCATAATGTTGTTCAAAACTCTTAAGTAAAAATGATAGTTTAAGAGATGACTTCCTTTGCTAATATTGTATGTAAAACAGTACCGTGAATAAGAGAACTAAGATGCTGATCATACATGGCAGTCTACCATTTTCTTCTCCTACCTGTGCTTTTATCTTAAAACTGTTTATCGAGATAAGAAATCATTGTTAGTGTGCAATACAGTTTTAAAACTTGAGTTCGCACCTATTGGAAATGATGAATTTCAGTTTTCCGACTTGCTGAATGCAGGTCAAGGGAAACATAGTTCAGCGACATACAGTATTTTTGCCATCATCCGTATCTTGGTAAGCTTGTCTTTGAACACCGATGAAGTTGCCTTCTCTTTTTCTTCCCTCTTAGTATTTCTTATGAACTGCCTTTGTGTTGATGTAGTTTGGCATCTCTGAAGCTCTATGATCAGTACTTCTGTGCAAGTTCAATGGATGGATCGGTCAGTAACTCACTATAAAGCCTTCAATTTTGTATTTTTTTGGTTTTCATTCAATGTCATAAATTTCATGTTCAGGCTCTATTATCGTTGCATAACACAGAATAAAAAGCATAATTTGATTTCTAAAGCATTTGCTCTGGGGACATTGTAAATTCTAGAACATAAATGTAAATGGATTTATAAATAATTTCAGTGGGGATGCCTTGTGGACCCTGATCTGTTGGTGATTCTGTGTTTCTTCACTACTATCTTCATTTGATTTTAATCTAATACTATGGTTAACCTGCGGAACAGTTTCTTGGGGAATATTTTTTCTCTTCATTTGATCAACAGATACATGTACTTCATTTTCCTTATGCTTTATGGTGTCTGTATTTTGCTGGTGTGGTTGAAACTTGCATTCCTTACCGTTTTGTTGAAATCCGTGAATATGATCATTTTACAGGTAACATCCCTATGTAGTTGACAAGCTTAATGACAACTAACGTAGTTGCTAGAATGTTTGCCGTGCTAATTTGTTCATTACATCACAAGCACATACAATGCATGTGTAGAGTTAAATTCTTACTCAGGAAGCTTAAATTAGTAAGTCATCTATTCCACCATCTGGGGTTCAATTGCTACATATCAGTTATTGATTGTTGCAGTGAAATATATGGTTCGTGATTTGTCCTTTCGTTTCTCTTTGGTATTTATCCAAAAGAAAAGCAAAGAAATTAATAAAATAATCAATTTGTAACCATGCTTATTTATGGAGAAATTACCTTAGAGAAATTGTTGGATTCTCTTTCCTTGACATGTTTTTTTCTTACCGGAATATTTCTGCTGTCCTGAGGAGGTCTTTATTTCACTTGACTTCAATTTTTTATCAGGCAAACTTGTCATCCATGCACTTAACAGACAAATGCTTTCATCTTATACTGTGGGATATACAACATAGAAATCCTAATTTTATCAGTTTATGAAGTGTATTTTGATTTGCTTATGTGTGAGAATAGTGGGAATAATAGCAACAATGATGTTAATGGTGGATGGTCTGTATTCTGGATTTCATATTCCTGCAGATCAAGCTTTATGATCATCGTCTGAGCCAGAGAGGGCCTGTGCAGACTTATGAGGGCAATGTAAATTCTCACACACGCATACAGTTTGGGATTGATCCAGCTGAAAGAATTTTAATTTCGGGTACTGGCAGTTTATACCTTAAATTTGCTTAAGTCTCCTATAAATAGTTTATATGCATTTAGTTTATTTGAAGATGAACGACTGTACCAATTCCTAGCTGACATACTTGCCAGGTGGAGATGATTGCGATTTGCGGATCTGGAGTATCAAGTCTGGGGAGCTCCTCTTCGAAAATAGATTATCAAATTCAGCACCCACGGTTGTTTCCTGGGAAAGAATTGATGGTATTTTATTGTTTTGTCAGTCCTCAACAATTTATGTATTACTAAAATTGTTAACGTGTGACTTTCCCCCCTTGCTGCAATTTTACAATGTATGCCCATTCATTCTAACAATAATCGAAAAAGAAGCACAGAATAGTACTCACTCAAACGGTTGACGAAGAAGCCAACAAGTAACAAATGTTGGATCATATACATGATAAGTTTGTGCAGTGGAATTACATGGATCTTAGAATTGAAAGTTTACAACCGAATCAGTAGGAGTTTTCAGCTGCATGCATAGAGTCTAACTTTTAAGTAGCTATACTATGACTGTGTTGTAGACTTGTAGTTACCAAAAATAAAAGTTAACTTAAAATCGAATATGTTTGTTTTTATCCTCCCTAGACGGTCACATTTTACTTCTCTCAGCTTTTGCACCATGGGTGGGTGCATTTCAGTATTGTGATTGTAAAAACATTTAATACAGTTCTTATATAATCTGTTTATGTGGTTCAGGATGAACTCATTGATTTTAATCCACTTATATCTCCATCAATTGGGTGAGAGAGCTGTCAGCCAGCAACATTTATGGATTATTTAGAGTGCGTTGGTGAAGTCAGATACTGATTAGTTTATAACTTAGCTTCAGCTTAAAAGAGTAGAGATCTCTTCTGTATAAAACAGGGGGAGTTTATAAGGTTAAAAAGGGACAAACATTAAAGAGGACCTAAGAAAGACTTCCAAGGGGATTCTTGTGAGTATTGGACTAGCAACCTTCCTGAAGATATAGAGGTGCGGACATAGGTTTATATATAATCAGCATTCAGCCTTCATCCCAACTTATCCCTTTGTGTTCTTCTGCATGAATCCTTGTTGGTCCTCAACCCCTCGGATAATCTTTTCTGTGACCATAACAATAATTGAGTAGTTGCAAAACAAGTACCAAGGGAATACCTTAACAATTTTTTATGCTCTGGTCTGGGAACTCTATTGTATTTCCCTGTTCCAAGTGCCGTTGTTCGTATGTTTATTGCATACATTAAAATTGGAGAACAGATCTGGTCTTTGTGGAAGTATAATTGATATTTTCATGAAGTAATTTTTTGGCAAAATAAATCTGGCTTCAGTTCTGTAGGTACAAAATTGTTTTAACTTGGGTTTTTTACCAGAATCGCAGAAAAGTTGGCACAATGGCTGTAATGGGGCATGGATTGGATGTCGAGATGGACTTTTCTATGTCGATTATTCTTGGGCTCAAGTATAGTTGTGCGGCTTGATGGTTGATAGAGATGATGTAAGAAAGCTGTTGCATTATCTCTTGCATTTGAAAGTAAAGAGTTTCACAGCCCCAACGGATATTGTGGAATGCCTAGGTCTTGTTTATGAGGTTTGTATGTGATGCTTGCATTGACTCATATTACTGGTATATCCTATTCCATGTTTGCTTCGGTGAATGAAGTACTGGAAACGAAGTTTTATCTGGTGCCTAACTTATTTTCGTTCAAGTCTTTTTACATTAGTAAGATCTTTGATAAATGCAGTTGTTTTTGCTAGCAAACTGTATGCTAAACAGCTAAAGTTCCTCATTTCCTTTGCTCTTTGAAGTGCTATTTCCAGACCATTTAGAAAGCTTCTGTTGTTTGGGATCTTGCAGGAGTACAAGGTAACCTTACAAGTTCA
The DNA here is from genome assembly GCA_019722365.1 of Lithospermum erythrorhizon. NCBI lineage: Eukaryota > Viridiplantae > Streptophyta > Magnoliopsida > Boraginales > Boraginaceae > Lithospermum > Lithospermum erythrorhizon. Next base: position 338,699 of record JADFUC010002331.1, read on the forward strand.
GTCAATGTTCTCTGAAATGAGATGCCAACCAATTTCGACATGCTTTATTCGGTCATTATATATGGGAATCTTTGCATTGCTTATTGATTAATCGACGCAAAGCGTTATGATAATCTTTAGTTGCTTTGTTACAGTCTTGTTATGAATGCAAAGTGCCTAGTTAGGGCTTGGCTTGTGCACTGCTCCTTGTCACTTGAGATAATTTATTGCTTCTCCAAATCACCAAACCTATAATGTAAGGTGCAATAGCTAGAGACAGATTGTCTAACATGTTATGTCCAGTTAGCATTTTAGAAGAATTTAACATTTTTGGTATCAATATGAACATACAGTATTTATGAACCCTGTGACATGGATATGTTATCTATAATTGTTGCTTTTCTTAAGTAATCATTTCTAATGTGATTATAACTATTATGAAAGTAAAATGTAGTTAAAAATAACGAGGTAGATTATTATTATTATTACGTAAAAAAATGAAGTAGGTCTTTCAAATAAAAACCGGATGAAGTAGAAGCGTATGGTTTATTTTGAAGACGATCGACATTCAGTTTTCACCAACTTTTTCGATGACTCAAATTATTACCTTACATATATTCTCCATAGTCAGCATGCGTGTTTGTCATTTAAGGGATGTTTATTAAATCTATTACACTTAAATTTAATTAATTTAATACTTAATTTATTAAGTTTGTTTGTTAATGGATTATTTTAACTACTTATCAAAATCTATAACAAAATTTTAAATTAAATTTTTTTTACTTATTTTTCTCCTCTTAAAAAAATTAGAAGTGATAAAAGTTCAAATTTACATACTTATCCTTTCATAATTTTCTTTACATTTCACTTAACATGTCATCATTATTATTATTACATAATAGTAATAATAATAATAATAAAAATAAAAATAATAATATTAATAATAATAAAATAAAAATAAAATAATAATAATATTAATAAAAATAAAAATAAATATAATAATAAAAATGATAATAATATTATTAATAAAATATAAATAAATAATAAAAACAAAAATAATTATAATAAAATAAAATAATAATACTAAATATATAATAATAAGAATAATAATATTAATATTAATAATAACAAAATAAAAATAATAATAATAATAATAATAAAAATAATAAATATCAATAGTAATAATAATAAATAAAATAATTAATAATATATTTTAGTAATCATATTTATTCTATTCATATTAATAATATTTATAATTTATTTATCTATTGCAGATTATTTATTTAATACATGATGTACGAATAAATGAAATAAAGTGTAAGAAAGTCATTTCAATATAACCTGATTCTAAGATTTTTCTTTTCAACTATTATCAAACAACCAAATATTATCAAGATTTGGGATTCGCTTATAATTCAGCTTCAATCATCATTCAATTTCAATCATTTGGGCCAAACTTCGCTAAATTTAACAAACAAGTCCTAAATTTCAAATTCATTTCATTGTTTTTTTTTCTTCATCATCATAATACTATCATTGCATTTTTATTTTCTACTACATGTCAAAATTTCTTTTCATGTGCAGTGTCAGTGTGTATGTGTAGATGTTGAGTCATCAAACTTCCTCTCATGTTTACATAACCAAAAAAGAATTCCCCCTCTCTCCCCCCAGTAGTAGGCAATAGCCCAAAGAGAAAGAGGTGAAACAAAATAAAACAAGAAAATCTCAGATGGTTTGTCAATCAACCTGTTCATGGCTTTTCCCTCACATTTTCTTGATAGAAAGAATCAGAAAATCAATTTGAATTGAGAAGTCATTAATTCCTGATGAATATCTAGATTTTTAGAGGTAGACTATTACCTAATTAAGCATTGTCTACCTAAATGCCTAACTCGTCACTTTGACCTAAATTTTCTTGTTCCCTCTATAATATACTATGCTTTTCTTTTACTTTTTTGATGTATGCAAGTATGCAACTATATATGTTATTTACTTCGTCCAATTTACTTGTGTAATTAAATTGGTTATGGATGTAAAAAATATTTTATTAAGGAATTGAATAATATTATTAATATATCCTAAAAATATAATTTTATCAAAAAATATTTTAATTTATTTAAAAAATAAAAAGTACTTTATTAAGAGATAAAAGTATAAAGATCTAGATAAACTTGTATTGAAATCTTATATGATCAAATAAAAGTGAAAGGAAAAATTTTAGTACATGATTAACTAAATTGGAACGGAACGGAGTGAATATTATTCTTAATTCTAACTAACACTCTAGATTTGTAATGTGAGCATTATCATTTGTTTGATATTATCATAATAGGAAATTCATATTTTGGTTATATAAAATTAGCAAATCAATGAATTGGAGGGGACAAATGTACTGCTGTTTTACCCTGAAGCAACTTGCAATATAAAGTTAAGAAAGTTACCATAACTTTTCCGCACATTTTTTGCAATATGGTCTTATCCTACGCAATAATAATATACAGTGTATTTAAGTATATTCTGATCTAACATGATATTGGATATTTATTTATTTCAATTTAATTTAATTACTCGTAGTCTATCGACTTAAGAGATCCTGGCCCTGCCTCTCATTCAAATAAGTGCCTCAGCCTTGCAAAGGAGTATATTATACATACTTCCTCGGCCAGGCACCCATCATATGAGATTTTCAATGCTAGCGTACTCTTTCCACACTTAATTTGGGATTTCTAAAGAATTACGCCATTTCTACAAGTAAATATCCGCATCGAAGCATGGTTGCTCCCATTCATAAATTTTATAATTTAATTAACGTCTCGATATCATATGACTCAAGTAACTTTTATCGTTGTATAAAAATATTTAATTTAATTGAAATGTTTGTTTCAATGAAATAATTAATATTTCCTCCATTTTTTAATGGTGGTTTTAAATGTTAAATTTGTTTTAATAGTTGCTTAGCATAATAAATATCATTTTTACATTTTCAATGTATTTTTTGATTACTTTTTCTTTTTAAATTAACAATCAACCAATTATATTGTTTCAATTGATTGTTATTTTATATTTTTAATATATTTTTTGATTGCTTTTTATTTTTCTTAATTTATGTACAAATAATTAAAACGACAACTAAAAAAGTGGAGGGAGTATATTTTTGTAGCAATCATATGTTTTTATAATTAGCGAGTCTTTATTACACAGCAAACATGTGTATGTCAAATTTTAGAACACCATACAAAGTTATTTATTTGAATATTTTAATTTTGGATCATAATTGAATGTAGTGTAGTACAACGTACATTTCTAGGCCATGGCCCCTCTTAATTTGTGGAAATGTTGTTTCCTACCCTAGCTATAATCTTCTTTAAATATTTGGTCTCCTTAAAAGCTTTTTGTTTCTAAACGCATTCTCTATCCCATAAAGATTATTTAATTCTCACTTTGCTATACCTCACACTTCGACTTTATATATTTTGTTGTGATTGTACTCTATCCCTTTATCTAAGGTTACTTCTTCCTAAAATAGAAATTCATTTTTAAGGTTTCATTTTACCAAATTGCAGTTAAAAGTTTATGAAAATTATGCTCATGGTATTTAATTCAAATATTTATTAAACTTTGTACAAAAAAGTAAATGGTCTTTAGAAAAAGTGGACGAGAGAAAGATAATACTCTATTTAAAATCAGATATTAAAAAATATATTCTCAAATTATTTTTATTGATATATTTTTTATAAAATATTATACAATACAAATAAATATATTTACAATAAAGCCAAAATTACAACTATAAAAAAGTTTTTAATAATCTTTCGGATTGAGGGAGTATTATTTTATTTGATCATATATACAAATTTCAACGATAACATTCTTAATGTGTTAACGCTCATTTAAACGACAAGAGAGATTAAATAAGACGCAACCTAATACGGGCTGTTGAATTCACTGATGCGGCGCAAAGCACTATCTACTCTTTCTCGTTATATGTAAGACAACTATTTAGGGCTCCACTTTTGAGATATACATATAATGTGGTTAAGTTTATCAGTTAAATTGAGATTTACATATAATGTAACCCATTGATTCTCGAATTCTAGGTTCAATAAAATATGGATATTCTCTCACTCTGCATGTTGTACAAATAATAATTCATGAGGTATTATCTGCATGTACCAATGGGACATATATTTGTACCATAAAAATTAAAGGTGTACCATGTAATGAGACATTTGTGCAGTTGTTGAAGCTCCCACGTCTACAGTGATCGTCGTTTTACATTTGTATGAGCACATTGTGATGAAAGATTATAATCAAACAGACATTAGCCAAATGAAGTGCATGTGTAGAATGGTCCCCTTATTATAATGTCAGAATTGAATGAATGGATGATTCTTATGATTTTGAACTCAATTTTTCATCTTGGTCCCCCCCCCCCCCCTTAATTGATTGTTTTTCATGATCGTCAAAGCCTACCAGAAGAGAAGTTATGTGAGTACCAAAATGATTAGTGTACTAATGAGCATAAGTTATGTGGAGTACCAAAATGATTAGTGTACTAATGAGCATATTAAGCATAGGTTAATTGGAATCTATTGTTTGTTTGGTAAAAAAGTTGGCATTGTATTCTAAGTAATGTGTTATCTTATGGTGTTAGAATGAGCGGACTAAACTCATTGTAAGTACATAAAGTCGTGATGTTGTTCCCAAATTGATTACCATAATACCAATGTTAAGTCAATTTAAATACCAAATGGTAGGCACAAGACTAGGATAAATCAAATTGATGGTAACAAATCTTACAACTAATGAAGTGTGGTTAACATCTTTGGTGTGCGAAATATCACTATCAAGTTGCAATTTCAACAAACTATTTTTTATTGGGATCTTGAGATAGTTTGCTCATTTGATGTAGTGGGATGTTGAAATAGTTTGCTCTTGGTAATGATAAAAAAGTCAGATTGATACTCACCAAACACAGGGAAAGTTTCTGTGTTAAATTCTATTGTCAAAATAACACTCATTAAAAGTCTCAATAATATTTATTGCAATCAAGTAGTCTATATCATCATTTCAAGTATCAACCTACAATCAAAAGTAGTCAATACCATTTCCACTAGCAGAGGTTCCAAAGTTAACTCTATAAACTTTGTTCTCAATATTAAGTCCACTACTCAAATTCCAATAGTTAAAAAATGAGTGAATTAGCTTCCACCTAAGAGTATGGGAGAAAGTGAGCTAGTATTAAATGATATGTATACAGATGAAGTAAATCTTGTGAACACAATTCAAAACTCCTCACCAAAATTATTAGAATAGTATATTTCACTATATTATTATTGTTATAGTACATCTATGTCATTATATAAATACCATAGATTAAAGAAAACAGTAAAGGTACATATTGTCACAAAATTCCACAATTCATCTACAGATTTATGCCAAGGCTCACATGTAGAGCACCCCACAGATCATAGAAATTCATGCATGCAACACCCCCCTAATTATACCCCTGATGTTTACTCACATTTACATGATTGAACATGCATTGGGATTCTCATCACTGAAGATCTGAGGAGGGTAGTCTTGAACATGTATCTGAGGATAATATTGTTGTTGGAAGTGCTGTGGGTGGTAATGGTAGAACTCATTCTTCTTCAACTCCATTTGTGGTGGTGGTGGTTGAGTCGTCTCAACTTTATTCGCTTCTCCTCCATCTCCGCCACCTTCTTTCTTGCCCTTTTCCCCTTCCGCTCCACCTTTTACAGCCTCTTTTTCGGCTCCCTCCTCTTTCTTCTCCTCAGCATTCTCTTTAGGTTTCTCCTCTTCCTTCTTCTCTGGTTCAACCTTCACAATTGCAGCTTGTTTTCCGGTCCTTTTGCGTATGAATTCAACCAATTTTGGAGGATCAAATGCACCTTTCACAGTCACTTGAGAACTCTTCAGATCCGCCTCGGCACTCTCAACACCTACATCATTAACACAATAAGATCCACATTCCAAGAAAATAATTATAAAAGCATCAAGCTCACATTACGACATTGGCGTTTCAGGAACCCAGACATCATTTTGGGACAATCATCTCATCTACTAACGTTGAAGGTCTCATATACCACATTATGATTCATGCAAAACATTTAATGCTCACTCTAAATCGACACTTTACCAGTCAAAAGCGTTCCCCAATTGCACTCTATTATTGCAATTGAGAGAATCAATAAGTGTACCTCAAAAAAACAACCTTGGTGGCAATCACATGTCAAAAAGGATCTTTGGTCTATGTGATACTCTGGAAGATTTGGCTTATTAGATTTGATTTCTAAAGAGAGGACTTCACATAATCATTTTGGCTTCAAATTGATATAATTCAATAAAATCTTGAATATATTATTCCAGTAATCCAGTTAGAGAATGTAAAGATTGCAAAATAGTTGAGAATATGGAATCTAGAGGCTCACAATATGGAGATCCTAAATGACAAAGAACTAAAGAACTGTTTTAAATCTCCTGGTGGAGGTATAAGCCCAACTAAGCGCGATGGCTCTTCCTCTGAAGCCTCTCAACAACCTTCAATGGATCTGCTTTCTCACCCTTCACAATCACCTTGTGACTCTTGCAATCAGTCAAAACATTTTCAACACCTACAAATTTCACAATAAAGTAAAAGTAGGGATAATTAAGACACACAAAATATTTACTTAATGTTAAGTACACCAATTCAAAAACAAATGAAATAAATGCATAAAATGACATATTTACATAAAAAATCAAATTTTGGAGAAAGAGAAGAACCCCCATATAACATATTCATATACCATGTTGAAAATTTCAATGATATGTGAAATGAAACCATAAAAAAACCAATATTTGATGAAAAAATACAACCCCACATAACATATTCACATACCATGTTGAAATGTTCCTTGATAGGTGAAATGAAACCATAAAAATAAGATCTTCACCATTACAACTCCATTTTTCATGAAAAAATATGACGCCACATAAAATATTCACATACCATATTGAAATTTCCAATAGTAGATGAACCAAAACCATAAAAATTATATATTTACCTTCAAAACCTCTAAGACTTTTGCGGACTTTTTTAGCACAACCTTCACAATGCATGTAAATTTTCAGTACAATTTCTTGAGGTGGTGGTGGTGGTGCTGCTGCTTCCTTAGCAGAATCATCAGCTTTCTTTTCCTCTTTCTTTGCATCAGTTTGCTTTTCTGGTTCAGCTTTTGATGCTTCATCTTTCTTTACCTCAACCTCAACTTTTTTATGCTCCTCTGCTTTTTTTGGTTCCTGAAGAAAACACAATCAACAAATTAATTCAGAACTAGTACTATGTTTATTTTGCTAGTTGAACTAAATAAACAATTCACAACTTAATTCAGAACTAATTAATGCAGAACAAATTGATTCAGAACTAGTACTACTATTTTTATTTTAGTTGTTAAATAAAAATGAGTAAAAAGAGATTAGAGTAGAAGAGATGCATGACCTCTCCCATTGTTTTTGATTTTCTTGTTTATGTGGTTAAAAAATGAATGAGCTTATAGTTATAGATAGATAGAAGTACAAAACTGACTAGTGTTATGAACTATTTTGGTTTTGGGTGGTAGGATATTGTAAATGAGTAAACTATACTTATATGGGACATTTCATCCCATGTCCTAACCAACAGTTTGTTTGCTTGTAAAAAGTAAAAATGGATAAGATAGAATTAAAACAAAATTGACTTATATATGGTTTTCAAATATTTGATTGGATGGAAAGAAATTACTGTCTCATAATACATTGTTATTTAGAATCCAATTAAAAAAAAACGAGCTATTTCCCTCTAGCTTATACAATGTTGAATCCTGATAAGATAAAATATAATGGTATAATTTTATTGATAACATGTTTGCTTCGCGATTTAACTCGAGCCTGCACTTACCTCATCAAAGAAAAATCACCATACTGTCGCTATAACAAACGCTAGTTGTCCACTCTAATTTGTAGAGTTGTTTATCGATCCTGGGAGTGACACCGATCACGCGACGCGGTTTCTATTAACCGAAGGCCAAGACCATCACTCTCGCTATCGTAACGAGGCGTTAACTAAAGGGTTTACCATCACCCTCCTTAAGATTACGCCCTCGACAACACGGGTAGCAAAAACAAATAGAAGTAAAAACTAGGATGTATGTGTATGTCGAAAAGAAAACAATAAAAAATATGTTGCGTTTAGCGGGTGGTTATTATATTATGTTGTCAACCACCGCCGCCAAGAAAGTGGAAAATAAATTTTTAAAATCAATATCTTAAGTTTCTCCGATACCATGATGGAATTATAAAGTGGAGAATTTATCAATCAATTACTAATATAAAAATATAATATTGTCTATTATTTATGTATTAATATTTAACTTAAAAACTGTAGTAGAATTTCTCCAAGATACCTCATGGTTTTAATGCCCAATCAACTCTAATAAATTCACTCGTTATAGTAAACGATCAATCATTCTAGAATGGCATGAACGAATAATATGACAATTTTCAAGAGGTAGCCGTTAAGGATAAATCATGAACCAAATTGAGGGGATCAAAAATTAAGTTTACTTAAATAAAATATTTTTCATTTTTGGGAGAGAGGATATATCAATAGTAGTTATAAACGGCTTACGCGCAGTCATGTGATTTTCCCCCCTTTTTCGGTTTCGGGATTTATGCGCGCACGCACTGCAATAGATTTTTTTTCGGTTTTAGGGTTTTTTCCTTTCCAATTATCATTTTTTCAATTATCAACTACAGTAGACACTCGATAAATTAATACTCAATTATTTAATAAACTCTCTAAGATATTATTTTACTCATTCCATCATGGATGTGATGCTAAATTAAATAACTTGTGTTTTTTTCTGCTCATTTTTCATTATTTCTAACCACGGGTCATACGAGATCATTCTTTCATATATCAAATACCAGTAGAACTGATAAATTAATACTCTTAGTTATCGAGTTAAAATTGTATGCCATTATATTTACAAAATTAGTTCGACACTAACTATCAATAACACCATATCGCTTTCTCGTCATTTGACGAACACTTCTTACTAGTTATATTTATATCAAAATAACTTATGATTATACAATGAGATTTAGTTTTTAAAATTAAAGAAGAATTGTGTTCCTCTTGATCTCTTTTAAATTACATATTTACATCACTAGTTAGCTGATTTGGGCTGAAATATGAGACATCGGACTCTCGGAGACAAGAATTAATGGTGCAGTCCAATACACACATAAACGGACATGGTTTTGGACTCGGTCTGCAGTCCATCTAATAGACGAATTGATAAATTAGAAATAATTTGTTAATAATTCATATTTATCCTAAAATCAATTGCTTATGTTTTTATCGACCAAAAAAAAAAATTAAAAGTAATCAGTGTTAACAAAGAATACTACTAACAACTAACTATTAACAATTATCTAATAGTATTGTCTCAAGTCAATGGAGATGATCATCATAATAAATAGTTTTCTATTTCAAACCGCACTTCAACGATCTACCAAATGAACCGGTGATTATTGTATTAATTCGTAAAATCAATTGTCTATATGACGAATGATCCAAAACCTTATAAATCTATATTTCATCAATTATGTTTTTAATATTATTTTTAATGAAGAAGTATTGAAGGATTTAATTTAGTATAATGATTAGACTTATACTTAAAAATAGAGATTGATGATACAAAAATCGTCCATTAAATTTGTTTAAAAATCAAGAGAATCGAGCGATGAGATGACTACAAAGAAAAAGTGAATAACCTTAATTGCCACGTCAAAGGCAGAATCAGATACACATGGACTCTCCAGATCTCGCCACGTGTCTCACTCCCACCATTTTATATAATCTTAGTTTATCACTTTCTCCAAACCGTTTTTCCATTTGCAATTTTCTTAATCCACAATTCCTTTTCATTTTCCCCCCTTTTTTTCAGTAATAATCAGAAAACATGAATCGTTTTTGGACTATGATCACCAATCTTCATGCAGTTGCAGGGTAATTTTTCAAGAAAAAATAAATAAATTTTGTAGTTTTTATTAAGATCATGTAGTTCATTTTGTAACCAACTTAATTTTACTTGTTTAAATATTGATGCAGGCCTGTTGTGATGTTGCTCTACCCTTTGTAAGTTACAAACTGAATTTGGTAATAATTAATTATAGTCTTCTTAATGTGACTAATAATAATTTGTGGGGGGTGATATATTTTGTGTTGGTTTAGATATGCATCAGTTTTAGCCATAGAGAGCACATCAAAAGTGGATGATGAACAATGGCTTGCTTATTGGATTTTGTATTCATTTATCACTCTACTAGAGATGGTCATTCAACCTATCTTGGAATTGTGAGTAAATTGAAATCTTGATTCACTTTTATTTGCTTATAGTAACCAAAGATATTATTGACAAATGTGATCGTTCAAATACAAGTAATTTTAGACACAATATAATAATTGCCCCTCAATAATGATAAAAATACGTCAAAAAAATTAATGATTTTGCCCCTCAATTTCGGTTCAAATTCCGCCACTTTACCACTTTACTAGCGAGTATTATATTATTCATTACTGATCTGAGATCTTTACCAATTACATCAATTAATAAAGTCCTCAAAATACTAATGGTTCAAACAAAAAAGACCTTACCTTAAGTGTAAATGAGTTCCGAAAGTTTAATTCCAAGATGGATTGTTATTATTCCATTGTATTTGTTTAGGATACCAATTTGGAAAACATTAAAGCTAGCATTCATGGCATGGCTGGTTTTACCACAATTTCAAGGAGCTGCATTCCTATATGAGAAATTTGTGCGGGAGAAAGTGCTAAAGAAATATTGTTGTGGTGGATTAGGTTTTGCATCTACTGATGGAAAATCAAAAGCTAATTAAATATTGGATTCTATATAGTTGTCTTTCAATGTACAATGTTTTTAATTACTTGTGTTGTTCTATACTATATGTTGCTGTTGTAGACATAGATTGCAATATATTTGATGACTCTGTGTATGTATGAAGAAATGAGTCATCTATAATAGCTTCATTTGATAACTTTGTGTTTTCATATGCTGGAATGTAAATGAACCACCTTCATTTGATAACTTTATCATTATATGTTTGTAACTTTGTATAGTGAAGTTTCTATGTTTCAGAATTTGTTATGTATGTGAACATAATTTGGGACACAAATCACACTCTTTCACCCTTGAATTTATATTCTCCTTATTTATCATAAATGAGAACATAATTTGGACACAGTCATTTATTATTACATTACTGAATCGATTTTGAACTAGATGTTGTGATTTATGAATCATCTAAAGGAAATAGAATTAAAGGGGTTGGTTTAGTGGAGTTAGAAATGATCAAGAGTCATAATAATTTAAAGGTCAGAGGTTTAATGTCATGTTCTTGAATTTGGGATACTACTTTTTTATCCTAATTTTGTTTTTGATAAAAAAATGTAAAGGAAATAGGGAACATGGTTTTAATTATTATTTCAAGCACGAGCATTTGACATCACTCATGCTTTTAAAAAAGTCGGCTAGATCACCCATGTTTCGTAATCGATTACATTTGATCATTAATGTTTAAAAAGTCGCTCATTTTTCTATTTCTGTTCAACTCCGTTATTTTGTGAGATCTGTTAGTTTTACTTAAAAATATTAAGGGTAATTTCTGCCCATATATCGAATCCATACTAAAATTAAATTTGGTGATAATTTTGAAATACAAAAAGTAATGGGTATTTTGAATTAAAACCCCACCTCTTCTTCTATAACCTCCTACCCCTACCTAATGTGGGTGTGTACTCTGGCTCTGCTGTACCCAAACTGTAACCAAACCTATTTCGTCGGTTCTTTCAGTGCCGAACCTAAATCGACATTCTGCCTCCGACGGCCTGCCCGGACGGCTTACCTGCCCTGCCTCTGCTTCGCTTAAGTTTCGATTTTGAGACAATTTTGAGTCTATCGCCTTGAACTAAAAAATTGCTCATAAAGACTGGGACTAATCCATGAAATTTAATAAACTCTTTAAGATTACTTATACAATCTACATACACATTCAATATATAATAATATTTTTATATATATATATTTATATTCATATATTATTAGTTTTAGAAAGATATATATCTAGTCAATTATACTCAATAATGACAAAGCTTAAATCTAAATTTACTTTTCTAAATGTGCACATGCAAATACTACAAGATCTTGAAAGGGATAATAAATGAAAATCGGTAAAACTACATAAAATTTATAAATTGGTTCGATTCGTTCGGTTTGGTTTTTTCAAAGGTCAACCTAAATTAGTTCGGTTCTCGACGAACCTAACCTGCCTGCTCCATCGTTCCAAAAGTTCGGGTTATTTTCGCTCGCTCTGGCCGGTTCGGGCCGGTTTCGATTCTCTCTCGCATTACTACTCCCTACCCCTTAACCCAAATTTCTTATTCTCACAGTAAGATCATTGTCCATCGACCTTATTAACTCGGACAAATAAATGAGGCAACATGCAATAAAATACCTCTCAACCTTCAAAAACCACAAGCTCAAAATGATTTGGACAAAGATTTATGGAACAAGCAATTTGTAGAAGAAGATACAAATATGTTGAGTTAATGAGACTGTTGGAAATCAATAGTTATTAGTTTCATTTATTATGCCCATTGCGACAATTGTTGTAATAATTCGCCATTAGTTTAGTGAAGTGTGATTACATAAACGAACATTCAATAATAAACGTAATTGTAATTACTAGCCGTTTTCGTGGATAATAATACCGGATTATGCCTGCATCGCTAGATCCCATGGCATAATCGTTATAATAATAATAATGGTCAATTATATTATTGTATCTAATCGCTATTATCTAAGCTTCAAGGTCACACACATACAAGGACGCTGAAGTTATATTTCATGTATGAAATTAAATAAGATTCAAGTAAATCGAGAAAGGATTGTAATCGCCGAATATTCTCAATCAGAATTTTACATTGATACTCGTGAAAAATACAAATTGATGAACCAAATTAATTAACCGCTTAATTTAATTTAATAATTAGTCGAGTCATAGTAACTTGCTGAAGTTTACATACATTAACAACTTGTTAATGTTTAATTTATTTAATCTGCCCAATTGAATTAAACGAGTCGGCTCACAAACTATTCGGGGCTTGGGATTTTAGGGTCAATCTCTATATAAGCAAAGCTTATTGTGTTTTCTACACAAGAGAAAAAAAACCTAGCCTCCTTTCCCTTTTTCTCCATGGTGGTTGCACCAAGAAGTATAATCAAAATTTCTTCTCGATTTTTCATCCACTATCGTTTAGCAAACACAAGTTGCAAGATTCAACATCTCCTCAAAAGGGACCAACTAGGCACACAATCGGAGTGCTCAGAATTGAAATTCATAAGAGGAGAAGTTGTGAAAGAATTATTGATAGGCTTCAGCTGGAATCTGTGTAAGTTTTTCCATTTTGTTTAGTTCATAGTTCAAACACCTAATAGATATTGTATAAATATATATTTTGATTAAAGTTTTGAATCAAGTTATATATACATTTTCCAACAGAGGCTGCACAAATTTAAGGGCCACCATTCCACCGAGATTTCTTTTTACCATTAAAGAAGAAATTAATGAAGATTTGGAATTTGAAGAAACTTCACAGTTCACACTTCCCCTTCATATAATCATCATAATTTTTTTCTATGTTTGAGTTAACAAGTGGCCTTATTGTAGTGCAAAGTTAAATAAAATAAGGTCTTCACCCAATTGTGGTCAATAAGAACAGAGAAAAAGAAAATGGGTTATCCAACATTCCCAATTTCATATTTTTGTTGAATTGTTATACGGTGAAAATGGGGTCTATGTTTTGGAGCTATGGAAGTTTGACGGAAGATGGACATGATGGTGGTAAAGTTATTTGGGGGGACGGTGGTGGTTTTGTTGTGGGATGTCGATTGTTTTACTATTAGGTGCTAAGTGGGCAGTTATGCTGGGTAAATATAGTGTATATGGGTTAAATGAAGCAAGAAATTAAGGAGGCTTAGCTTTTATTTAAAAATTTTATTGCTTATATCAAAATTGGCCTCAAATCTAATTTTAGGTACGGTTCAATGTATAGACAAAATTACCCTCAATATTTGACTTTAAACACCAGCTGATCGAATGTGCATTTGGCCTAAAACGTAGCGATCTAACTAGCCTTTTTTTGAAACGCAGTTGACGCCCAATACCATTAACCCTTATTATTTTTATTACGATAATAGCATACATATATACAATCTACACTTCATATATTTTGTCTTCTACTCGAATTGCCCACACCAAATCACGGCCTTAGACCGGATTATTATCTGGCCCATTGGCTCATTCACAGCGGAACCCTTATCGAATTCCGATGTTGTGGCAATGTGGCCTACGCTATGCTATGAACAAATGAACGTTTGTCCGATGCAATTTTCTCAATGTAATACTACTGCTTTTTTTATTTATCCTTTTAAACCTAAATTTCGATTTTAAAATATTTATCATCTCAAGATGTAAAATCAGATTCCTATATTTCCAATATACATTTTCGATTTTGCTTCTCACGAAATTATCAACCAATCAACGATATGGGCTTAAACGACGATATCAGACATCAGATTTTCGACTATTTTTAGTTTTTTAATCTATGAAAATTATTAAAACAACAGATAAAAAAAATAAAAAGGAGTTACTAATAAGTCCGCTTAAACGATGTCCACACCATTTTTCCATGTATCGAACTCGGATAGCCCGAAGAAACTTAATACTAGAACGTGGGTCGAATGCAAACCCCCGTCGAACATGTTTTGTTCGAGGGAAAAAAAGATGTTTTGTTTGAGGGATTTTGTTGCTGACATAAATTGACCTAATCACTTTCTTTTATAGCTCATCACCTGAACTGTTATACACACACCAAAAACAAGAAACGAAAGTTATGATGAAATTATTATTTTGCTCTCTACAATTCTTTCTATTGCTTGTGAGTAAAAAACAAAGTCAATTTTCCTCGTTGCTGCGAAACAACCGATTTTTTCTATCATTAGACAAAAAAATGTCGAATTCGCCAGATTAAACAAACACAAGTTCACCTCCGCTTATTAAACAAACATTTGATTTATTAGTCATTAATTGAATAACACTTAATTTACAAATCGCTATTTCACAAACATAAACGCAATAAGTAGCTTTTGTCGCTAATCAAGCTTATCAACTAAAAATGATCATGAATCATGTTGAATAATGTTATCATATTTAAACACCAATGAAAAACAATCGTTGAATCATAATTTGAATAACGCATCATATTTAAACACCAATTAACATATTTCAGAAATATTATATCAAATTTCAAATACACAACATTAATTATTCAAATTATTAACATTAATTATCAACATCTCGACTAATTATCAAAATTCGAAATTATTAACATTCAAAATTATTAACAATAAATAAGTATCAACATTCGAAATTATAAAAAATCGAATGAAAATTAAAAAATTATTAACATTCGAATTATAATTAATATTACACAATTCATAATTGACGGGCAGAAGGCAATATAAGAAAGAATTGAAATGACATGCTAAGAAAGAAATAGATACCGTTGTGTTTCGGAAATCAATGAATTGGTTCCATTTATTATGCCTGCTATGGCTAATTACAGATTAATTCATTTACTCGCTTGGGTTAATGTGATTATCATAACTTAGTGTTCAACTTAGTAATTGTATATTAGTGTGGGTTCTCATGATAATTTGGGCTACATGAAATATCGCTGTGATCTTACTCATTAATCGTTATAATAATAGTATCAACAATTATTATTATTATACAACTTACTATTATCCAGCTCAGCGTCACACACATACGTTTATCGCTGGGAAGTTATATTTCATGTATTTAAATTAAAGAGAACTATATAATCGAGAAACGTGATTAATTACAAGCGGTTCTACATTTTATGTGTAATATCGATTGAACAAATGTAATCACTCAAATAAGTATTTAATTGGTTCTAGTAATTTTAGTATTTATCGATAACTTGAAAGATTATTGATATTGACTCATTACTATTTAATTAGCTTAATTAAATAGCTCAATTCATTGAAGAACTCATTAGTGTCTTAACGAACTAATGTAGTTAACGAGTCAAGCTAATATTTAACGGAAGTTGTTTATCTGGCTTGCTTTTAACCTACCCTATAAAGTTGAAATCCTTGCGCTTTTTTCATCATAAAGCTTTTTGTAAAACTTTTCACCAAAAAAACCCAGTAGCCTGGGCCGAAATTCCTCCCAAGAATTTTGGGTTTTTTTCCTGTTTTGTTCATCCTCATGACAAGATAGACAGTTCTTGATCCAACCCTCCCTACATGACTAACCAGTATATCATACGATCGATATTACAACAAAGAGCCGAGGGAGTCAACACGTTGTGAATTAAATATGGTGGATTTTGGTGGAATTCCATTCACAGACCGTAAGTTCTCTCTGCTCATAATTTAATTATATGTTTTTATATAAATAACGTAGTATGCACTTTAAAGATCCCCTGAACTATGGATTTGTATTTACACTCATATATCCATAGTAATTTTCTTCGCTTGGTATATAAACATGAAGAGAATCTCGCTTGTCGGGTAACAAACATGTGGCTAATTCGCTTGTTTTAAAGCAATCATTTGGAAAAATCGATCGATGTAATCTAAAATTTACTAATATCTCATCGCTTTCTAAAATTTACCATATTTTATATTTTACCATTTTGACCATATTTTATATTTCGCACGTTACTATTTTTACCATATTTTATATCTCATAATCTAAAATTAACCATATTTTTATAATATTAACATATTTTATCATAACCTAAAATTTTATCATATTTCATAATTTTATCATAATCTCATATTTCATTGTTTAATCATAATTTCATAATATTTCATAATTTTATTGTTTATAACCTAAAATTTCATAATAATTTCATAATTTTATAATTTCATATTTCATAATCTAAAATTTCATAATTTCATATTTTCATAATAATTTCATAATTTCATAATATTTCATAATTTTATAATTTCATAATTTCATAATAATGCTAATTTCATAATATTTCATAATTTTATTGTTTAATCATACTTTAATCATAATCTCTATATTTTATTGTTTAATCATATTTTATAATTGTTCGATATGTCATTATTTTACGATTTCTCATAATCTAAAATTAACTATTTTTATGTTAATATTAACATATTTTATCATAACCTAAAATTTTATCATATTTCATAATTTCATCATAATTTTATCATAATCTCATATTTCATTGTTTAATCATAATTTCAGCATATTTCATAATTTTATCATAATTTGACCATATCTATTATATTTCATAAATTCACAATGTCAATACTTCCTAATATATAATTCATAAATCGGATACTATTAAATACACAATTAATTACATTTTCTCAATTTAATACACAATTCAATTCTCATTACACTTTAATAAATGCGCTATTAAATAGAATCATCGCTATCGCATAACAAGCCATAATAATTCTGATGTCATATAACGAACAAATGCCGACGCTTGCTTAAGCACCGACACGCTATTTAGGTTGTTTGTTTGGACATGTTTAAGCCCATCAATTCGCTAGTATTATCATTTTATGTAATTAATTATTCAATACTAATGCTAGAATTTGAAGCGTGGATTTTTAGCGAATTTACTCCGGCCGCATCAGAAGTTCTCTATTCATAATTTAATTATATGTTTTTATATAAATAATGTAGTATGCACTTTAAAGATCCCCTAACCATGGATTTCAGATTATACTCATATATTCATAGTAATTTTCTTCAGTGGCATCATGAGCCAAATTAAAGTTGCTTTTACATTATTTATTTTATGCTTGCTTGTTTTATCAATTTTTATTTAAGATTAATTTTGTTCATATTTAATTGATAAATATGATGAGAATAAATCACCATGTTCTTGATTATTAATTTACACATGTGTTACAAGTTTATGATGATGCATGGCCTGTTATTTTTGTTAACATGGATTTTGTTTCATAAATTAAAAGGACGATTTAATTGGTTTTGTTTCAA
This sequence comes from Lithospermum erythrorhizon, assembly GCA_019722365.1. Lineage (NCBI taxonomy): Eukaryota > Viridiplantae > Streptophyta > Magnoliopsida > Boraginales > Boraginaceae > Lithospermum > Lithospermum erythrorhizon. The sequence goes on from JADFUC010002331.1 coordinate 356,882, forward strand.
AACAGTTTTGTAAAACGTGTTTGGGGCGTGTAAAATTTTTGTAAAATTACAAACTAATTTTTCTGAACCCAGATATAATGCAGAAGACCCCATTAAATTTTATAATTTTGATTTTTTCTAAGTGCCTCAAAAACAATTTTTGAGATTTCCGGACTGTTTAATTAATAATTAAATATGAAAAATTTATTTTAATGAATGACCAGTGGATGGTTCAGAAAATTATGGAGTTTAACGCTAATTTCATAAATTTTGAAAATTTTTAAAGCCTCCAAAACGATTTACAAAACGAATTCACTAAATCTGAAAACCGAAAGTTAAATATGGTATTATTACCATAAATCGCCGATCGACCTCTCCGCGAATTCTACGGGGCGCCCGTGTCGGATCGGGTGATTTTGTACCAAATGACGGGCTCTGATCTAATTTAATTAAAGTGAAGTGGCGGCGCGAGCGAGAAATGCTATAAAGTGTGTCGTCCGAAATTTCATTATGACAGGCGCTCTAATTTCAAAAACCCTAATTCCGAATTTATTCTTATTTCGTTTCCTCAAAATTACGGGACTAGTTATATTTCGGTTTTATTGATTATTTGTCATTTAATCAACTAATTAATTGTAATTAATTATGTGACGACAATTAATTATTTCCTTTATTATATCTTTTTAAATTAATTTAAGCTTATATAACAATTACGGTAACAATTTCACTACTTAATGTATTTTAGAAAATATTTGTGATGAATATTTTTCTATAATATGTATACGTGTTAATAATTACTGGTAATAATTATTAATCGGCTACGTGTATGATAATTGAGTTTATATTAATTCACTCTTAATATGTGTAATGCCATGGATTAATTAATTTGATAATTACAAACATGCATTTTCCAATGCCATTTAAAATATTTATTAAGTTCATTTATGTGATTTAATAAAGTGCCTATATTTTGTAATGGTGATTGGAATGGAGGTATATAGATATGGCCCATTTATTTATTTTTCGGTCTGCGAACCGTAATGTTGTAAATGACCTTCTGAGTCATATTTCTTGTATTTATTTATTTACTGTTTTACCCACAAGCTTGCAAGCTGTCTAAGATGGGTTAGTATATAAATATTGTAACAAGTGAAGATATTGAAGATCATTTCACGGTGGTGGTACTTGGTGGACTCAGATGGATCCAGAAGTACAAGATACAAGAATTAGGACTTATGTTAGTATTTGATAAATACTTGTAATAGGTTTTAGGGGCCATATCGTATATCTCTTGAATGTGCATTACTTGTTTTATTTTTCATGTTGCATGTATTGCTTGATTATGTGCTAGTATGCATGAGTAAATGAAAACAAAGTAATAATAATCTCACCAATTAAAATTTAAGCAAAGTATCAACCCAATTTTAAAAGTTGTGCAATCAACTGTATCTAATTGGGCACACTGCATGGCGGGTGTCATACGTTGCATTTGATATGACAATGGATCATGTTGAAGTGATTTAATTAACGTTGTGGGCTTTCAGATGATCAATCCAAGTAACACTTTGGTTTAATTGGTATGCTTAACCGGTTTTCGGAGATACAAATGTTGGGTAGCATCCTGTAAGAGATGCTAGTGACACAAGAGTTATGTAGTTTTACATAATTGGTTGACAACCTACTATTATAACTGGATTCAAAATGTAGCAGTGTTGCCGTTTGAATTTAAGTGTAATAGGTCTTGATACTAATATATTTCGTGAGATTTGAAGTATTAGTATTTACTTTACAATTTATTTGTAAGTGTTTTTAGCATGATAGTTTACTGAGTCTGTTATTTTATTTACTTATTCTTGTAGAATTAATATGGCTACCACTATCAAGTACTCCTAAGAACTCAAGCTGGCCAAGACTTGAAAAGCGCAGTCGAATAACTCGAATTTTGACGAGTGGTCTCGAACTTGAGAATCATTCTCAAGCAAAGCAGAGGATCAATACGTGTCGAACAATAAGGTTCCTGCGAAACCTAATGATAGTGCCTCCCCATCCGAAAAGTGGATCCTACAAAAGCACAAGTCCTGACGCCGGATGTCCAATGTCTCAGTTACAATATGGAACCTTCGTTCCAAATTCAATATGAAAAGGTGGCAGCATATGACATATACTGGCAACTTGAGGAATTATTATTCCAAAGGGGAAGCTGTAAACGAGATAAGACACTGCCTCTGCGTTCTCGTGACGTGCTACAGTTCTGGAACTGCCACGCCGCAAGCCCTCATATCATTAAAATGATTGGCTTGGTCGATCAACTCAACGCCCTGGGCACCAATGTCTCCAAAGAACTGGCTGTGGATCTCATCCTGAAGTCTCTTCCAGACAAATTCTCTCAGTTTGTCATGAACTTCAATATGCACAAGTTTGAGTTATCTCTAAACGAACTGCATAAGATTTATCACGGTCGCCGACGAACCTGGTAAGCACTAAAATTTACTCCTTCGCTTTGGTGGTCCAAACAAGAAGAAATTCAAGAAGAAAGAAGAAGCTCACGGCAAAGTACTGCGGTTCGAGTAATCCCAAGGTTGGCCGGAAAGTGGAGGAGCTAGGAAGATGAAAAAGTGTCATTATGGAACTGGTCACCGGGAAGTCGACTGCTAGAAGTTCACAGACGATAGAAGAATGGTCTCACGACCGTCAGCCTCATACAAAAGTGTTATCAAGTTTGTACAACTTCTAATTTACTGTAAGTTTAGATAATCGGGTTGTGGTTCTCATTTGTCGTAATATGCGTGAAACTCAAGTCAAGTAGAAGCACTGGAAAGAAATGGATTCACAAGGGAAATGGAAGGGCCAAGTGCTGCGAATTTCGTAGTAGGATCCATTAGTTTAAATTCTGCCCACCGCCTTGTTTGAACTTATCTCCGTTTATTATGTACCTGCAATTCTGTGTGAATATTATTTCTATTTCTCGCTTTTGAATAATGATGATTTTTCATTTTCAATAGATCCGATGAATTCTTGTGATCACCGTGAATCGGGTAGTATTTCGTACCGCCCTTCAAAATGGTCTATACGCTTTTGTAATAATGACATTAACGAGTCATATAACATAACTTAAAACGGAATAAGCCTAACGACTTAAAACCAAACATACCTATGGCATTGCGCATTAGGTCACATTAACGAACCTAATCAAGAAACTCCACCTCGTGGAATACTCAAGGTTTCGACATTACTTAATCATACGATAGTTACAGCTTCGCTTTCCGGGCAATGACCAAAATGCCTTTCACCGCTTAAACGGTGCGGCGTTGATTTTATTTGGGATCATACACACCGACGTATGCGGGGCTAAACGAACATCTGCAAGAGGAGGTTATAACTACTTCATTACATTACCGATGACTACAAGATACGCTTTTGTGTATCTCGATGACACAAACACGAAGTCCTTTGAGAAATTCAAGGAGTTCCAAATGAAGTACAAAAACCAATTGAACAAGACAATAAAGATTCTCCGTCCGACAGGGAGAATATTTGAGTCACGAAGTCTAATACTCATCTTGTAGAGTGCGGTATTGCTTCACAATCACTCACTCCAGCCAGAACGCCACAAAGACAACGTAAGGTCTGAAAGGAGAAATCGAACCCTTCTTGACATGGTTCGACGGCGATGAGCCTATCCGATCTACCTCGCCACCCTCTGGGGATATGCACTCTAAGCGACACTTACCTTTTAAATGTATAAGTCCAAACTGGGTCACAGATAAAACTCCCCATGAACTGGTGGTTCGAAGACTCGTTGTTTTCTAAAGATTGGGGCTGTGAAGCTTATGTTAAGAGATTAACAAAGATAAACTTGCGCCTAAATCTCAAATGCTATTTCATAGGATATCTGCGGAAATAGCTGGGTTACTACTTTCTAAATTCCAAGCAGAGAATAAAATCTTCTATCAGAGTATTCCTTGAAAAGAATATCTATCTGCAGGACTAGAAGTAATGGGTGTTCATCTTGATGAAGCTCAAGTCGATTTAAGTCAATATCGATGATCTAATGCAGAGGCATCTCGACACACCACAAGAATTGGAACCTTCTTCATAGGAAGACCCACATCCACAGAAGTCGTTGAAGAACCAACCTGTGAGATCCAATGGATCGCCACCAACCAGCTACCGGTATGGTGAAGCTTTCATCACTGGGAGAGGATTTTACTCCACTTACAAAAAGAAGCAATGAATAGCAAGGATGTCGACAAATGGCAATTGCCATGCACCGAGATGGATCTATGTACCAAAACGAGGCTCGTCCTTGTTGATTTTACCAACGGGGCCTCGCCTCTATTGAATGTAAAATGGGTATTTAAGAAGAAACATGATAAAGACGGAAACGTTGATGTTTTCAAAGCTGTGACTCAGAGTTTAAAGTTGCTTCAAACAAGTTCACGGAGGACCATGACGAAACTTAAAAGGGCTACGCTTAAATCCATCCGAAAATCTTAGCTACTGGCCGCATTTCATGACTACGAATATGGCAATGGATGTGTTACACGCTTCCCCGAATGGAAATTTAGAGGAAGATGTGTACATGGTACAACTTCAGTTTTTACATGTCCTAAAGTGACCTAAGAAGGTACGTCGCAAAGTCCATTTATGGTCTTAACAGTATCCTAGTTGAATTCCGCCGCTTTGACGAACAATCAAAGAGTTTGGGTTTCATCAAGAACGGCAGCTAATTTGTGTATACAGCGTGCCGAGTTATGTATCATTCATAGTCCTCGTATGTCGATGACATACTTCTATCATTGGAAACAACGTGTAGAAGTTACTAAACTCGCCCGCGATCGGGTCAAAATGTTTCAAACGCGACTAAAACACAGATATATTTCTGGAATAAAGATCCACCGGATCGAGGCAGGTCGATGACTTTGTCAAGATACTTACGTGAATAAGGTACCGCAAAGGTTCAACATGTAATTCCAAGAAGTGGTAATCTCCCATTTAGACATGGAGTTCAACTCAACAGAAGACAGTCATTCCACTACTAGTGCCGAGATGAATGTAATGAAGTGACACACCATGCTTCTACTATAGGATCCATCATGTATGCTATGTCAGGCACTAGACCACGTGTCTTACGCACTAAGCTGTAACCAAGTAGATACCAAGCTAATCCAGCGAAAAGCCACTGATTGTAGTGAAGTGCATCTTGGAAGATTCCAGGAGAACTAAAGATGCTTTCTGGTAGGCGGTGGAGACGGTGAGTTAGCGATGGTACACCGACGCCGCTTTCAAACCTACGGCATCTAATTATCGCTCACTGGTATGTATTTGTCTCAACGGTGGAGCAAGATCTTGGAGGAGTTCCAAACAGTACTATTGGGCCGATCTCTACCACGTAATCCGAAAGACATCGCAGTCATTCCGAAGCCGCCAGTTAAGCATGTGTTGATAAAGAAGTTCAGGACCGAACTTGCTGCCTAGCATCGGTGGACCAACTGGAGTTGCTTTGTGACAACATTGGGGCAATAGCTCAAGCTAAGGGAACCCCGAGCATCACAAATCCAAGCACGCACTGTAAAGATCACCCGACAGAGATATGCTCGACAGAGGTGACGCTAAAGTATGTAAAGAGAAACAGAGGCCAATCGTCAATTCCTTTACTAAACCACTGCTCGCAAAGATGACAGCATGCAATTTAACATAGGTCTTAGACAGATGTATTGGGTGTTAGGTTGCCGAGTCAAGATGTATCTATTGTAAGTTACGTGGAACAAATATTTGGAATATTATTAAGCTTCATTTTAATATATTTGGTTTGCTATGACTATATGTTCAATTTACATATAATATATGTGTTTATCTCGATGCAGTGAAAAGGTTAAATCCCTAGGTTAGTCTATGTTTTCTGTAGGTAACATGAACCGTTAATTACACCTCCTCTTCAAGCCTAAACATAGGATAGCCAAAAGGCCTCAAGTTAGACGCCGATAGTTGCATGCATCATACGACTAAATGTGTTTGCAGATTAGCGATCAAGATCATCACGTTAGCCTGGCAGGACTAGATCAATACCGTACGCCGTCCAGACTGGGAGCCGGTATGACGTAAAACGAATTCATAGAAGATATGTATATCCTGCGGTCCTATGACATTTGTTTAGAATTTTAGGTTCGGCTAATTCTTTTAGACCTAATTTATATATAACTATCTCTGTATATACAAGCTCGTATTTTGACTAGCTTTACTCAAACATCCTAATGCAATATAACGATACTGGTCACACAAATGTAGTATAGCGATAGATGTTGATATATTGAGGGATTTGGTCTGTCTCATACAAGGAATATCTCGTGCCTTCACACAGCTGGGTACTGACAGATGGACGCCATAAATGCTTATTCGCTTCCATACTGAAAAGTAAAGAAAGTCAGGCTGCTTTCCATGACACACTTCTTATGGTTAGCTTCCACACTAGAGATCGCTATGATGTGCTGAATTGTAAGATAACCGTCCAAGGGCAAGCCGAGTGTCGGAAATCAATGAGAATTGGTTCCATTTATTACGCCTGTCAAGGACAATCAAGCAGAAGAATTCATCATCAATGTTAAATGCGTGATTATCGTAACTAGTTCAACTAGTAATTGTATATTACCAGCGGGTTCTCATGATAATTTATAAGTTATTATGAAGCGACAGTTAGATCTACCATTAATCGTTATAATAATAGTAATTGGTCAATTATTATTATTATACAACTTACTATTATCGAGCTTCAAAGCACACATACAAATGATCGCTGAAGCTTATATTTCATGTACGAAATTGTTAGAACTATATAATTTATGAAATATTTTCAATTGCTGCGGTTCTACATTTTATGTAGAATATCGATTGAACAAATAGAATCAATTAAATAGTTATTTAATTGGTTCGAAAGAATTTTTTTTAGTATTTATCGATAACTTGAAAGATTATTGATATTGAATCATTACTATTTAATTAGCTTAACAGTCAGTTCAATCCTATTAGCAACTCATTAGTGTCTAACTTAACTAATAGGAGTTAACGAGTCAAGCTAATACTTAATCTAAGTCGCTTTTATCGGGTCATTAACTTAGCCCTATAAAGAACCTTGGTTTTTCATCATAAGTTTTTGTAAAACTTTTTCACCAAAAACTTAGTACCGCCTTTTGGCCGAAATTCCCAAGAATTTTGGGTTTTTCCGGGTTTTGTTCATCCTTGTTTACTAGCATGTGATTAGTTCTCGATTCAACCCCTCCCGCGCTGACTAACTAGATATCATACGATCGATATTACAACAAAGAAGCCGAGGGAAGTCACACGCCGTGGAATTCAAGCTACATGATTTTAAGGCGGAATTTAATTCACAGACCAGAAGTCCTCCTGCTCATATAATCTAATTATATGTTTACAAATAATGTGAAGATGCACTTTAAAAAGATCCCCTAACTATTGGATTAGATTACACTCATATATCCATAGTAATTTTCTTCACTGGTATATAAACATGAAGAGAATTCGCTTTGTCGTAACAAACATGTACACTATTGCTTTTAAAGAATCATTTGGAAAAATTCGATCGACGTAATCTAAAATTTACCAATATCTCTCATCGCTTTCTAAATTTACCATATTTCATATTTTACCATTTTTGACCATATTTTTTATATTTCCTCAGAATGTTACCATTTACTATATTTATATCTCATAATCTAAAATTAACCATATTTTTATAATATTAACATATTTTATCATAACCTAAAATTTTATCATATTTCATAATTTTATCATAATCTCATATTTCATTTTTTAATCATAATTTCATAATATTTCATAATTTTATTGTTTATAACCTAAAATTTCATAATACTTACATTTTATAATTTCATATTTATAATCTAAAATTTCTCTATAATTTCATATTTTCATAATAATTTCTCATACTTACACATTTCAATTTTATAATTTCATAATAATAATTTCTATAATTTCATAATATTTCATAATTTTATTGCTTAATCATAATTTCAATCATAATCATATTTATTAATCCATATTTTATCATAATCTAAAATTTTATCATATTCATATAATATTTTTAACTATAATTAAAATTAACTATATTTTTATAATATTAACATATTTTTATTATAACTGTAATTTTATCATATCATAATTTCATCATAATTTTATTTCATAACTTCATATTTCAGCTGTTTAATCATAATTTCAAAGATATTTCATAATTTTATCATAATTTTATTCATGTCTATTATATTTCATAAATTCAATGCTAATAATTTCAATATATAATTCATAAATCGATACTATTAAATACACAATTAATTACATTTTCTCAATTTACTACACAATTCATTCTCATTACACTTAATAAATGCGCTATTGTATCAATCATCGCTGTTGGCAACAAGCTATGTAAATAATTCGATGTCATATAACGAACAAATGCCGAATTCGCTTGTTCAAGCACCTAAGACGCTTATTAAAATAAGTTGCCTACATGTCGTTTCTATCAATTCGCTAAGATATCATTTATGTAATTAATTATTCAATATTTCTACGTAATTAATTATTTAATTCATTCTTATGTAATTAAATATTTAACGCTTTATGTAATTAATTCATTCTATGCAATTAATTATTTAATATTTCTTTATATACTTAATTTATTTAATTCATTCTTATGTAATTAAATATTTAATTGCCTTATGTAATTAATTCATTCCTTTATGCAATTAATTATTTAATATTTCTTATATACTAAATATTTAATTCATTCTTATGTACTAAATATTTAATTATCTTATGTTATTAATTTATTTTATTCATTCTTATGTAATTAATTATTTCATATTTCTTATGTAATTAATTATTTAATTCATTCTTTGTGCTTACATAAATAAATAGTTGATATCAACAAACACAAGTAAATTTGCTATGTAATAAGCATGTAATAACGCTTATTGTATAATAAGTTACTTAATCAATTTGGTAGTATATTTATAAACCTAATTTGGTAGTTTATTTATGCTACTGAAAAATTCACTTGTTACACAACAAACATGGACATATTCGCTTGTTACACAACAAGCACGGGTATAATTCGCTTATTACAATAAAATAAGTACGAATACCCGCTTGTTCAAGCTTAAAATAGTCATTTCACGCTCGCTACAATGCTTTTTGTATGCCAGATATCACGCTCTCATCACTTGGTATTGGATTAAGTTCTATTAGGGATCTGTTATAAACCAGTTTTAAATATTGATATTTAAAAAGATACAAAACAAAATAATATTATAAAAAGTATTTTTTATTTGTAATTTAAAATGAATAGAGAACGGTTTAGAAAAGTAAGAACGTCAATTGAAATGAACTGGAGAAAATACTATCTAATCTTATGGTTTTTTATTTAGAAAACTCAAAGTTATTCAAATGAATATTGTTCGTTTGATTATAAAATAGATTAATTATTGCGTCGAAAAGAATTATCCATATAATTTAAAATAAAGAGTTGTTGACACTTGATAGTGATTAGTGACAATTTTTTATAATCTGTTGTTGCAACAGCATATTGCGAGATCCATAACCTAAATGAAGGACCGTATTATCAAGCCGGACAACATATATTTAATTATAAAATTGTTAGGCACGATTAGTGTTTAATTATGGTATTTCAGTGGTTAAAATTTTCAAATCACAATAACTCTTTACTAGTACAATCTAACGCTGGAAAATGACAAAACGATAAAGTAAAAAAGGAGTCAAAGTACTTAATTGAGTTAATTCTGTGTTTTTCGCCTATTTGCTCCCCGGATTTTATTGCATTTTATCTTAAACTACTATTCCTGAAGGTTACTTGCAAGAAACCAAGATGATTAACTGGACCTAGCACACAATAGGGCAATTATGTGTCCCACTTAACCTTGAATAAATAAAGGATGATAACATATAAATTTATTTGAATAAGCTGTAAATAAAAGTATAGCTAGACTAGTGAGATGGGGTTTGAGAATTGAGATCATGATTCATATAATAATTATAACACATAGATCTATTGTTCAAATCCTAGCTTCTAGTAGTACTATTAGTATATATTCTTTGAAAACAAAAGGTATAGTATATACATAGACCACTCATGTATGGTCTAGATTTTATAATTTTAAAGTTTTAAAAGAGGTAAATGTTGAGAACTCAAATCTCTAATCGAGCTAACCACTGAATTATTACGGAGTATTTAATTAGCCAAATTCCCTAGGATAGTATATATTATACTCCGTATTTTTATCTCAATGTGTATGCCCAAAATTTAAGTATTGCTTGTCAAATTAACCAGTCAATCAAACACATGCACAACAATATTATAATTACGCCTTCAAGATATAGCTCAACTGGTAAAAAACTAGAGTGTACAGTATGAGTTCGACTCTTATAAGGAGCGAATCTTGTATTGAAGTGGTTAAAAAGAAAACTCTAGTCCCCTGATCAGCTGAGGCACATCCCGCGATTAACTTCTTCGTGGTATTTCAGGACAGGGATCTCAAGAACCATTAGTATGAGTGTGTGATGATTTTACACTTTTAACAATACTATAATTACTGATCCTGGGGATGCTTGACAGTTGATCCAATAGAAAACGACATGAGATGATTATAGGAAAATTAACATGGATTAATTAGAAAAATGATGAGCAAATCTATTGGGCAACCGTTGTCCATTGTCATCAAAATTATGTAGTAGTTGATAACCTTAAGTCAAAACCCAAAAGGATTAACAAATTATTCAGTAGACTTATACAAATCCACTATTAATCTAATGGTCCAATCATAATATGAAATTATTCACATTTTGGTAGCCAAAATTTGGATGCCAACCTTAACAACCAACCGTCACCGTGTAGATCTACACCCCCAACCTATCAATCCAACACTTCATATAGACCGATAGCAATTTGGTTTTGGCTAGTTGCCTACTTCAACCATTCAAAAATATGATTGAATATTCAAAATACTCCCTCGATCCCAAAATATTAAGTATATATCAATTCGGTTTTATCAATATCAAAATAAATAAACTTCAATATTAGTTGACACATATAACTTTGGATTGAATCAAATTATTTTATAAATAGTTATGTACATTTACAATGATACGGAATATTTTTTTCCAACAAATCAATACGATATTTTATTGTTAAATTTCTAAATTTAAGTATTCATCAAACTATATTGTTAAATTTCCAAATTTAAGTATTCATCAAAATATGAAAATTTAAAATGTAACAATTTTTTTAAATGATGTGGAGTAATTTTTTTTCCAACCATTATAATTACAAGATTTTTATTGATCTCGTAATTGCTAGTAATACTTCCATTCACAAAAGATATGTTATTCCTCTTCTGAAAAAAAAAATTACTTGCAAATAGTCTTTGTGTATGAAATAATTATTTGTAGTAAATTATTCACTGCCAATCCCTTTCAAAATCCATCTTAGTTAACCAAAACTTGTACACGATTTTGCCAACTTTCATGAGCAATCTTCCCTATATATTCATAGCAACTACATTTTCCTAAGAATACTCAATCTGTTGTGGAAAATTCAGGGCATTGACTGAAATCCTTCTATTTATATTTTTAAAGGTAATATTGAATTTCTTTTAGTACACTTAATGTCATGTTACTGCATTTGAATGTGATGCATGTTGCATGAACCATGCACACACTAATTAATTAAATTCTTGATTTTCCTTTGCTTCACATATATTTCTTGTTTTAATTAATTTTGTGTTAAAACTTTAGGAAATATCTTGAAATGGAACTCATTGTAAAGCAAGGTGAGCCAATATTGGTTGAACCAAAAGAGGAGACACCAAAGGACTTATACTTCCTCTCAAATCTTGACCAAAACATTGCTGTGATTGTTCGTACTATCTACACTTTTAGGTCCGAGGAAAAGGGCAATGAGGATGCTGGAGAAGTGATCAAGGATGCATTAGCCAAGATTCTTGTGCCATTTTACCCCATGGCAGGGCGGTTAACGATTAGCTCAGAGGGGAAGCTTATTGTTGATTGCACAGGGGGGGAGGGTGCAATTTTCGTCGAGGCAGAGGCGAATTGTACTATTGAAGAGATAGGGGACAACACAAAGCCTGATCCTGCTACTCTTGGGAAGTTGGTTTATGACATTACTGATGCCAAAACTATTTTTGACATGCCACTTATAGTTGCTCAGGTAACAAGTGATGTTATGATCTCTTGTTAGAGAATTGATCTTAAAATTTTGATTGATTCTTTAATGTGCTGAAATATTCAGGTTGAGCATGCCTCATTTAGCTATTGCCAATTTCATAGTTTTTCAGTTTGCAATGTGTTTTTATGAAGTTTGGGATTGGGTAGGAGACAAACTAGTAACTAGTTTGCTACTTTTAATGAATCTAATAACATAGTAACATTTGAATGAGCAATTAGTTTTCTTGTTGGTTAAAATGCATGTTTCCCCTGTAATTTTTCCCTTTGCATTGTAGTGGTATTAGTAGTTTAGAATCAATCAAGAGAGTGTTTGGTTACAATTAAGACCCATGCCATCAAAAGTTTTGAAGTAGTGAATAGAGATGTGAATATGTTATTCATCTTTTATTCAAACATTTCTTCACATGGTACGGATGTGAATATGTTATTCATATTTTATTCAAACATTTCTTCACATGGTACATGTTTATGCAAGATTTTGTATATTTGTAATGTGAAAATTATAGAACTAAGAAAAGTTTGCAAGCTTTTTAACTTCTATTGTTATTATCGCTCCCTCCATTTCAAAAGGAGGATAAGCTCGGATGATTAAAAAGTACTAGCACTTAATATAGTTCACCACTATAAAACATAAAATACTATAGTTTAAATTTTTAAAATGACGGGAACACTCTTTTGTTTTACTTGGTAATGAGTATTGATCACTTAATTTTTTATTTATTTAGGTAACAAAATTCAAATGTGGAGGATTTGTTCTAGGCTTGTGCATGAATCACTGCATGAAAGATGGAATTTCAGCTATGGAATTTGTGAATTCCTGGGCTGAAACTGCTAGAGGATTACCTATCAAAACTCCCCCATTCATGGACAGGACAATACTTAAAGCAAGAGACCCCCCAAGAACAGAATTCCCCCATCATGAATTTGCAGAAATTGAAGACATATCCAACACTTCAGAACTCTACAAGCAAGAAATGCTCTACAGGTCATTCTGTTTCACCCCTGAAAAGCTCGATAAACTCAAAACGATTTCAATGGAAGACGGGGTGCTAGCCAAATGCTCAACATTTGAAGCACTCTCAGCATTTGTTTGGAAATGCAGGACTCAGGCATTGAGCCTGAAACCTGACCAAAAGACGAAACTCCTTTTCGCGGTTGATGGAAGATCAAGATTCAACCCCCCTATCCCACAAGGCTACTTTGGCAATGCAATTGTGTTAACAAATTCCTTATGCAATGCTGGTGAGATAGTTGATAATCCGCTTTCATTCTCCGTGAAATTAGTCCAAGACGCGGTGAAAATGGTAACCGATAGTTACATGAGATCGGCTATCGATTACTTTGAAGTGACAAGAGCTAGGCCTTCTTTGGCTGCAACACTTTTGATCACAACATGGTCTAAATTGGAGTTTCATATGGCCGATTTCGGGTGGGGAGAGCCTCTTCAATCTGGACCTGTGGCATTGCCTGAGAAAGAAGTCATTCTGTTTCTTTCACATGGAAAAGAGAGGAAAACTATTAATGTGCTCTTGGGTTTGCCTGCATCTGCAATGGAGACTTTTGAACAACTAATGCACACATTCTAAATTCATGTTATGAGTAGTGCCATTTATTTTCCTTCTTGTTTCTAATTGGAATTATATCTCAATGTTTTATTTGAAATTATGTAACATTTTAATTTGTTACAAAAGTTTACCCTTTGTTGTAACAACATATTCAATCTCCGGAAGTCTTGTGTAATAATTATAATTTGTGTTTCATCATTATTTTGGTCCAGTACTCAATCATCTTGATCATCCTCAAACTTAAAAAACAAAAAAATGTTTAACCATCTCAATAATTAGTTAACTATTGTTTGATTAGAGCGTGATAAATAGCCCGTCACTTCCAATGGGATATGTAGTCATTCTAGTGTCTCGAGTTTGATGCACACTTGATACCTAAATTTGATACCCCGGAATACGGAGTAACTAATTAACCATTAACCAATAAGATATTGAACTTAAAGATCAAACTTGAATTCCCTATTTCCATGTCTATTACCACTTACCACCATGTTAAAGCATCTAATTAAGGGTGTGGATAGGTCGGGTTGGATGAGTTTGAAGAATATCTAACCTCAACTTAATAAATTTCGGATTGATAAAATTAAACCAAAACCCGTTCATCCCAATGTCTTGGGTCCTCAAATTTTCAGGTTGGGTTGATCGTAGGTCGAGTTTTAAATACCAGGTGGCACATGAAAAAAAATTAAAGAAAAAACTTATAAATCTAGATGAGCCAAATAATGTAGGCTTACAAAATTTTAAAGTTAAAGGTAAATGCTCAACCAATTTATTTTTTAAGTGTATAATAATATCTTAGTACATATTCCCTTATTTCTATGAAGATCGTCTTCTTTTACTCTTTTTCATTTTCCATAACTTGTTTTATGGGAATTATTGTTTGATCATATTTAAGTCAAATGTTTAAGCTCATAAGTCGAAACCATTTCAAATGCCCTAAACCATATGGCTTTTGTATTCATAATTCGTTTTTTGATTGGATAAACCATATACATACTCCCTCCGTGCACAACGCTATTATTGATATAATTAATTTCACACGTATGGATAATCATGATGTGCAGTTTAACCACAGTTAATAGATGAAATAATCATCAAGGGAATATTGCAAGTTACACCACGTGCACTATAACCACAGTTATGACCTCAAGAGTTAATCCAAACTCAAAGTTAACACACTAAGCCGTTCGTTAATTTATCTGTTATTCGGTTCGTTAAACCCAGATCCAAACTTATCCGATTTATAATTCGAATCAATTATGATTCGTTTCCTCTGAATTAAAATTCGGTTGAAGTGATCAAATCGAAATTCGCCCGGTAAACTTATATATATATTTTTTAATGAATTTTATTCCGTTCTTTTTTTCTTTATATTCTCTTTTTTTCTTTATATTCTTTAGAGTCTTAGTATCTATTTCAAGTACGTTCGAATGACTTTTGAATTTTTTAAGAATTTTATTCGGTTCTTTTTCTGTTTATATTCTTTCGAGTACAAGTAAAACATCATTCTCGATTTCAAAATGAATCTATTTTCAAATCAATTTGATTCTATTTTTCTCCTGACTGTCATCTCGAATTAATTAAGCCTTCTTAATTCCATAAATTAGCAAAAAAGTAAGAAAGAAAAACGACAAACAACAAAAAATACAATGAATTCTCTCTCCCATTTTCCTTCTGGCATTCACCTTTCTTGTCTCCTCTTCAATTTCAATTTCATATGTTAATTAACTCTAATTCTTACAAAAAAATCAAAATGGTAATAACTCTACTCCTCCTTATTCCTCAACACTCTCCTATATAATTAAACACTCTCCCTTCTCGTTTCCTCTCTATTCACTTACCTTGTTCCCATTTATTTGTCCACTTTCAATTTTCCCACTTAGCTTCAATGATTTCTCACACATTCATACGAAGAATCTGTAAAACTATTGCGGCTTCTTCGTTGCTGATTCTCACTTTAATCACGGTTTTACGTTATTCATGTGTTACAGGTACTCTATATATAATTATTATTCAATATACAAAAACAAAAATATATTATTGCTACTATATAATGTATTATTCAATATACAAAAACAAAAATATGAAGTATATTACTGCTACTATATAATGTACGGAGTATTATTCGTTATTATTCAATGTTAATAATGTTTTATTTATTTATTGATTTTTAGGGAGTGATTGCATGGAGTCAAATGGAGGTGAATCTTCAGCATTGTATAGGAAGCTGCTGCTTCAAGGTGAGATTTCAAAATAATTGTCCATTTTTATTTAGTTTTGATTGATTATTTTGAATTTTGATTGAAGTAAGGCTGAAAAAGCAAACTGGATATTGCACCGCTCCAGGTTGATGTTTAATTGCCAGATTGTACGAACTGAGGATGTGTTGTTTGCTAAAAAAAATAATACTCGTTTAATTATCAAATTATTTTAAAAAACTTATCATAAATTTTGTATTTATTATAGAATAATAATGTTTAAAGTTTTATTTCGATATTCAAAAATTTAAATTATTTTGGATGGTATTGAGTAGTGAATAAAGTCTCGTTTGTAGGTGTGATGTTTTTATGAAACTATTTTCAACGAATCTATTGATATAAATTTTATATTTATTAGAATAATGACATTTAAAACTCTTTCGATATTTAAAAACTTAAATTATTTTGGATGGTATCGAGTAGTGAATAAAGTCTCGTTTGTAGGTGTGTTGTTTGTGTACGATTTCTGGTATCTCTGTTGTGTATGTTTCTTGTGCTGGTGGCGGACGTCAGTACTTTTTTTGTCTTTTCTATCATCAACAGTTGAAGTGAAAACTCTCCTCTTGATTTTGGCTTTTCTTCACTAATGTTAAATGTATTTGATTGGAAAATTAATGGTGAAGTTGTGTGATTGTGATTTGATTTATTTGAATAAGT
Source organism: Lithospermum erythrorhizon (assembly GCA_019722365.1). Lineage (NCBI taxonomy): Eukaryota > Viridiplantae > Streptophyta > Magnoliopsida > Boraginales > Boraginaceae > Lithospermum > Lithospermum erythrorhizon. The sequence goes on from JADFUC010002331.1 coordinate 373,629, forward strand.
TAATAATCTATGTGATTTTTGTCAAATTGTTTGTTTATTTAATATTATGACTATTATGATTTATTTGAATAAGTTAATAATCGATGATTTTTGTGTTTAAGCTTTTCTATGAATGATTTTTATTTTGGCAAATTATCTTCTTAAATTATAATTACTTCCAAAATTAAAATTATTGATAATTTCGATTTTTGTTTTGACAAATTATCTCGTTCAATTATAATTACTTTTAAAATCAAAATCATCGATGTTTTCGATTTTGTGTTTATCGAATATTTTCATTTTGTTAAATTATCTCTTAAATTAACTTTATGCATTTGTTTTGACTGTTGTACAAGTATTACTTCTAGCCTTCTGTATAATGTTATAGACACTTACAGAGGACTATGTTGCAATAATGATAATTATACATGAATGATTGTTCAATCCTCTAGCTTAGATTATGTTGTTCATGAAACAATCTTATTAATAATGTTGTTCTTTATGGTTGCTCAGTTAATGATAAACTGCACAATGCTGATCTCAATGTTTCCATGTTACTCGAATTTGGCAAGAGAACAACAAAATAAATATTGGGCACAGTAGAAAAGAATGAATGTCAAAGTTCTCTATTTCCTAAGATGAACACTTTCTTTTGTTTAGTCCTTTTCTTTTCACAGTTTTGGTATCTCCCCTGTGAGGAAAGTTTGATCTATCCCGAGGCAATCACCCCCTTTTTAGTTTGGGTCTTGTTTTGTATCCTCACTTTCACTCATTTAGCACAAAGAATATCAATTTGAGTCTTATGTTGACCTTCACCTGTGGGGCCCCTTCATAGGTTCATTTTCCCTATATGGCTCAACCAAAATATTGAAACATGTTTTTCTTCATGGATGGAACGTCTAAGATATGGGGGGTATGTAGACAATGTCAAATCAACTTGAATTTGACTTTTAGTTGGAAATTTAGTAGTTGAATTTGGAACTAGTTCTTTGGCATATACATTAGGAACTAGAGGGTGCTTTTATTTTTTAAAGAATTTAATTGCATATAGAATTTAGGTGGTGTTTTGAGAATTATTCTCAAATAAACATAAAACAATAATGACAAAATGATATGCTCAAGTTGGTGATTTGCAAAGCTTTCTCATTGAATCAAGAAAGCCATAATGGCAAAATTATACTCCACTATAACACTAGTGTTTTTGCCTTTTAGTCAGCACACAGACACATGCTTATTTGCTATTCTGTCTGTACACAAAACAGTGCTTTATTCAAATTGCTTTTATCCTTGAATGCAGAAACAACCACCAAAATAGCAACAGCAGCAGCACCAGCACCAGGAGCAGGAGCAGTATCAGAAAGCAAAGAGGAAACCAACAGAATTTGGGGGGACAAATGTTCAAGGTCTGATATAGTCATAAATCAAGGACCTACTTCACCATTGCCCAATGGGATACCAATCTACACTGTTGAGATCATGAACGTTTGCCTCTCTGGCTGTAACATCTCAGCCATTCATCTCAACTGTGGTTGGTTTAGCTCTGCTCGGCTCATTAATCCCCGAATCTTCAAACGCCTCTGGTACAACGACTGCTTAGTTAACGATGGCAAGGCTCTGATCAATGGCAGGACCCTCTCCTTCCAATACGCCAACACCTTCCGTTATCCGCTCTCGGTTTCCTCCATTCTCTGCTAATGATACTGGCTAATTTCACTAACCATCTAGTGGTATATAGTTGTTGGATATTTCAGACTAGAAGAAACCATAATGGCGTCGTGTTATCGAACAGGAACAATAATTTTGGTGGAGTTTTCAATCGGCCAGGCTCAAGTTCAGACACTGATGAATGATGAAAATCTGTGTGAGGCTTGATTCTGGCTAGGATGGAAAACTGTATCATAATTATTGGTTCCTTTCAGGAATTTTTTGGTGGGAGGCTGACAATATTTTGATGTGCATAGATGATACATTATAACATTACACGGTAGTAATATATTATGATGAATTATGGTTTCAAATGTGATGAGGAATGTGATTGCTTTGGAATTAAATTTTATGTTTATTTAAAGCTTTTAATAAGGTGCATGTATACATTATTACTACATCAAGATAAGGTGCCTTAGATTTAAACTTCAACAAAATCAAGCAAAATGGTTAATTTAAATGATTAGTAACTATCAAGTGGAAGACATTTAAGTGTGCTAGGCTAAGTTGACCCACCTTGTTAAATGTATAGGGTAAATTGAATAGTCCAATCACACCAATTACACTATTACAGTACAATCTTAACAAAATGAAACAAAAGAGAGTGTGTATGTGTATTCACTATCCAGTGATTTTCTAACAAAATTAAAGAACATTGGTAATCATTGTCAGATTGTCACTATGAAACCCCATCGAACCCTACCGAATAACAGGTAGGTTTGATTCGGTTCCATTTTTTTATTTTCAATTATTCGATTCGGCTCGATTCGACCATATATCAAAAATTAAAATTCGATTCGAATTCGAACCCTTTTTTTATGTTCATGATTTGATTCGGTTCAGTATTTCGGACCGAACGTCCGCAACTAGTTTGATCCGAAAATTTATATGAAATTGATGAAAAAGGTGAATCCTAAATCAAATATTTGATCTGGAAGTTCGAAGCCCGATTTTCTCGAATCGAACGCCGTGAATTCATCTAATCCGAAATTTAAAAATCAGACAATACAATAACAAGTGACAAAATGAAGAAATAGTTCAAGTGAGTTCTCACTCTAAGTCGTGCTCCACAAATGATATAGTTCATAAGTTACAATCCCCAAAATGATAACAAAATGAGACAACATAAAAGATTCAATCATATATTTTCGGGACTTCTTGAATTGACTTGAGTCTTCTTTCAAGTCTTTTGGTGGCTTTGCTGGTTTCATCGTTGAATTGGCATAGATGAAGTCAGGTCGATTTGGTGTGCATTGCAACTTTAGCTTGATATAGTTCAATTTAGTATGTAACAATACAATATGAGAAATCGCTTTTATATATAGACATATATAAAACCATGGATTTTGAACAGTAACACTGAACATAGGCAACAATGCATCATGGGCAACATAGGCAATAATACAACATTGAGAAATCGTAATAACGCTATCATCTTTCCAAATTCCAACTAATTAAAAGCAACTAGGGCAAATAGGAACTCGTATGAATCTCGCAACATAGAACCGTATACGATAGCAAATATAGGCAAAGTCATCCTTTTCCAACTGTAACATAGGCAAATATAGAACATAGGAAATTAGAACAATGTCATCATCTTTCCAAATTCCAACTAATTAAAGGCAACTAGAAACATAGAAATGTAATAATCCGCAACATAGGAACTTAGACAACATACCAACATAGGCAACATAGGAACTGTATGAATACATAGACAACATAGGCAAAGTCATCCTTTTTCAACTCAGAAGGCACCAGTAACATATAGGAAATCAAAACCAAAGTCATCCTTCCAACCGTAGTGAGATAAATGTTAATCAATTACCAATAAGTAGAAGCAGCTTGGATCTATCATCTCATAATGCATTCAAATTCCAACTCTATTGAATCATCATTTTCCCCGACATACAAAACAAGAAAAGAAAGAATAAATTAAAAAATGTGCTGAGACTTATAACAAGAAGTCAAAGTTTAAAGTGAAGCTTTACCTCTTTCAAACTTCTTATTCCATACATTTCTTGAGCCGCTTCACTACGAGTGACACCTCAATGGTGTCCCTTCTCATCGAGGCTTTTTTTATCAATTATTCGCCACCACCGGCTGCAAACTCCGTATGCAATCAGGTGATTGGAATGGATATATCTCTTGCCATTTTGGATAGATATTCTATTTCCTCATTACCTCTCAACCATGCTAATGCATCAAAATTTGCAAGATTGGGATAACAGGCTTCATCAAAATACAATTCTAAGTCATTATTTCCATCTCCTCGAATTTGCAACTTCATCATGAAATCCATCAAACTTTCTTACCAATTAGTAGTAGCGGGGTCAAGTTTAAATAAGAATCAGATGAATTGCCTTTCCTTGTGATCCCCATAAATAATGCCATACTGATCAAAGACATGTTTAAAAGCAAGCATAACATCATCGATTCTTTTCTGGTAATCATTGGAAAACATTTATGTATAGGCAAATTCAATCATGCCTTTCTTATATCTGGTATATAACACTGAGTCAAATGATAACAAAAAATCACATTCTGACCAATATTTATCATTCTTCAGAGCCATTCTAGTAGCCATACTCTTCATGTGTGTTTCATCAAGCCATCTAGTTGAGCATTTATCAACTCTTTGATTCTATATAGTTCAAGCAAAAATAGGTTCACAGTGAGATAGTTACTACCACTAATTAGGTTTGTAACATCCAAAAAAATCGCTAAAAACTCACACGCTTCATGCACCAGACCATTTAACCCAGATGGAACATACCTCTCAAAAGCCTCATCATCTTGCCCATACTTAGTGAAACAATCTCTATAAGTATAAGCAGTTTGAAGCATCACATAAGTAGAGTTCCATCTTGTATTATTATCCAGTACCAACTTATTTGAAGGGAGTTTCAGATTAACCCTATATTCATTAAAAGACCTTAGCCTATTCTCTGAACCAAAGATGTATTTAACTTCTTCCCTAACAACCTCAACAATATGTTCAATCTCTTTCAAGCCATCTCTAACCAACAAATTAATAATATGAGCACAACATCTAACATGGAATAATTTTCCATCTAAAACAAGATTGGAATGCAGAGTATGATCTTTTTTTAGAATTGCAATACACACATCATTGGCAGTAGCATTGTCCACAGTTACATAACATACTTTGTCATTGATACCATAGATATTACAAACCCTGTGAACCTCTTTGGCCAATGCTGGCCCATTGTGAGGTGGAAGGACATTCACAAAAGAGAGAACTCTCTTTTGTAAAGTCCAGTTTTTGTCAATAAAGTGGCCAGTAATCACCATATACCCAATTTTTTGCACCCCACTCCACCAACAATCAGTTGTAAGACTAACTCTACTAACTTTATCCAAAAGCCCTTTCAACCTTTCTCTTTCCTTATCAAACACACTAAAGCACTCTTTTCTGACCATTCATCTACTTATTTTTTTATAGTATGGAATGTAAGCCCTTAGAAACTCATTAAACACTTTATGTTCCACAATCATAAAAGATATTCATGTGCTAACATCATATGAGCAGCTAGTGTTTTAACCCTATCAAAGTTAAATACAAAAGTGTAAACAAAGCTTTCACCTTCTAAAAGCGACAATACTACCAATCGAAAGTCTACCAGCGAGAAGATCCTTAAGCAAATGCTGATTATGGCTTTAGAAAAATTTGTGTCTCAAGGACAAGCTTGAGAGATGCCTCATTAAGTCATTTTAGTTTTTTCTTTTGAACTCCGACATCAACTGTCAGAAGTTGTTTACATTTATCTTCTTTATCCCGTAAGTGAGTAATCGATCAAAGTGTAACCATGCCACAGATTTGTTTGATGCCACAACAGGAGGTGGTATTACTGGTGTATCAATATTAGTTTCCCCTCCAATACCAACCCCTCAATTTGTTGGAGTAACTCTAGCATACCCATGTCTCCAGGTTCCTTGTCCCCATCATCATTACCCGCAGACTCTGAAATCACATATCCCATTATCTCCGAATTTTCTCATCGACGCAGTGGGAGTATCTGGCGACTCAACAAAGCCACAAAGGCATTTTTAGTAATTGGAAGTTACAAGATAAAGTTACAAAGAAACTTAAAATGACCGACAATCCAATTACATTGAATACTAATTACAATAACTGTATTTAAATCACATAACCGCCTAAAAACGTAATTGAAACACCAAAAAGTCTAAACCAACATGAATAAAAAACGTAATTGGAAATCGAACTCCAAAACAACATCGAAATCAAAAACCCCTAATAATTGAAATCAAAATGAAAACCCATAATCCGAATAAAACACTCAATTAAATACATGGGCAAACAATTGGAATACAAAATACCAAAAAGTCAAAACCCTAACCCAAAAAGTCAAAAGTCAAAACCCTAACATATCTACTTCACTACATAAAAAAAGTCGACCAACGAAACATCACAAATACATGCACAAACCAAAAAGTCAAAACTCTAAACCCAAAAGTCAACTCTAATAATCGATCAACATAAAAAAAAGGTCACGATTTCATCACCTTTAGATTTATTTAAATCGAGACACAGTCGACGTTTCCGAAATCGACATTAATACCGATGATGTGGGAAGTTAAACTAAGAATAAGTGGTCAGAGAGTTAGAAAGTATTGTGGTTATTGTTAATGTAGAGGCGAGAAGTTGTAGCATCGAGAAATGAGAGCGAATGAATTAGTTAATGGAAATAGGTTAAGTATTAGCCTATTAGGTTAGGTAATCGGACCATACTAAGGGGTTTAAATGTACTCTGGCCGGGCTTTAAATCTGGCTTAAATAGCCCTGGGTCAAGGCTTTAAACGGCCGGGGTCGTGATCTTTTGATCAAGGTAATCGGATCAATCAATAGTTCGTCCCGATTTGCCTCAATCCAAAAGCGACGCTGATTGATATTTATGAAACTAATCGGTTCTCAAATCGAACCTTTCTGCTCGAATTTTTCGAACCGACCGAATATTTTACGCTCACTCACAAATTTCTACCCACAAGCCATAGCTTCAATAAAATATAGGCTAATTACCATGCTACACCGCCTCTACATCCCAAATAGGTGCTTACACACGTAGAATCCCGATCCAATCCCAAATGGTTCGACTAACTCAATCCTCATTTGCATCGGTTTTGACTCGACCTATCTTAATGTGTAATCGTGACATACATGTTCTAATTCAGCATTTTCCTTAGACACAATATTAATTTAAAATTTATATGATTAATGATTATACAATTTATATCCAATCAAAATGTATCTTAAATTTAAAATTGATCAAGTTTAAAAATAATGTTTTGGCTCATTTTGCCTACATCCAAAAAGCCAAAGTTGTTGCCATCCGTGGCCCCATCTCCAAAAAAGCCAAAACCAAGAATCAAGCTAAGAACATTAACAAAGCTCAAATTTATTGACCTTTTTGTAGTTCCAACTTTTGATTGCTTCAAATATCAGCAGAAATGTGACTCAATACATGCACACGACAATGATATTAAAACAGAATATCAATTCCACCAACCATTCGGTGACCTCATTATTTAAAACATACTATCACCGTTAATTCATTAACTTTATAAAAATTATAAACCGTCACTTTAATTTAATCATACCAATTAAATTTCTTCAAATTCTTTGGTAAACAATTTATACTCACTTTATTTAAAAGATTGTTTAGTTTGATTTTAAGTTATTAAAATGAATAGATTTTGAACTTTAACATCAACTTGAATCAAAATTATTATATGAATAATAAAACACGTTACAAATTATATTTTCATCAAATGTTATACTCGTATAATACCAGTATCTTATTTGTTTTCATTTTTTAAAATTCTATTTTAAAATTTAAAACTTAAAACATACATAGTAATTTTCACTTATGTGTACATATCAATAAATTACCTGTTTTTATGGTTGTAAACGAAACGAACGTCATCATGATTCTTCGAAAGTTCGGTTCGGTTCGAGTCTGAAGAAACCAAAAAATTCTTAGTTCTATGCATTTCGAAAAATTCAAGGTTTCGAAGTTCGGTTCAAAATTCGAATAAAAATTGGAATTTTAATAATAAAATAAAAAGAAAATAATTTTTTTTTTTATAAATGTATCTAATTCGAACAGAAGCAAACCTTCAGCTTGAATTGGATCGAACGTAAAATCCTAAAGTCTAGGTTTGAGCTCGATTCAAACTACATCGAATCGAACTTTTCCAACCAAATGGAACTTGAGTTATTTTAAACTACTACCCGTTTGAATGCCAAAATAAAGAGAACGAATAATAAATTAGCTTTAATTTTCCGATCCGACAATAATCCACGTTCGAAGGTTCATCATCTTCTTCATTTCAATTATTTACATTGTCTCCTATTTATTTTCAAAATTAATTATGTAATAATAATCATAATTATTTTACTAGATTGAGTATGATTAATTTATGAACATTTTCAAAATCGATCTAAAAAATCTGATATATTTGTGTGTTTATATTTGAAAATCAGGGAAGTGAAATCAATTGAAAATGTGGAGAATTGCAGCTGCTAAATCAGCCTTAAGAGCTACTTTCTCTCAGGTATTATAATTTTTAATACTCTTAGTTTGTGTAATTTTTAATTTTATTGCTTCATTATTCAAAAATAATTTTGTATGGTAATTTGGTGAATAATATGTCAAAAGATAGTATTTTAAAGGTGATTTACTATTAACTTAATAGTTTCGATTCTAATCAAAATTACGTGGTTTATAGAGCATCACAACACGCCCGCGGCTCTAAAGACTGCTATTTACTACTTTTACCATGTATAATGTTGTAGTTTAATATTAATTTGATACAATTATATTCCGTCTCGATTTAATTGATTATCTAGTTCAAAATTACTTTAGCATTAAGATAATAATTGGTTTTATTATTTTCAAGGAGAGATAATGACAACTAAATTTAAAACAAGCATCATAAGAATATTAGGGACAAAGAAATGTTTTTACCCGATGCGTAAAGTTGTATTTATAGCAATGATCAATTTATAACGAAATGCTAAGCTGCTAGACGATCAATTAAATCGGTATCGACGCAGTGATTTAAGAGTCGAAAAATATAAAATCTATGACTCGAGGTACTTGAAACATATTGAAATCAAAGCCATAATTTCGACCAAATCTAAAAATAAAAACTCGACAATTGTTTTGGTGTGGAGGGAGGAATTTGATAGTAATACTTATTTACTGTTTTTTTTTTCACTTTATTTTTGCGGTGCGGTATGTTGTGCAGAGAAGTAGTGTGTTGACATGCAGAGCTTTCTCTTCTTCAGGAAAAGTGGTAACTATATTTTATATATTTATTAAATTGTTTCGTATGGTCTCGATCTATGTTAGCATTTCCAGATTCTTATAATGTGGAAGTGTACTGTTTGATTGATTTAGAAAGCGAGAAAGTAAGTTATTCTATTATTCGTTTAATCAGCTTGGAATGCTCTAATTGATGTCTAGTACTATTTGCTAGAAACAGGATCGTGTAACTGTGAGCAGCTTCTATATGTGAAACAGAATTTAATGTCTTTCATAATATGCCCCTGCTTTGATAGTTTTATGCTCAGTGTGCATGTTAAACTGGAAAATACGCCCCTAGCACTTGCAAAATTACCACCAAAGCACTGACACATCATATTTGAATTTGAATCTCATTGCTACAATACTACCTCTGTTCTGAATGCCCCTCGAGGAAGTTTCCAGAAAAAATAACTCTAATGGTGAAAATGGGTACCAAGCAAAACACAAACTGGTGATTTATGTCTTTTACCCTATTGATATAAAATAAGAGAACCTTTACTTGAAATATATTGCATGTAGCTTTGAATATTTAGATATGCTTTTAATTAGCATAAAGGAAAAGGCCACCACTTGATCAATATCTAAAACTGATGATACAACTTTCATATCTACCTGTTTTATCATGTTCTTGTTGAAGGGGGCAATGTAGAGAGAACACGGCTACATACTTATTTATTTTTGTAGTGCATGCACTCATACATATATGCAATGTGCTTTCATTCAGCATGAATATTCGTGCCGTCTAATATCATTATTATGTTTATTAGATGACAGTACGTGATGCTTTAAACTCTGCAATAGATGAGGAAATGTCTGCAGATCCTAAAGTTTTTGTGATGGGTGAAGAGGTAATATCCAAGACTGCATCTCTTATGTTTGAGTTTTTCTGTTGTTATGTGAGCCTTCGACATATGTAACCATATACATGGTTTTCCACAGGTTGGTGAGTATCAAGGAGCATACAAGGTCAGTTGGTGTTTTATAACTGCCTACAATGTTCTTCTAAGCCACCTAGATAATCACTTCTAATAACCACTTGATTCTCTATTCGTTGGCATAGATTACCAAGGGGCTACTTGAAAAGTATGGTCCAGAGCGGGTCATTGATACACCCATCACAGAGGTTGATATTCTCTTCAGAATGATGAATGATGTTTCTATTAATTTTTAAACATTTTTCTCAGATATGTTGGTATCTTGTAGGCTGGGTTTACTGGTATTGGAGTTGGTGCTGCTTACCATGGTTTGCGGCCTATCATTGAGTTCATGACTTTTAACTTTTCAATGCAGGTCAGACCTTTATATCCTTCCTCTTCCATCGAGAATACATATTTCCTTGCATTGACTAAATTTCGGAGCATGCATATTTATGTAGTGCTGCACCATGCGAATATGCGATAGTACTTTTGAAGGTTGATAACCTGAATTATTATTTATTTCTAGTTGCTCTAAAGATGTGGAGTTTTTTTTCTGCATATATGTGTTTGGCATGAATGATTATTATAACTTCAAAGCTCTTGTGACCAGCATTAGAGATGGGTATAGCAGATAAAATACCTTCAGTTTAGTTTGGTAAAATTCGAGGTCACACTAAGGACTAACCCTAAAATATTTATGATAAGCAAGGGACAGGGTTTCTCCCAAGAGCTACTTCCTCCATTGCACGAACTGCATTTTATTTTTCTGCTCCCAACATTATCTTTGAACTATAAGCATGTATGGACCTGGAAAAAAGCATAGCTAACTAAATGCACTACGAGTTTGGGCCGATATGTGAGAACCTTTTAGATGTATATGGATGATGAGAAACTGATTGGTGTATTGTGAACTTTTGCAGGCAATTGATCATATCATTAATTCGGCTGCTAAGTCAAACTACATGTCCTCCGGTCAGATCAACGTGCCTATTGTTTTCAGAGGTCCAAATGGTGCAGCAGCTGGAGTTGGCGCTCAACACTCCCAGGTATATCATTATATGTTTCTTATATTGTCTTATATTCTTTAGTTCTTCAGAAAGTGATGCCAATTTTTCCTTGGAATTTTTGTTGTTGTTTGTTTGGTGTGTGTGTGTTATCTCTATTTATATTTCAGTCTTTTCATGGTTTGTCATAGAATTCACTAAGTTTCGATTTTCTAATGTAAGGCGAAGTGGCGAACCAACAGATTTAGGAATATGATTAGTCATACATATCTAATTAAATTGAGATTCGGATACAAATTCTGTTACAGTTGAGAACTAATTCATAATTTTGTATTATCACACGGTAATGTTGTGTTACTCGTTTCTGTAGTATACGTTCAGCTCTTAAGACCTGATTGAATGATTATTCTCTATGCCAAATACTATGATTTGGTCTTTCAAAACTAATTGAAACCTTTATATTGGATGCGTTGTGAATTTGTGATACATCCTTAATCTTTATTGGGTATCTGGTACACACTTTTGTGCATTCTAAACAGCACCTGAGAACAAACTTCATGTTTATGTTTGTACTTTTACATTTTCAATTTAATTTCTCTTGATATCACTCAATGAAGGTAGTTTCCATTGTTTATATATGTTCCTAATTTTTGTGGATGTATGTATATGGTTTAATTACTACAGCCTGCTCGTTTGTTTTCTGTAGTGCTATGCTGCATGGTTTGGTGCTTGTCCAGGGTTGAAAGTACTTACTCCATACTCAGCTGAAGATGCCCGTGGCCTGATGAAAGCTGCCATAAGGGATCCAGATCCTGTGGTCTTTCTTGAAAATGAATTATTGTAAGCCTTTTGAAAATGAATTATTGTAAGCCTTTTGTTTATATTCTATCTGGATAAGCTTGGTGTACAGAACCAATTTGGTTTTTATATGAAAGCAAATTTATTGACCTGAATGTTACAGGTATGGCGAGTCCTTCCCTATTTCAGCAGAAGCTCTGGATTCTAGCTTTGTTGTTCCTATTGGGAAGGCTAAGGTAATCCATCAGTCTATCCCAACTAATTTTCTCCATTTCGTTGTCTTCAAAATTTTCTATATCATAGACACATTTTTTCTTTATCAGATTGAAAGAGAAGGAAAAGATGTTACAATTGCTACCTTCTCAAAGATGGTTGGCTATGCTCTTAAGGTTAGTTACCTTGTATTTTCAACCATGAATTGGCTAATCGCCTGAGAGAAAATAGAGCTTATGGTGTTACTTCTATACATTAAATGGAATGAGTTATGTTATGTGTTGTGACCCGGATACTGGCGTGTACACTACTTTACTTGTTGAACACTATCTTAAAGAATAATCATTTATCAGTAATTCATTCCCTGTGTTTCTTTTTTCTCGCTCCATCTTGAACTTATATGTGAGGAATGTGACCAGGCTGCTGAAACCCTTGCCAAGGATGGAATTGGTGCGGAGGTAAACTAAATTAATTTTCCATTTACATACAAGGTGACGGACAAGTGAGAGTTAAGAAGTGGTTCACTTTGTCTTATGTTTTCTTCTGAAAATTTATCAGGTTATAAATCTGCGGTCTATCCGGCCACTTGATACACCCACAATCAATGCGTCAGTAAGGAAAACAAATAGACTTGTCACTGTAGAAGAAGGATTCCCACAACATGGTGTTGGTGCGGAGATCTGGTGAGCTTTGTCTAACCTTGTTTCATTATTTTACCTTAGAATTATTCATTAACCCAAAAAAACAAAAAAACAACTCTAATGGAGTTGCAAATTTTCCTTCTTCTTAGTGCATCTGTTGTCGAAGAAAGCTTTGAGTATCTTGATGCTCCTGTTGAAAGGATATGTGGGGCAGATGTTCCTATGCCATATGCAGCAAATCTCGAGAGAATGGCCGTTCCTCAGGTTTGTTTCCTTGACATCCTGTCTAATTGCGTCATACTTGCTTCAGGTTCCAACCTTGTGATCTTGGTTGGGAAGGTGACCTTGTATTTCATGATGCATACTATTTTCTACAGATTATTTATCTTTATCTGCTTTAATGAGGCATATCCAGTTGAGTATGCATATGCCCCTTAAAAAAAGATGTCTTCATGATATATAGACATTGCACCATTTTAGAGGTCATCGAGAAAAATATTGCTCTTTTAGCTGCCTACTTTTTCCCTGAGCTTTTGTTGGCTACTTTCCCTGAACATATTATTCCTAGGATCAGTGGGACAGACCGACAGATATGTAGGAGAATTACCATTAGTATATCTTTAAAGAACTTCTGCTTCTTACAGCACATTTGAAACTTGTTCTTACACAGATTGAGGACATTGTTCGTGCTGCGAAAAGGGCTTGTTACAGATCAGTTCCAATGTCTGCTGCCGCTTAGAACCAATGCAATTGGAAATTCTTGAATTTGTTTTGGTGGTTTACCTATTTTTTTACTGCACTAGGTAGCCTTGTCTTGAATTCGGCTTTTGTGTTATTTCTGGATACATCAGAAGACTGTAGAGCCCATTTGCTTTCACTAGACAGGAAATAAGCTTATGCCCTAACTAATTATAAGTTATAGTCACCTCATGAAAGACTTGCATAAGATTTGTTATGTAAATCCAACTAAAGTTTCATGAAAGAGCCTCAAAAGATTGATGCTGCTTTAGTTCTCTACTTGTGAATATGTGGGTGGTGAATTTATCATCTTTTGAAACTTCGATAATTTTATTTCTGAGGTGACTGATTTCATTACAATTTACAATTTTTGGACAATCTATACCAATAAGATAGAGTAACCTGTTTTGTACTTTTATCTGAGAACACCGGGTCGTTTTTACGTCTACTTGATAATGAGTGGGGTTCGAATTGAAAACTTGTTTGTTATCACGATACAATCGGCTAATTATCCCATCTAAAAAATACATTCACCTGATATTTGTTTAAACACAACTATTTTATAACCTTATATACATAATTAGGTTTACATACATTCTGATATACAAATTAATAGGGTGCCTCTTTCCCATTCTATATTTGACAAAAAAAAAACTGATGTCCAAACGGATCCTCCTATATCTATTTAGTATGGTTTATCAAGAATATATAAGAAAAACCGTTCAAATTGTGGAGCATTTGTCAGAGATGGCTTGACTGAAATCCAAGACAAGTTCGAGTGGAAAATGTTACTACATATTACATATCACAGCAATCGAATAATTCACAGGCTTTATGGCCGGGTATTGAATAATAAAATCAAGCTGCTTCGTTAACATTCCTACCAATTACTAGAGAATAGAATTATGGCTTAGCTAAATTTGCACCCTTTATTTTTTAATGAAACCGTGACCCTCATAAAAGTATAGATTCACAAAATTGCCCAACATTACTCTTTCTTGAAATTAACATACTGAACATTGTCATACATTTTTCATTTTAGTCCTCACCATTAATGCAGTCCGGGTATCGGGCAAAAAATTTGGAGGAAGCGAGACGACCGATAGGAGATTACAGCGTATACTCGTCGTCCGATTTTTTTGAGTGCAGTCACGGGTAAGTCTCATATATATATATATATATATATATATATATATATATATATATATAAAGTATGAGTTGTCGTAAAAGTTTCTCGTTTTTAAGCGATTTAAAAATCACACTTAATGAAGGGTAATACTTATATTTTGATAAATTTTAATTTAAAATAAAATACTAAAATACAAATCCTATAATATACGGTTCTACATGTAAATAGAATTATTTTATTTGAAGGAATACAATGCAAGTTGTACTTATGAAATTGCTTAAAATTATAAGACTATACTTAAATAAATTATTAAGTTGATACAAAATTGACTTTATTATTTTTACTTGAATAATCAAAGTTATGTTAAGAATAGTGGGTTAAAAATACGTTAGAAAAATATTGTTAATATACAATGAAAAATATTTAAAAGTATTAATATATATAAAAGCAATTTTACTAAAAATATTATAATTTATTTATTCAAATCAATGTTATTATATATAAGTTAGAGATGACAAAGTTTTGTTAATTTGATCATTAAAAAAATTAATCTAGATAATCTTTCTCTAATAATAATTTGTTAATTTTTTTGATTATTGAAAATCTCTTGAGGCATGAGCGTAATAAGTATATAGTAATCATAAGTTATCAATTTTTGTAGGTGGGTTTAGTAATTGTTTATTGAAAAAAATAGCGATCTTTAAGAAAACGGCATATTGTGTTATAAATTTTTGAATTTTTAATTGGTTGAGTTTTGCAAATAATTTTAACTATTGAAAGAAAAACCATGAACATTTTAGAGATGGAAGTGGTATGCAGTCTTCCTGATTCTTTAATTTTTGTCTGGTGAGTTTTAAATAATTTTGACGATTGAGCAAAAATTGATACGTCTTTTAGAGATGGATGTGAAATTTAGTATTTAAAAAATTTTAATTTTGATTGTTGACTTTTAAATAATTTTAACTATTCAAAAAAAAATCAATTAACCTTTTTTTAGAGATGGAGGTACTATGATGTTTTCATAATTTTTAAATTTTGTTGGTTGAGCTTTAAAAAATTTTGATTATTGAAAAAAAGTTGAATGCTCTTTAGGGGAATGGTTTTTTGTATGTAGTAATTAAGTAATTTAGTGGTTAAATTCTTAATAATATTAAGCATTGAAAAAAGAAAATCTGAATTTCCAAACCTTTTTAAGGAGATGGAGGTAGTATATAATATTAATAATTTTGAAATTTTTGTTGGTTGAGATTTGAAATAATTTTGACTATTAGGCCCAAGAAATTTTAAGATCTTTTAGAGATAAATTTAGGCTAATTGGCGTTTGCCTATGGTATCGTTATCTTTGTCAAATTGCCCTGAACTTTGGCATCTTATCGGCTATGCCCACTAAGCTTCTACTGCTTGTCGAGGATTGCTGAACTTCCACTCTTATCACGATTGTCCACTTGACTGTTTTTTAAATTTTAAAAAGAGTGTCTTTTAATTTAAAAAACTTAAATGTTATTTTGTCCTATGACTACTGCTTAAGTATAGAGGCATTTAAAATATTTTATATAAGTATAATATAACCCTTTGACTTTCTTTTTGACACACCCCTTTACCCCCAGACTTTCTGACCACCAATTTTTTTCTTTTGTGGCAGCTACATACTCCTAAGCTTTCCCCGCCACTTTGACCACGATTTTTTCTTTTGTGGCTTTATCTTTACCACTACTCAAGTGAACTTCCCCGAACTTCACACAGAACTTTAACGTCCACCGATTTCTTCTTTTGGCGTTGATGAAAGTTGATAGAAGGATTTAGAAAGGAGCAGGAGTAGGGTGGGTATTAATAAAAAAAATGATAGTTGCCTTAACGATTCAGGGGAAAAATTCAAAGGGGAGGGGGTGGGGAGTAGGAAAACAAGGTGGTGTGTCAAAAAAAGTGGTGGTTGGTGAGAGAAGTCGAAGGGAAAGTTTAGGGGAGTAGAGGTAAGGGTATGTCGAAAGTGGCGAGGATTTATATTTATGTTATATAAAATATTTTAAATGTGTCCCCTATACTTTAGTCTCTATACTTTAGTGTAGTGTTAGGGATAAAATAGTCATTTAAGTTTTTAGCTGAAAAAATGAATTTTAAATGTGAAAAAAATGGGTTGAGAGGGCAATCACGACAAAGAAAATTTAGAGGCGATCTTGTGGTAGAGATTCGAGGGGCATAAGCGATAAGATGGTAAAGTTTAGAGGCAAGTTGACAAGATACCAATTTAGCATGTAATATTCATAACTTTTATATTTAAATGGTTGAAAAATTATATTTGTTATTTAGTTCGATTTCTCAAAGATATATAAGGGTGATTAATTTACTTTGATGATCATAATTGTCATGCATCAACATACTTCTTTAAATAAATTTTTCAAGGAACACTTAACGGCAATCGATTATACATACATCAAAAAGAATATTGGAGTCAAATTTATAAAAGGTCAACTAATAGAAATTCAAAATTTGACAATGTTTAAGTAATGGAGGTTGTACAGCGTATTAAAGAAATGCAATCTGTGAAACTATAATTATTAGAGAATATAAGGTAAACATAATTATATTCTGCAAGCCATTTTATTAGTATTATTTGTCGTATTTTCAAACCATGTAATTTTCATTTTTAAACTCAAATGATGTGTTTACTACCAAGAAAAGAATCTCATTTTTAAATCTCGAAACCATGTAATTTTTCATCGTTTTACAAAATTGACTTTTTATTGATCGAGATAATGATGCTTTAATTTTTATGTCAATAGCATATAAATTTTGCTTATTAGGATATATTTTATTACTAACATATATGAAATAATAATTACGAATAGTAACTTATATCCATAAGAATCAGTGAAGTTTGACTTGATTAGGCGATAATGACCGGACAATCAATGAAAGAAATTCAATAGAAATAAATTTATTGATCCAACTTGCCGCTACATATATATTATACCATTTATACAGAGTGGTCTTTACTCTTTAGCATTACAGATATATTTTATAGTCAATTAAATTTCTCTAAGAGGTGGTCTTTAAAAATTACACAGAAAGTAACAAAGCATTTGTAGATTGAAAGAAAGGATGAAACGTAATGCGTATTTCATAAAAACATAATGAATTCTTTGGAAAAAAATTAAAAATTGATAAAATGATATTTTTTTTAAGCTCCCTAAAATGCTTGAGCCCCTAAAAAAATTTACATACACCCGAAATTTGAACCGCTCCCCATATTATTTACTTTTTCTTTTTCATTATTGAAAATCCTCGAGAAATACTTGATTTTTTATGTTTTTAGTGAATAATAGGGAAGGCTGCTAAAGGAAGTACATACCACATAAAAGTCAACCCTAAAAATAAATAAATAAAATGATGATTTTGAGTGTATTTTTTAGAGAGAAAATTTTAGGGAGGCACCGTGCAGCGTGCTACAGATATGAAGCTATATTAGGAAGCTATATCGTGTATTTGGTGCATGTGGTTGAGGAAATTAATAATGTACTGTTTTAAATTTGAAATAATGAAGTTTTTATATTATTTTATTATTATAAAACCAAAAATACATATTAATTGAGTTTACCTTCTTATAGTAAGAAAAAAGAGCACTCTTTACTTTACTTAGTTTATTAATTAATAAAAAAATTGAAAAAAATTTGAAAAAATATTATGATTCAAAACTTAGAATAATGGAAATGAAAAATTCTCGAGTTACTTTAATAATTCAAAATAATTTGGTAAAAAATCGGACCCATTTGTGAACTCAAATGCTTTTTGTAATATAATATTTAGTGAAAATATATTTGAGATACAATATTTTTTCAACATATTTCATTAAGCGTGATAATTTTAATCTAAGTCAAAGTTGTATAATTCAATTAAGACAATAAAATTTTGCAAATGCTTGACCTTTAGAAATAGTTAGGCGATATTTTAGGTTCGATGATTTTACACTAGTTTTTAGCAAAATGATGCTACTCTTTACAATTAGTAAAATTTTGCTTATTAGATAGTTTTGTTTCTCTATTATACTTTTTGGAAATTATTAATAAAGAAATGTGTGTAACTAAACCCTACTACGATGCAACATGTCCGTTCACAGCTATTTTTTAAATTATTATTATTAGATTTACTTTAGTATAATAATTAATTATATTTTATACAAAATTTCATCTTGTACTCTTTATAAACTTGTGTAAGTACCACCTTCAAACTAGGGATAAAATATGTTCATTTTATTAAAATTTAAATAATACGGAATAATATCAATTATTACATATAAAGTTTTTCATATTATATTATGTTATATGTGAGAAAACTCTTGTTTAAATTTTACACTTATTTAACCAATGATGTGAATCTTCGATTTAGTAATATACATACAAGTTAGATATGTACAAGTTTTTACATTATTGAATATTCCTTTAGATATCATATTAGCTTGCATTGTTTCTTTTGTTTTTCATCATATATTAAATATTATAGAGAAATATATGATAAAAAGTAAAAATTAAAAATAATAAGAGGAAGCTATTGAATCTATTACATAGGAAGCGTAAACTTGATACATCCAAAATACTAGACATAATAGACAAAAAAAAAATCACATTTGAATACATAATTGAGAAGACTAATACTTTGACAAATATAGTAGAGAAACTTAAACTCCATTTGCTCTTTGAGCAAGTTCATAGTGGTCTGAGGATTGAAATAGAACAATGAATATGATTTTTATATTACTTTAACTTATTGTCATAATAGTTCTTAATTCGAACAATAAAATTGTTAGAAGATACTAAAAGTATTAATATTGTCTTTTGTAATATTCTTTAAGTTGAGATAAATTATTAATTTGAAACGATTATGAGAGAATAACTATATATAATAATAAAAAATAGAATGAATGCCATTTAAGAAAAAAGATATGTCGACCAACAAGAATAAAATAGTAAGCAAATGGGGCAAAAAATAGAGTAAATTGATTTCATAAAGATGATGATCGTGAGACCATCGAGCACTGAGTAACAAATAAAAAGACAAAAGATAGAGAAATTTGGGCGATTTAAATATGACAATTGAATTTTAGATAATAAATTTTAAAATATATAGCATATATTTTAGATTTCTGATTTAAATAATTTTAGAAATTTCTGCCGGTGAAGATTCTACCTCACTTTATAATATTGTACATCGTGTGTTGAAGTATTCGGTATAGCTGCGTATGATCTCATGTCGTGAGATCTGATCTTATGAATGCTACGAGGGAGACATGAAGAGGAGGTAGGCAGTCTTTTTTACGAGGAAATTGATATACTTTAAAATATATAGGTATATATATTCAATAATTTTTATTTTTCTACTACAATTTTAAAATTATATTTATTCGATAATTTTATTTTATACAATTTTATGTTATCTTTTATAATTATAATAATAAAATCACGTGTAACAAAGTTATACAATTTTATGTTACATTTTATAATTATAACAATAAAATCACGATGTAATAAGCTTCTGGCGTCTGGCCTTGGCGTAAAAGTACTTCTTGTATTATTAAAAAATCGAATTTTGGATATTTTCCACATATATCCAAAATTTCTTATATTTATCGGTTACTATCATGATATAATCAGGTATTCACTAAAACACAATACATGTTCCCGAATCCCGACCACTAGCTTAGCGGGGATTATCGGTCCCTAGTCCCTACTAAGGATTAAGAGCATACATCGGCTTCCTAAAAGCTAAAATAGGAGTTGAAATCAATAAAAAAAAAAATATATTTCGAACACAAAATAAGTTATGTCTATAAAATTATTATTCACCTCTTGTCAATAGAATTTATATTTTCTCTATTATTTTTTCAATAAAAAATTAAATAATAGAGAGAATCTGATAAATAATATGCATAAAAAACAATTCCTAAAAATAAAATAAAAAATTAATTTAGAATGCATTTTAGAAGCTAACATAAATGCTCTAACAGCCCTACCATCTTCAATGTGGAGTCTTCAACTCAACCCTATTGAAACCAGATAGTAAAATCCCTTAAATACTCAGACAATTTCTTAAGCTTTCCTCCAAAGGTATATTACAATATTATTCGTATTTGGTAATCAGATTATTGCTGCACAACTTTTAATTACATGCTTTTTTTAGTGTTAAAGATTGCATTTTTATGAACCACCCATATTGAAATATTGCAGAAAATTATAATTTATTTATGATTAATTCAATCATTATTGCTTTTTAATTGGGTTGTTTCATTGGTTTTTGTTTTAAGTTTATTTGTGCCATTTATCCTGATTTATGCTTGATTTTGTGTCTCATTTGGCTATTAATGTTGCTTATCAATAATAAGGGTGGGTGGGGGGTTCTTGGTTGTTACTGAGATTGGAAGTATGTTAAGAAGTTAATTTTATTAATTCCTCCGTTTTTTAGTTGTCATTTTAGCCTAAACTTTTTATTTCAAAATAGTTGTCGTTTTAGCATAATAAATTACTGTGTACTTTATGACTACTTTTCTATCATTAAATTATCAATCAATCAATGAGATAATTTCAATTCATTTGTAGATTCTATATTTCAATGTACTTTTTGACTATTTTATTTTCGACAATCTATGTGCTAAGCGACAACTAGAAATAAATGGAAGGAGTAATAATTAAGTTGATTTTGGCCTCATTTTCTTGAATTTATGAATTATTATTTCGATATGTGAGTAGGGTCGATTTTGATTTGATTCGCTTTGATTTCATGTTAATATGTTTTGCGAGCTACTCTAGCAGCAATGTGATTTATTACATAAAATGATAGTTGTAGCCTGTAGGTCAGCAGAAAGTGAACATAAAGAAATATATATACAATGTGGTCAGCCTTACGCTCGCGAGGTGTTTCTGCATCTTTCCAGCGATGTTGCTCAAGCTCTTCGTTGATACCAACACAGCTCAACCACTCTGTTTGCTCCTCTGCCATACAAGATTTGCAAAACGTGGATAGCAGTAACAATCGTACAAATAAATTCGACTTTAAAACATTACTGAGCCTTGAAGAAGTGAAGAAAATTTTGGATGATGTTAGAGCTGACAATGTACAAGTTATCCCTGTCCCTAAACACTTGGATTTTGCTGATTACATGGTTGTTGCCTCCGGGCGCTCCACTTGGCACGTGCGTAATATTGCCCAAGCACTAATTTATAAGGCAAGTATGTTTTCTCCTTTTATGTACATTTATAATTTGATACTTCTTATTGTTGGAGTATTCATGTCGATTCAAATATTTGCTAGGCAAATACAAGGGACTGAACTTTTTAAAAAGGACTGTTGGTTCATACTAAATTGAATAGTGGATCAAGTTGAGCGATTTTGGTTGATGTTGGATTTGGATTACTTGTAGTAATTCCTGTATCTGCAAACGCGAGAGCTGGATGGATATGTGTTTATAAAAATTGGGGTGGTGGGTTTACTGTAAAACTCATGACTCAGGTTTAGTACTTACTACATTGGTTTTGTCCAAAAAATTAAATGGTCGAGCTTAAAAGTTTAACCAGTGAGAAGTCTAAGAGTGCCTTGCCTGGTCAGGGCCCTTGGGAGGGCATTCGAGTATACTGTCATAACTAAGTTCACCTTTTCTTTTAATGTATTTTTTACAATCATCAGCGAATAAAATGAGATATTGGAGTTGAAATCAATGTGACTCAATCTGGATATTCATTCTCTTGGTGAACATAGTGAGGAGTCTTGATTAGTTTGTTGTATCTGACCATTTCACAGAGTAACAATGCTAGAGAGGTCGTTTGAGGCATTTCTTGCTTTGATTGTACAGCATGATAAATATTGTATATTGATGGTTTTGTGTTTATATAATTGACCAGGTTAAACAAAAGCAAGAAGGAGAAAAAAGGAAGCTGTTGCCTAGTGTTGAAGGGCAACAGGGAGGGAATTGGATTGTTATTGACTCTGGTAATTCCTCAACACACACATTATTCCCCGCTCTCTATGCCTTGCTACACCCCCACTATAAGCCCAACTTAGTCAGGACAGCACAAATAGTGTCTACAATTATCTTCTCCACCGCTTCCTCTCTATAATTGCCCTCCCTCCAAAATTAATGAACTGTAGCAGCAAATGAATCTTCTTCAGAACCCCCGTAAACTTCTTCCCTCGAAAAGTGGATACACAGTACTCCAACTCTTCTGACCAGGATGATATCTTGTGATAGATAAGTGTCCATGGTATTTCTTATCTTCTTTAGAAAAATACTAATAATCTCCTATTACCTTGATTATTTTTTTGTAGTGGTTTTTGCACTAACTGTACCTATAATTCATTTAAAGGAAGCTGATCGTAAGCATTTAAGCAAGCAGGGATACCTGCCACCAATTCAGAAATCTATAGCCTAATAACCCTTAGATATCTTGGATATATGTCACTTTGGTGTTATTCAAGAAAATCATCGTCTCATTGAAGCCAATGGGACCGTTTTGTCTGTTGACAACTTGCTCTTAATATGTCTTACATTATTCAATTGTGGCTGTAATACTCCAGGTTCATTGATTATTCATGCCCTCGAAGAAAATGTGAGATCTTACTACAATTTGGAGAATGTTTTTAATAGAACGTCGTCACCGGAGGAGCAGGAGCAGGTAAATTAACTCAACTCACATTCATTTGTATTCTTCCCATTCCACTGATGATTAATTAGGGAGACATTACTACATTACTAATATAAAGGTGTTTCTTCATGTAAAGCTTATGGTTGTAATACTCCAGACATTACTACTCTGTTGTTTACAGGATTTGGACAAGGCATTTGTAAAGATCCGGCCGAAGAATAATTCCAAGAAAAAACCCCCACAAAAGAAGGAATGATATCTTTGAAGCTTGAACTCTTGCAGAAGTGGTGCCACTTATCTCACAAAGGAGCCAGAAATGCTTGTAATAGTGTTGTGGATGCACATTAAAGATATTGAATAGAAGATGGAGTGTGACTTGTTAAATTAATCAGTATTGTTAAAAGTGTGAAACCGTCACACTAACAGTCACTCGAGGTCCTATCCTGGGATACCATGGAGGAGTTAATCACAAGATATTAATTAGTATTGTTGAATTGGTGTGTTAGGTGGTGCTTAATAACTGCATTCAGCACTTGATAAAAATAATCATATTTGAGAACTTGGTGCTCAAATTTATTTGGTGTTTAATAACTGCTAGCACTTGATAAAAATAATCATATTTGAGAACTTGCTGCTCAAATTTATTTCTCTTGAGACAACATAATAAAAAACAAAATGGTGCAATGATCATAAAATAAAATTTCAAACCAAATTTCAAACCTTGAAAAGCCTGCCAATTGAATTGCAATGTAAAATGCTTAGAAAATCATGAAAAGGGTATATTTCCTTAATCAATTAAGTTCCAATCAGTAGTTTAAACATGAAAAGGAGAAACTTATACATTATACTCAGTACAAGGAACAAAATATTAGCAACAAAATACTTAGGAACTAATTAGTGCAGCAGAAGGTGTTAACCAGAGCAAAGCTTCTCAAGCGCCATGTTTTCATCACCGCCAACGGCTTCCAAAGTGCTCCTTACCGCGCCTTCAGGAAAGCCCATCTCCACAAGCTTTTGCACCTGTAGAAATAAGTGGTTGCCGGTAGTCAGCATAATCTCCACGTCGCTCAAGTGACCACTCTTTTCATAGATGAGGAGAAACATTGCACGAAAATGGAAAAGAGAAGAAAGACGAAGGGAAGAACAGGAAACTGGATGCAGTGAAAAATGATCTACTGACCTTGTCCTCAGCACCAAGAGAAGATGGCCTTGCAAAAGCTTCGGTCCAATAACGAGCGGTGCCCACAAAAGTCTGATATTCTCTCAGATACTGAAATGTGTATAGCATCACGTAATAAGTAAACACTCTCTAAAGTAGAGTTGTGCAAAAAATGAAGGAATTTGATCCCAACTAGTACATCTTGCTTATATAGCCATAAATGAGAGCTACACAGGATGACAAGATAACTAGTGTTAAAAAAATCGAGCAACTGAAGGATCAGATAATGGGAAAACCTGCTGCGCCACCACAGCATCTTGTGGATCATCTGGCTCAGGCGAAGAAAGTAATGCTTGTATAGAAAGAAGTGCTGTCTTCAGTGTGAGAGCCGGACTCCATTGATCTTTTAGGATATCCAAGCATATTGCTCCACTTTGACTGCTTATATTAGGATGCCTTAAATGACACAATAAATTTATCACTCTTCTGCAAGTGCATTGAACAGATCGTTCACAAGGTTACAAGGAGACAGTACAAATCACAACACTAGTATAACCATGCAAGAATATAGTACACAACAGACTTTTAACATGTCATTTAGCATTGGTACCAAGACATACAAATAACATATTCAGAATCTCTGAAGGCACCATGGTCAGAAGTGATAAGTCATCATTTTTGTTATTTCTCGGTTAAAAGGGTTAAAAGAAAAATGACGTAACTGGAGAGGCTTGAAGAAAGGTGGACTTGAATGTTGGAGTGAGTGGAATTCACCACTTCACCCCACTAGGCCAACTCTTAAGTCAACATTGAAGAGTCATACTTCTTGTCATAACATCAATTCATTTTGCACATGTATCAAATAGCCAAGAACAACTTCTGATATATACTGTTAAAGTACATCAGTTCCCATCACATAAGTGACATACAACTTGATACAGATTTCACCCAAATTAAAATATAGCCTGTTGCAAAGCAAACATCTTATGCACTAATGAATTCATGTTACATGACAGAGACTCGGAGAAATATATTACCTCCATTAACCAAAGTACGACATCTTAGTAAGAATTTATTGTTAACAAATGTTTGATGAGGAACTGTTGCATAAGGTTTAACGCATAATCATTAGAGACAGAGCAACACTTGTGGTGTTTAATGTGTAAACATCACAACTGGATGAGGGGTTAACATTGCCCTTTTCTCAAATTACCTTAAACAGGCACATGAAGATTACATAAAAGTAGAATGGTTACTATGAAATAACGTGAAAGCACAATGTAGAACAAATAGACCTTCCCGATCCTCATACCAGACTTTAGTAGCAAACTTCATTTTTGGAGGCTCAAATGGATAGCTTGCTGCAAGAAGCCAAGAACCAGCTTAAGATTATCAGAGTAAACTTAACCAGGACCACACCTATGCTTAACATCATTATAGAATTATTGCTTAAATCAATAAAGTGATATAAAACAGATGTTAGAAAAATCGTCCAATTCCATTAGCATACACCTATACTGCAGTCTACATGCAAGTATAAGCAGCAAACATGCTACTTTGTGCCACACGTTAAAATATTGTGCATGTGTGCTACTTTGTGACATCTCTCCACTAATTGATAGTTTTACTACATCTTTTTATGGAAATGGACCATCTCATCAGATATAGGGGGAAAAAAAGGTAAGTCATAAACTGATCCTCCCTTTTATCAGATATGAAACACCAGTGTGTTTACTAGATGTAACCTGAACATGGTCGGAACCATTTCCTATCAACCTAGATGCCTCAACAGTCGATACCCAAATGAAAACAGAAAAATACATAAATTCAAGCAGTCGTCCCAATCCATAGATTGAATTCTGATCAAACAAACATAATTCTAAATCATTGTAGTATTTGGTAGTAGTTGCAACCAGTTCCACAATTGAAATCAACAACTAAAATGTTCAAATTAAATGACACCCACCAGTTACCAACAATAAATACAATTTTCACTCAAATTCAATTCAAACCAACTCCAAATTAAACCACACCCACTAGTTACAAACAAGATAAACATTTTTAACTTAAATTCAATTCAAATCAACTCCAACAACAGTTCCAAACTTCAAATTCAGTACAAAGAATCAACCTTTTTAAATAAACACTAAACCCCATAACAACAAAATCAAAAATCAAGTTCTTTCATCAAACAATCAACTAAGAACAAAGATTCAACCTTTATCAATAAACACTAAACCCCATAACAAAAAACCTCCCAAAAAAACAAATTCTTTCATGAAACAATGAATTCAGAACAAAGATTCAACCTTTATCAATAAACACTAAACAACAATAACAAAACAATAAACAAAAATCAATAACTATAATGGAACAATCAATTAACAAAGATTCAACCTTTAGCAATAAATACTAAACCCCATAACAAAAAAAATTCTTTCATGAAATATTGAATTCAGAACAAAGATTCAACCTTTATCAATAAACACTAAACCCCATAACCAAAAAACAAATTATTTCATAAAAAAATGAATGTGGGTCAGTATATTATACCCATATTCTGAAAATTGAATGTGAAAAGTGGCAATTTAGGAACCTGGTAAAATGATGTCAATGTTGAAAACACCCGCTTCATAAGGTGTACCAATAGGACCAGGGATTGTACCCAACAAATGAGTAAGATTAGCATCTCCATTTGGTTTAATGCTGATTCCAGATTCATCAACTCCTTTGTTACAATCATGTAGCTCCTTCTGCACTCTTGCAAAATCCATGGGGGGGTGTTATTGCTGACTATTGCACTTCTTTTTCAAATAATTTATTTTTGTTATAAAATGGGATATTTTATATGTATTCACAGAAAGCAGAAATAATACTACTAAATGAAATATATAAAATAAAATAAATATATATAAATTGTTTCTTGGTGTGTTGTTATTTGTAGCCAGGAATGAGGGAGCCCATTTATATTCTGAAATTACGCTTTCGTATTATGAAAATATTCACAATGCTTATTTATTTCTGATTGATATTCAATGTCCTTTATTCAATGTCGAATTTTTATATGACTCATGATTTGAAATATAACTACATTGTTTTCTTTGAGGCGTATGTTATGCCGTTAAAAACGCTATAAAGAAAAAACTTCGGTGGATAAAACCTCGCTAAAAGAAAAGGAAATGCAATATTTATCTTTCCACCGATGAAATATAGGTGAATTCTTTCACAAAAATACCGAGGCGAAGCGATACGATACTCAGCGTGCTTGGCCGATCTAGAAGTGCCTTTGTGAAGAAATGCAACTTCTACGTTATCGCGTGAGCGAATATCTTTGGATATCTATCCTTGTTTCTTTCAAGTTTTTAGTGAATGAAAGAAAAGAATTTTGGGAAATGTGTTTGGTTACACATCGGCTTTTGATATAACTCTTTAAATCACGAGTACTTAATGCAGCGTTGTCTTGCATTACAGGAGTGTTGAATTCTTATAAAATAATGGCAGGATGCTCGGCCAGATATGTTGTGTCGCCCGTCTTATGTCCTGACTTTCTTTATACCGTGAAAAATTATTACTTAAAGCTGTGATTTGAAGAAGTTACTCACAATGCCTTTTTGGGACATATTGTGAGTAATAAAAGCGTATGTAAAATATATACCGAGACTATGATTTAGCGTTGTAGCCAGATGCGGCCGAATAGCACTGCGTACATGTATACTTAAACAAAAGCGGTTTTTGTATTATTAGAGATAAAATAAACCAAGATCGAAATGCGCCGAAGATATCGAAATATACATTTTATTCTTTCGATGTCTCTTTTTGGCAGGGCGTGAGCTGAATCTTGCTAGTAAATTCAACTTGCCAGAAATATATCGGGTATCACGATTTGCGAATACATTAGTGCACTCAATAGCGAAGTATAGTATTTGATACGAATCGCTCTTAAGGGGCCGGAAGGATCCTTTCAAGATTAAATGTCACTTGCCATTCATTGGAGTATTTAAAGGATTTGTCTTTATCAGTAATAAAAATTTCAATCACACTTTTGTATAATTTGATTGGTGCACGATATACCATTTTTAATGTACTCAATTTGCAAACCAAGGCGAACTTAGTTTTATAGATTTTTCATTTCAAATTAACTGCTTTTCGTAATTCATAGCTTCTTTGATTTTTTTATTAGTTCGATGATATTTAAGTCATCGGCTTATGAACAACAATGATAACAAAACGGATGTTATTTTTCTTATAAAAATAGAGAAGGGCAAATAGGATTATTTTCTTTAAGCAAATATTCACTTAATCCTATTATACCACGTTAAAATCCGCATTGCTTTAAACATTACAATGATCTTTACTGACTTAAATGCATACATTTCTTTAGATTTTTGATGTCTCGAGACATCTTAAGTACTACAGTATTTTCATGTATATTTATTTCACTATCAAGTAATCCATATAATTATGCAATAACAATATCCACAAAATGCATATGTAGATTATTAGATGTGACGGACAATTAAGCCATGAAAATTAATGTCATCCGTAACAAAGAGAATAAGTTACACCATAATCAATTCCGGGTCTTTGAGAAAAACCGTAATACTTGTGAAGATGAGCCTTGTATCTTTACAATCTGGTTTTTCTCATTTGGATTTTTCTTACAAAACCCACTTGTACCCAGCAGTTCCACATCTTTAGGTATATAGTAC
Source organism: Lithospermum erythrorhizon (assembly GCA_019722365.1). Classification (NCBI taxonomy): domain Eukaryota; kingdom Viridiplantae; phylum Streptophyta; class Magnoliopsida; order Boraginales; family Boraginaceae; genus Lithospermum; species Lithospermum erythrorhizon. The sequence continues at coordinate 402,596 of JADFUC010002331.1, forward strand.
TTTAATAGGTCCAAATACTTTCGTTCTTGAGAGAATTCAGCCTGATATCATTGCATCTTTCAGAATTTTGACATTCATTCCGCGAATCACGGAGTTCGGGTTGCATCACTTTCATTCATAATTTTACATGCGATAGAGAATGAAAATATCCTAAATGGAATGTCCATACCTTTTACTCCTAATTTCTGTATTAACATAATTGATAGAAACTTCGAGATCGTTTCTTATTTTTCGGTTTATTGTCCAATGATTTCATTTTCATCATCTTGTGATTCTTCAAGATCATATTTTTCTATCATGGACTCATTATTATTTAGTGTCTTATTAAGATCACTTTCAATTCTTATCAATATTTTCTATCCACTTTTGTTTTTGGAGATTTTTATCTTTTTAAGAACGCGGGTGAAGCCCTTTAAGCGTGCACTTAGATGTACTTGCTACATCATTTTGGTTCGGAATATCAATCCGAGCAGGGGTATTAACAGCTAGTACAGTGACTTTGTCACCATATCGATGAAATGAATCTCGCTTGTGGATTTTGCTAAACCTTGTAAGTGCATAATTTTCTTTACATTTCTTCCATGATTTATTATATGAGCCCCGAATCTGATAAAAGGAATGGTACATACTATATTTTTCTCTTTTTCAATTGTTTATTTTTCTTCCCCTAATGTTGGAAAATGTGTCACAAATCAAATATTGATAATGAAATCTTGCACGAAAAACTTATCCACAATATTAGACTAAAGAGATATCTAATAATAGATGGGGAATTAAATACCTTATATATATTCCAAACATCATTTGAGGTCAAATTTTTTTGTTCTATGTGTTAGATTATATTTTTATATAATTTATTTATGGTCCATATAATATTAAAGATCTAATTCTAATATTAAAGATTTTAATTTGATGGTTATTAAACATTAAGAATTAGAATTAGTGGGTGTTAATTCTTGTCCTCTCTTCTACCTCGTTAATCTAAATTAAGGAGACACTGTGGGTGACATTAGTATGATAGACTTTTGGTTAACCTTGAAGTACTATATAAAGAACCTATCTATGTATATGTCTTACACCATCTAAAGGCGATCTAAAGGACTCTAAGAGGTAAGAAGAGAGAAAGGAATCATTCGTGTTCATCTTCATCAAGCTTCAACTATGGATCAAGGTATGTTCTTGTAAATTGAATTATATGATTAAGAGTATAAAAGATCCTAAAATAATAGTATAATGCTTACACTATGTGGCAATTGGAGCTATTGGAACATATCTTTGCGCAACCAAAATCTTTAGATGATATGAAACATTTAGTTGCTTTTGCGATTGAAAGTTGATGATTAGCACTTGGCCTTGGCGAATTAATGATCTGACAATATAGAATTTCATTACCTTTATTGATGATTACTCACGATTATGGATATGTATATCTATTGCATGAAAAAGTCTCGATTACATGAACATTCTTAAGGAAAGTATTTATTGATGAGGTGAAAAGCGGAGTTAGATACAAAAGTAAAGGTTGTGAGATCAGATAGAGGTGGAGAATATTATGGTAAATACAATGAAAGTGGACAATGTCCTGGTCCATTTTTGAAAAGTTTCTTGAAAGTCGAGGCATATGTGCCGCAGTGGTATGCTATATGCAGTACACCACAACAAAATGGTGTGACGGAATAAGTACTCTAATAGAAATGGTTAGGAGTATGTTAAGTAATAGCAATGTACCTTTATCTTTGTGGACATATTCATTAAAGACTGCTGCATATTTGCTTAACAGGGTTCCTAGTAAGGCTGTTCACAAAACTCCTTATGAATTGTGGACAAAAAGGAAACCTAGTTTAAAGCATATACGTGTTTGGGGTTGTCAGGCAGAAGTAAGAATATATAATCCATATGAAAAGAAGCTCGATTCAAGAACCATCTCTGGTAATTTTATCGGGTATGCAGAAAAGTCAAAAGGTACATATTCTATTGTCTAACCATGAAATGCGAGGATAGTTGAGGCCCCAGTAATGCGGTTTATTGAGAATGGTCGTAATAGGTGGGAGTGGAGAACCACGGTATGGGGTACAAGAGAAACAAGAGTGGGAGATAACATCTAGTGTTTTCTCGTCAAGTGTCTCTCTCTGAAATAGTGTCCCACATAGTGGACCTATCAATATTGACCCTATCAGTAAGAATCACTAATGAACTAGTGTCAAATGAACAACAGAAATAGCATAAAGAGAGTCTACAAGACGAGAAAAGACCCGTATTTCGGATGATTATGTAGTTTATTCACTTGAACATGAATGTGACTTAAACATTGATAAAAATTTGTCAATCAAGCCATGGAATGTAATGATTCAAAAAAATGGTTCAATGCTATGAAAGATGAGTTGAAATAAATGGATTGAAACAAAGTTTGGGACTTAGTTGAGTTACTTTAAAGGTTCGAAGCTTGAGTTGGTTGTAAATGGATCTTGAGAATCAAAAGCGAGACTCTAAAGAGGCGATATTATAACATTCGAGGCGGACTTGTTGCTAAAGAGTTTCACTCGGAAGAAGGTGTTGACTACAAAGAAACCTTCTCTCCGATTTCTAAGAAGGATTCTTTAAGAATTGTTTGGCATTAAAGAGTGGCTCATTATGATGCGGAGCTTCGCTTGAATGGATGTAGAAACCGCCTTTTGAATGGAAACTTAGAGGGAAAGAAGTTTATATGGATCAACGGATGGTTTTGTGACATTGCGGGCAAGAAAAGGGACGTAATGTAAGCTAAAAAGAAATTCGATATATGGACTAAAAAACAAGCTTCCGACAATGGTATCTAAAGTTTAAAAATACCATTACATTATATGGCTTTGAAAATACCGTTGATAGGTGTATCTTCATAAAGGTGATGGGAGTAAGTTTATTATTTTAGTCTTTATATGTTGATGACATTCTTCTTCTTGCTAATGATGTTTAGTTATTACATGATGTAAAGAAGTTTCTCTCCTAAGAACTTTCAAATGAAAGATATGGGTGAAGTATAAAGTATGTGATTGGTATTGAAATATTCCGTGACGGATCCACGAGGAATATTAGGCTTATCGCAAGCTTACATCAATAAAGTTTTAGAAGTTTTAGAATGGAAAAATTGCTCTTGAGGAATTGCTCCAATTCGAGAGAAAGGGACAAGGATTCGGTTTGTTTCAATGTCCTAAAATGATTTGGAGCGAGAAAAAATGAAAGATATTCCTGTCGTCGGTGGTTGGGAGATCGTGTATCTTGCTTGAACATACTGAAGCCGGATATTAGCTTTTGCGGTTGGTATGCTTGGTAGATATCAAAGCTAACCCGGAATGGACCCTTTGAGAAATTGCAAAGAAGGTCCTTGGGTATTTCTGAGCACCAAGGACTACATCTTTACTTATAAAGGTCGGATAGCCTCGAGGTGATTGGTTATCTGATTGAACTTCTGTTGGATTCTTGGACTCAAGAAATCACATTTTGGCTACACGTTTTGTTAGGTGGAGGAGCTATATCATGGAAAAGGTGGAAAACAATCAATTATGGCTACTTCCCGCATGGAGGCGAGGTGGGTTGCGTGCTTTGGTGACAGTCCAGTGATTTACGGAACTTGTGAGACTTGGAATTGTCAAATAGGCGTAGCCAAGCGTTGAGAATTATTGTGATAATTTTTAAATTTGTCTTCTTCTCTAAAAATGATAAGTATAGAAGGTGCCAAACATATGGATCAAAGTACTTATTTTGTCAAAGAAAGTACTTAGAAACTTGAAAATGTGTCTATTAGCGTATTGGTACAAACTTAATGATGCTCGGATCCGTTAACTAAAGGGATTACCCACCTAAGACTTACATTGGCCGTATAGAAGGATGGGTATTATAAGCCTTGTTGATACAACTGGAAGAATATTTACATGTATGAATGGTTTTGTTCAAAATAAAGAAATTTGTGACATTTATGAATTCAATTAAAGTTTATGTTTTCTGTGATAAGGAAGTGAGCTTTTCGTATTTATGGTTATGTACATGAATGGATTTATATTGAGACAACCACGAAGCGTTTTTCTCGAAAAGTTGGAGAACTTAAGGCTTTTTCCCAAATTAAAAATATTCTGGATTAAATTGGTTTGTGATACATGGAGAATTAATTAATCGATTAAATGACTTTGTGACGCCATGATCGGAGATAAGTTTAGTTCATATTATAGTTGATGGAATTTTGTGATTCACTAAAAAGGTGCACACTTATAGTTTCTTTTAATCATATGGACCAAAAGTGGGAGATTATTTGCCCATATTATATTTCTATATAATGTTATTTATGGTCCATATAATATTAAAAGATCTAATTCTAATATTAAAGATTTGATTTGATGGATTTATTAAACATTAAGGTAGAATTAGTGGGTGTTAATTTCTTGTCCTCTATTTCCTCATTAATCTAAATTAAGGAGACATAATGGGTGACGATGTATGATAGACTTTTAGTTAACTTTGAGAACTATATAAAAGAACCTATCCATGTATATGTCTTTTACCAAAATCAAAGAAACTTAATCTAAAAGGACTACAAGAGGATAGAAGAGAGAGAGGAAATGAATAACTATTGTTCATCTTCATCAAACTTCAACTATGGATCAAGGTATGTTCTTGTAAAATTGAATTATATGATTAAGAGTGGCAAAAGATCCTAAAATAATAGTGTAATGCTTGCTATGTGGTGGAGCTATTGGAACGTATCTATGACCAAAAATCTTTAGATGGGAAACATTTAGTTCTTTGCAATTGAGAAGTTGATGATTAGCACTTGGCCTTAGGCGAATTAATGATGCAGCATGTAAAATTGCATGACCCCAAATAGTGACTGGTAACTTTATTCTCATTATCAATGGTCTAGCAATGTATTGAAGATGTTTAATTAATGACTCCAACAAACCCGTTTTGTGCATGCACACCCAGAGGAACAATATGTTCAATAGTAATTTCAGGTGGCTTGTGCAATAATTATTAAATGAGTCAAATGTAAATTCACCAACATTTATCAGAACTTTCTTTATAGTCTAACTTTCATATCACGACTTGACAATAAACAAGCGATATGACCATACACTAGATAAATCGATTAATACCATAAAATACGTTAATGATTCGCTGATGGTAAATGGATAGGTCCACATATATCACTTCCGATTCTTTCAAAGAATGTAAGGTGATTTTATATGAATGCCTCTTGCTTGGTGAATGTATTATTAGTTGCTCCAGGGGAACAAGCTGGCATGGTCTATCTTCTTTTTGTAAGCTTTAAGTCTTTCGGCGGATGGCCATGTGTACGTTCGGTATTTTACACATCATTGTTGAACCAGGTTGACCTAGGCGCTCGTAGCATAAAATCACCAGTTTTTTGGGTCTTTATTTACTATCAAATTACATTCAATTTTTATGTAGATATGTATAATGTAATCCGAGGAAAGGTAATTTAGATGGTTTTCTAAGGTTTTTCTTCTTTCCCAGAAACATTATTAAGTGATATTAATGTATTTATACCCATAGATTCTTGATTTCGATGTCATTATCCTTGACGATATGGCAATGAGCAAACTCAATAAGTTTCTCTTTTGACTTGGGAAGAATATAAACGCATCATTAATGACAAATTTTCATATTTGAGCAATATAGACGGCATTATTTGTTCCTTGATGTCTGTAGGACACGAAATTGTGTTTATTACTCCTTTTGTAGGATTTATGTGATGGAATCACACTCTTCTTAAGGATCGTGTGGAAGTAGTTCATCGGAATGCAAATGTGTTCCATTAATACAACCTTCTTAAAATGAAGAAAAATAAGATTAAAAGTAAATCATATGACGTACTTAACATTACTAGTTTATATAGATAAGGCAAACATACCATAAATCGCATAAACACACACATCATATTTATTGCCAACAAACATAAAAGTAATTACAAAGCGCTGCAGCATTTTTATTTTTATTTAAAAAAAAAACCACACCCACCGCCCCGCACAATGAGGGTGAATCCGGGGACCTCAGTTTTAACCCAATCCGCCCTTCATTTAATTCGGTCCCATGACGAAATCAATTTTGCCTCGAGGTAGGTGAGCCATCATCCTTAAGGATCAATTTCATTTGAAATTCTTGTTTTCCCTTTTCCTCTAAAAGATGCCTTAAACCTTTTGAGAGATATTAGGGTGTCCACATGTTTTGAACCCAGTAGTGCTTTCTTTCCTTGTCTGTAGAAATCATCTACGGTTTTTCTTGAGGACCTTCTTGGATATATCTACCGGTTTCTTATCGATTTTGCATTACTTGAGTCATTTTAAGGAGGTCTTAAATTACTCATATAACCTCGTCCCTCGACCGAGAGAAAGAGTAGTTCACGACCCGTAGTTTATGCCTAGACAGCGTCCATTAAATCGACTATGACCATTAAGCCCTCGAGCGACCATAATCACCACGCCGCTGTTAAATATTGTGGTATTTATTTCAGGATATGCCATCGTCACATGGGGCGCGGGCTGATGATTTTATGAGAACATCATTATTTTTGCTGCCGCGGCTGGGGCGCAACCAAATCGAGTACTCGGTAAATCCCACCGGCTATGTTGTTGTATCAACACTTCAAATGCATGGAAAGTTGAAAATATTTTTTCCAACTGTTCTTCTTCGGTTATAGTTATGCTACAAAATTCTAATTGCGCTGTAATTTGGTGCATGGCTGAATTATAGGCAACAATACTTTTATAATCTTGGAACCTTAATTTGTTCCACCGATCCATCAATGAGAGCAGTAAGACTTTCCTCGATGTCAAATCTTTGCTTAATTTTGTCCACTTGATATCTTGGGATCTTTTGCATTCGAGTACTCTGTTTGTAATCCATCATCAATGTGGTGCTTGATTATCCTATTTACTCTCGACCTTTTTTATTGTGACTCTTCCGGGTCAGTATCCGGTCACAGTATTATCACCCCTCGAGGATTTTGTCGAGTCCCTCACATGCAGAATAACTACAGTAAAATTTGTTCCAAGTTATGTAGTTGTCCCTAGTTATGTTTAGAATTTTGAATTGATCTTGTGAATTTGGACATAATTATATCTAGAGCATAAACAAACATGATAAACATCGATATATAAACTATGAAGAAGAAAAAATATCATTTTATTCAATATTACACTTTCGCTTTATTCAATACACAAATTGAAATCTTATTCAATTACACATAGCATGTTTACTCTTCATGGAAATCTCTATCGAGAAAAAAAAATAAACAATCATTAAGATTAGAAATGGTAAAATGCCAAATCTCTCAAATGCTACATTTTTTCATACATCTCTTCTACATTTACTTATAAAACCCGGCCAAAGAGAAAAGAGAGCGCAATTATAATTTGATAAATCTTTAAAAATATCCTGCCATCTTGAAAATATTTATAAAATTCTTTGAGAATGATGTTTAGAAATGTGAAGAGAATGAAGTATTTATAGAGTGAAATTTTGAGAAGTGTCTGTTATTGTTACCGTTTTATTACTGTTTGAGGATAATAAAATAATATTGATTTCTTGTTCATTACGTTAAATGGTGGGGGAAAAATATTTTTAAGTGTGTTAAATATGTGATGCTTAGCCGTTAGAATGCACATAATGCATGGGAAAATCATACGATAAATGAACACATATGATAATATAATTCGTATGGTTATAAACAAATAATTAAATGCATACAAAATAAAAATAAGATAATACAATAGTGAGATAATAATATAAGTTGGGTGTTTTCTACAATGCTTAAGATATAAAGTTAAACTCTCGCGTGAGTATGGAAATTTATCAATAATATACATAATATAAAATGAAAATTTTTAATATTATTTATATCCCATGATATTTATAATGTCAATGAGGATGAATTTTATTTATGTCCAAAGATGTATGAATGAAGATGAATTTATTTATGTCCATGATTTGGGTGAATTTTATTTATGTTCATGATAATGTAATAATAAAATGAGATTTTAAACCTCCTTGATATAGCGGTTAGTATCACTACTCGAAATTATCTTTCGTGATAGATGGAGATTTGAACCTCCACATAGTTAGTAAGTAAATAAACATGATATGGAGATTTAACTCTCCACACAAAATAATAATATTCACACTTATTATAGAGCACTTGACAAGTTGCCCGGTTACCTGCCATAATAAGGGGGTGAAATAATAGCTAATAATAATAATAATAATAATAATAGTCACTCTAGTTATAGGTCAACAGTTAGCATGGAGTTTTTACATATGGGGATAAATAATATCCGGCTCTAATTATAAAATCTTTATATGGAGTTATACATAATAGGGGAGCATATATGAAATGAATATCGAAGTGATAAAGATAGAAAATAAATGGAAGATACTTCGATAGAGACGACTTCGTCTTGATAGCGTGTATAAAAACTTGGATAGTTTTATAAAACAAAACTACTATATTATATTACTATACTATATTATTATTACCAAGCAAATATGCTACTAGGTGAAATAATAGAGAAGAAAATAGAAATAATATAAATTGCTTCTTGGTGTGTTTTTTTATTTGTAAGATAGGGTATTTATCTTTCTGAAAATTACCCACTTTAATACTATTCAAATACCCTGTCTTATTTATTTTTCTGATTGATATTTGACATCATTGTCAGCGTGTTGAATTTTATAACAATTTTAATTTAATTGATAGATTTTATTAATTACTAAAAAATTAAGTTAAATTATAAACTATATAAACTATAATGTTTCAAATTATAAAAGTGTGAAACAATTACACTAATGGCCCCTCGAGGTCCCTGCTGTGAGATACCACGGAGGAGATACGGAATGTGTCTTATTTGATCAGGTGATTAGAGCTTTGATTTTAAGCAGAGATTGATACGAGATTACATTTCTTTAATGAGTTTTGAATCAATCGCATGAAGAGACGAAGTTGTTATAATATTTTAAATTATATATAGGTGTTTAGTGGTAATAAATAATCATTTTGCTCATGATTGGTAGTACAAATATGCTCAAGTTTATAATTTCATTTTAATTATCATAGATTTTATTAATCATTAAAGTTTTAATTTTAACGATAAATTATCATGTTTAAGTTATATGTAGAGTGTTTGTAGTAATATACTATCCATATTTCACCAAGATTATTTATAAATGTATTCATTGGCGAGGCATGGTTTGCGGTATACGTCATTTCGAGTTTACCCAGTCTCGCATTCAAAGAGTATCAATTTGCGAATCACGTTAAAAAATATATTCAAGTACGCCTACTGAACTGTTCAATATCTAATTATTTAGATGTCTGTAAGAATTTGAAGGATTGTAAGTATTCCTTAAATAACAAAGATAAATAAGTACAGTATTACAAACAATCTGCTACAAACTTTGTCAGTAATCTTAAATATGTAATCCCAAATCACTTCTGAGAGAGCAAAAAAATATACTAAAGAATTCTAGCAATGTAGAATATAAACTTTATGGCCTGCGGGATTATTATGACCGAAACATTGACAAAGTATTCACCATTGCAGATACCAATCAAAACTGTTTGTAAGTTGTATCAAAACTACATTCATTTGCATGCATCCCTGCAACTTCCCCCAATATGTGTATCGTCTCAGAGTAGTTTTACCATTGCTGTTCTCATTGCATTTTGTTTTGAATTTGCCGATGAACATTTACAAGAAACTCGACATATGAGAGCCCAAGAGGAGTTTTGTCTTCCACCATGTAAGAGAAAAACAACATTCCTGAATGAAAAAAACAAGTACAGCTTAAGTTCCTGATCCTCAAGCTAGTTAAAAGATAAATGCATGAAACAAGTAAATTAAACTGAAAAGCTAATATTTGGCGCATTATTCTCTAACCTGATGGATCTCCTTTCTTGCACAACCTCAATCTGCAAAAGGAAACATGAAAAGAAGAACGCATCAGAAGATAGCCAGATTTGCATTGTGCCCATAGAGAACAATGCTAAAAGTTGGCATGGACAGGTATTACAGGATGTCATGTACCCATAATAATGATATTAAAGGTCTGGAGAAAATAGTGATTGAAACATACCGAAGGTACGAACACCTTTGGCGCCTTAATTCATTTATGACATCATTTAGCTTCTTTGACAACGGATTGTCATATTGCTGCAATACGAACTGAGACATGAAAGGGAAATGTTGTCACATTATAGTATACTGGTGCTCATAAAATGCTTAACAAAGTCATCACATACTAACATGGCACAGTAAAAACATCCAGCATTATGATCATAATCAGCAACTGTATCAAACTAATCTTATTATGTTTTTATTCTGTTTGGAGTGGAACCTGTAACACCCTGATCTATGAACTTGCTAACGTCACTCAGAAACATAAGTTGCACGCATAGTAGAATTAGAGATCTATGTAGTACTTGTTGCTTGCTTAGTAGTGTTTATTTTCTTCAGATCTATTATAGGTATAACTCCAAAACACTGCTTATTTTGACATGTATTGCAGCCTAGCCATTCAAAAGCCTTTCAAAAAATGCTTGTAGCTTTATCTGTCACTTTAAAGGTAATGGCAACAAAGATGAAAGATAAATGAAGACCCAAGTTCATTTTAATAGTCGAATATAATTTACCCCAACCAACTATAACTGTGTTGCTGGTGTTTGGTAGTAGTAACATACTCAAAATTATCAGTTAAAAAAAATACTCAAAATTATCAGTTATTAAATGAATACCTGCGGGGGGATTTCTTCAACTGAAGAAATTCCTAGCAATTGATACATAATATTAGAATCTGCAGAGCTCCCAACAAAAATAAGGCAATCGTCTCCATTCTCAAGAAGGTAGATGCCGTTGTCACTGACATGCTCACTGGAGAGTGGCAGAAATTCAGAAACCAGGGATTCACTATCCTGTCATTGAAGAGGCTATCAAGATTAAATGAGATGCACATATGAGACAATGACAACAGCATGAAACATGAACCATTTTACCTTTGAATCAAGATCATGAATGCTAATAAGGCGAGGATAAACAAATGGGATTGCTAAAGATGTACAAAGAGGAGAGACATAATTTATCCAGTAGGACCTATCATCTACACGTCCCTCAGTTCGCAATCCAATGCTCTTCAACATAGCTGGAAAAAAGGACATAATAATAAAATAATTACCATTTCATAGAGATTAAGGGAAGGCATGTAAATGCAGGAGTGAAGTAACAAAGCAGAACTTAGAAGACGAAAAAGTAATATAAGATCAACTTATATTATCAGAACACACTCAAAGTGCATATATTCAAGAGTATATTTTTCAGCATTAAAATAAACAGAAGTCATAACAACCTGAAAAAGAGACATTTGACAGTGGAATACAAACTTCCAAGATAAAGAAGAAATATCAACTTCAAAAGTGACTAAATCTTTCCCTCATTTTGATATCATCTGCAAATGACTCAGATGGAAGTATCTCTAGTCTCTACTAATTACATCAATGCTATCAGGTTATTAAAGATGAAATTAAAAGATGCGGCCTACCTAATGTGTACAAAGGCAATAGCTTAAGTGCCTCCGGAAGAATAAGCTGACCAGACGATGTAACAGTGGCACAAAATTTTCGATAGGAATGCAGGATATTAATGCAAAGGTTTGTTGCATGCTCCTTAACTTGCAACAATGGAAGAGAAGGAATATCACTGGCCGCTGCAGAGAAATATGATCTGATTAGTTTTTCTGAAAGTGCAAAAAAAGTTGGCATAGGTTCAAATCAACATGCAGTTCAGTTAGTTTTTCTTAAATGATTTGATTATCTATATAAGGCCAGGGGGGGAGGTTAATATCAAGATTAATTATTCTACCATCTTCAAGTGAGAGAGTAGATCATTCCCATGTCATCTAAATGGTGGTGATACATTAAAGCAAGGTCGAATCCAATAAGATGCAGATAAAACTGAACTGAACTTACTTTCAACAGGAAACCCAAATAGATACAACTACTTTTTGTTGTTGAAAATGAAGTGACTAGGAGATCATATAGACAAAAAATATGAACTATATAAGCAAACCATACCTCGCTTCATGATACAAGAAAACTGGGTATCCAAGTCAGCAGAGCGAAATAGATTGCTGAGCATAGTCGTGCATGGCAAAGACAAGGTCGAAACTCTGATCCTCCTTTCACCATATATCGTGGTATAGAGAAGAGCACACTACCAACAACAAAAAGTAACAGACCAAAACTAAGATTTCTGAGTCCCACAAAAGAAATTTACAAGCTACTAAATAATTACAAGATTTGGATTACAAACAACACCTGAAAAGCACACTCTGATCCATCCTGTAATTTCTCATCAAGCTTTAGAGTTACCATTATGGTTTTGTCACAGTCAATCTGCACACGACAATATCGTGAAGAAAAAATCACAATTATATCGATAATGAGCATTCTGAGTAAAATCCTGTCAAAAGATTACTACACTAGAAGCTGAAGAAGGAGAGTAAGTGAGATATGCTCCATATATTGGAGTGCAGGTAACATTCTGACTTCATAGTGTATAGCATGTCATATTACTGTATATAATCATAGGATGATATATACCATCAAAGTATTAATCAAGGTAATGGATATCATAATAGTCATGAACAGTTTCTCATTCCGCCACGACAGTTTATAGGATAATTAACATATGACAAGAAATATAAAATTGTTAGGTGGAATTCCCTAAACAACGGAAAATACTTCCTAGCATGTAAATTACAAAAACAAGTTTGAAGAACTTTTTAGCATTAGGCATGGGAAATAACCACCCACAAAGAGAACTTTGTCACAACTAGTTATTTGGGGACAGTTTATGCAAGAGCAAACAGTTACAATACAATAAATTTGACTAATTTTTTTAAATTAGAAATTATTACTCAAATCTTATAATATAAACTTTCTTCATTCTATCTAGGGAGAGTATGCAACATAGAGGGATTAGATGGAGAGAATATACTAAGTACTTAATTTTGATATCTAAAGTCATAAATCTCAAGACACTATTGTGCAATCAACAACTATTTCCAATATAGTTCAACATCATAAATAAACTTCATACAGATACCAAGGTTCAATTCTTTGTTTTAGGTACTTTTGGAATAAAAGAAATTTGGCTTTTCATCAAGGCGTCAATCACAACTTCTATTTAACTTCCCACTTTCTTGTGTATACTCAATAATCGAGGTACTACGGCTAATACTTTAAGAAGCAAAACCCAATAGTGAAACCTATCACAGTCTATAACTTTGCTGAGAGTGATACTGTATGCACAAATTGCTTATGAGAAGATGATAGAGAAAAAAAACAGGATCAAAGAACCACACCGCTGGCAAGTCAACATCTGTTGGAATACGTTTACAGAAGTTCCCATGATACTCCTGAACTTGAATACCCTGTTGATATAGAAATTAAAGTTAAAGCTTCATTTGATGAAGTAAGCACACCTTTTCCTTTACCAAGCAACATTTGTATGGGGATCACCCTCCACCAGATTTTAAATATACTGTGTTATATACTGTAATTACGAGAACGAACTTACCTGGCTGCATCTTACACGCATTACAGCCTCGTAGCCTTGGGGCCTTGTGACATTCCAGCGAAGATCATTGTAAAGCTTAGCCGTGTCAGAAACAGCAGAAAATGGGTAATAATAGTACACCTGGTGAGCAGGTGAAGCAAAATGAAGCCAAAAGATGGAATTTATAAATCATAGCGCAAGTTTCCGTACACATCTTGGCAAGGTAAAAGTGAATCTTACAAGATCAGGTTTCCAGGAAAAAAACTATTCTATGGAAAGCTAAAACAGAAGAATGCTAATTTACCTGGCCTCCTGTAGTTCTTGGGACTACGGAAATGGAAGCAATATCTACATAGCTTTGTGTGGTCAGAAATACATCAACACAGACCTGTAAATAATGAAGTAGAAATATAAAATTCAGGAAGATATTTACTGGACAACATAGGTATTTACAGTGAATAGATATAGTGAGAAATTTTACCTGGTACTCAGCAAATTCAATAGCCATGGTCTTCAGAGTTTTGTCTACAGGCTGTAATAGTTTGTTAGCCTCCTGAAATTTAGAAGTAAGTTGAGGCTCTCTCATCCTTCTAATCTTGACAGTGAAATTCACTATCGTGTTCAATCATGCTCAACAAATAATTCCATGAATGTGATGAAAGAAATGCCAACAAGTAGCACAATATTGACAAACATTAGTGCACTAGAAACTGAGACCACAAAGGTATGTGACATAACAAGCCCAGCCTATCAACTTTTATACAAGAAATAGCATTCTAACTCCGCGAAGGTCTTACCTTGAACAGAACTGGGAAATATTAAGATGTTGACACATTTTATAGAACGATACCACTGGAACCAGAATAATGCCTAAAATACAGGGATTATCACTAAATTTTTGCTTGAAAAGACATCTATTGAATAAGCAATAGTATTTTCAGGTATTAAATATGCATTTGCAACAGTAAGTAGCAATGCATGCTTGTGATATCCAAATATTACTTTCCGTTATACCGCTCTAGTGTTCTAAGTGATCATGATCACTCTGAAGAAAATAGACATTAATTCAACTTATTCTCAACCAACAGACAAAGAAATCATATCAATGCAAATCACTGTACATACAGAACTTAAAACAGTTATATTTGAAATAATCAGATCATCTTTTTCCGCAGAAACTATAAGCCAAAAAAACAATACAAGTGAAAGGAACCTAGACCACACAACTTATAACCCCGGAAATTAAAGCTTTTGACTTCACAGTCATACTCTTCAATAATGGAATAGAGACATGTTAATTGTTGGCTTTTGAATGGCAGAGGTTAGGAACACTACTGATGTAGAGTTTCCCAGTTTCCATCCATTTAGAGTTCACAATGTTAAAATCTTTAACTACCTACTTTTTTTATTCTTGTCTTGAGGCCAAAATTAAGGAAAAGGACTGAAAGGACAACAAATTCTCAAATATGAGTGAAAAACCCAGCACCTTTTCTCCAGCTGAAATGTTGGTTCTTCCTTCAGCCTCTCTAGCAGAAAGAGCTCCTACACCGACTGATGGGAGGACTGGAAGAGGGAGTAAGAGAATTCAGTTAAGTATGGCAAATAACTGTTTCGAGGGAAGGATAAGTCTCGAGACTAAAGAAGAAACAAATCCACATTTGAAAAAACTATGAATTCCAGCCGAGGATATTGCAATTAGACAAATTTCCTAGAACAATAGTTTGAGCAACAGTTGAAACCTGTCTTAAACTACAAATAAAATGATTACTGCATACACAGCCTGGGAGAAATCATCTCTTTATGGTCTTTTTAATCCCATAAAACAAAAATTAGCCAAGGAAAAACTATTGCATATTAAATCATCTATACTGAAGGTAAAGAAAGGAACAAGTCGACCATAAGATTTCCATTCTTTAATTTTTGAAATCATCTCTAAAATTTAGATGCCAAGTAACTAGGATTTCAAAAACTAAAGAATCGAATAATGTTCGATTAACAATGTGTTAGATGCCCAAAGCCATATGTAGTTACAAGTTCATGGTAGCTTGCCTGATTGAAACACAAGAAGCTTCCCCCCAGTGCTCTTCATTGCCAAGAAAGCAGCCTACAGTAACATCAAAGAGATATATTTGAACATGTGTTGGTAATACTACCCAAAGTTAGGCTAAAAGTCTTTTTTTTCAGAGGGAGAATGTTTTATAAGACCCTTCTGTGGATCGAACCCAAGACCTCTCATATGGAGGCTTGGGGTGATAACTATTAATACTACCCAAAGTTAGGCTAAAAGATGGTAACAAATGTAATCGACTTATATATCAGTCAACAGGGTAAGACCTGCTGACCAAGTAATTAAATTCTGAAGAGTGAAGCACAGACTACTTGGTAAACATATTCACAAAATATCATAAAAGGCAATATATGGAGAAAACTTAAGGAAACATATGGAGAAAGACTGGCAAGCATCTTACCGAAACTCATGTCCTAAAACAGTATTTCAGTAGTACGTAGGTAAACAATTTAAACGAGCTCATGGTAAGTATAACGCACATCAGGAATAAGAGGCAGGGAACATGTCAGCTCTCTAAAATAAAATATGAAATGCCTAATATGTCATTAATCACCATATACAACATACATATACATTGAGTACCTTAACTGCTGCACCAAAAGCTGAATCAGCAGTTCTATTATTTTTAAACATTGATGGGATGCTATCCAGCAACAGCTCCAAATTTCCACGGCCCTGGGCACCAATGAGATCAACTGGTTAGCCACAATCACTTCAATCTGAAGCCACATAAAAATTTGCTGAACTAACCTCTGAAAGTTGGACAATAACATCGCTTTGGAGAGGAGTGTAAACGTCTTGAATATCAGGGACTATAAGCATCAATGTCTGTAATTATTGTTCAAATACAAAAAAGATAAAAAATCATGCCCTAACCAATTTATAACAACTTCAGATGGAATGTCGATTTATTAATGAAAGTGTTGAGGGCATCATCGTATTTGCCTATCTAAATTTGTTGATGTGTAACGGATCACGCAATCTTTCCTTGATAAAAGAAACAAATCATGCATGGCAAAAGCATCAGCTAAAGCTTTACATTCTGTAGAATCTGAAGATGTTTTTTTTAAGCCAAATGCTTATTTACTGGAAGAAAATATAAATTACTAAGCCTCATAAAATAAATCTCAGAGAAAACAGAGCCCCAACCTGTTGATCTGCACGTTTTAGATTGTAGAAGTGAATAGTTGAATCAAATGTAGCAACCCCAACCATTGTGCGAGGACCTTCCTGCATCAGCAAAGGTATCATCAATAGGCCAAAGTCAGATTTTCTAACTAAAAAGCAGAAACAAAGAAGCCTAACATTACAAACTGGTATAGAAGTCAAGAACATGGACAAGGTAAAGGAATTTTTTTACTAACATTACTAAACAAGTACAGTTTAGTTGTCTTAATCAGAGTCTCCCACATAAGATGCAGATAAAGTAAGTACTAGCAAACTCATCTCTTATATTTTAAGCTTCCAAGTCATTTCAGAAAGACTTGGTCCAGAGCACAAAAGCTGTAGCCTAGATTGTTGCATAACAGAGTACACAGTGGGTAAGTTCTGTGAGAATAGAAATTAGTCACCTAGAAACAACTTAGGGCATGCAGAGGATGGTAGAGAAGGAAGAGTAGAAGTACTTGGAGTGATGATAACAGAAGGATGGAGAGTTGCTGTCAACAGAAGCAAGGTACAAGCTTTTTGAAATAAATATCTTCAGCCACCTATGGGCGTTCATGTTAAAAGAACGCTTACATAAGTTCAATAGTACTCATCGGTTTCTATTTGAATGATCTACCTTGACTTTTCATTAAAATTAAGAAAAGTGGTTGGATTAGTGTAAATGTGCTATTACACTTTTTGTTTAAATCTGAATAAGAGTATTAAGAAAAACAAATGGGTAAACTAATAGGAGGGACCACTAGTACGAAAGGGTTAAGGTGAAAATGTGGTTAAAAATAAGGAGACAGGTCATTATTCTTGCACATTTTTTTAGCGTATATCGTTCACATAAAAAAAGGGAGGATGTACAAAATGGATACACTAGACATGACTCGTGGATAAGCCCTGGGTTGTTACATAAGAAGTCCTTAAGATACCAATAATGAGCGTATAAATGAACTTTGATAGAGAAAAACAAAATGATAGAAATGGATATTATGTCCTTCTCGGACAAATACTCATAGCTTCCATTGAGGTAGAATAAGGGAGGAGGATGGGTTGATAATAGATACCAATGTCAAAATGATTCAATCTATAGTTCGAAAATTGTCGGAAATGTCAAGCTTCTAAAAAAAATTGAAGGTGGAATTTGTTATGGGCCTAGAGCATACGAATTCAAGTGAGAGGCCAACTAACAGAGTTAAGTGCTTGTCATAGCAACATAATCAATCTTGTAGTGCAAGTCAAATCGGCTTTTTTTAGCTCTGTAGTTGCTCGCTATCTCACTTAAGACTCCAAAACATAGCAATCCTGAATTCCTGATGGGGTGTCATCAAGGATTGCTATGTTTTGAAGAATCTGCAGATAAATCCACGACCTTCACATTTTTAATTTATCATGGCTTTCTCATGCTCCACTTTTTTGAAAATGCTTTTGGGTATCAGAGTGGAGAAAAATGATATTAGGGAAGTAAAAGCCTCATAAAAAAAGTTAAAGAAATGTCTAGAGCATTTTAAGGTTATCGAAAAACTCGGAGTTGATCCATTCCGAAGTTCTAAAAACTTTGCTCCATTCATTATTGTTTCTCTTCTTTGGATTATTGTACATATCTCAAAAAGCATATCAGATATAGATTTGTAATCAAATAAACAGGAAGATAATCGAAAAATGCAGAAAGTATCATCAGCGCATCAGAAAATATCCAACAATTGACGAAGTTAATCTGACAAGCACAAAATAAACTTACAGGAAGATCGCCAATCACTTGGTTGATTGCACCGCATGCTGCAGCAGTTGCACCAGTCTGGATGGCATTCATTGAGACATCAATTAAGAAGAAATATACTGCAGGCATGGGATCTCGTACCTGAAAGGAAAAAAAGATATCAACATAAATCCTTCCCTGAGATACAATGAGCCAAGAAGAGACAAATACGTAACAAAGAATATTAAACTTAACACGAAACAAATAAGCGACTAGGCAAGTTGAAGATCTTCTGTTAGGGTGGGCCATCTAAGTGTTCAGATAATTGACTGCATATTAAATAAAGCTAAAGCTTGAGCTCTAAAGACTCGGCAAAGAAATGAACCAGGTCCAATATTTATGTACGCTTCTTGTCCAAGCTCTACATGCATGGATCATTTACCAGCCAACCAACTTACTGATGGATAGGAAGATACTCTGGAGGACAACTAGCAAACCCTAAACAAATAAGTTGATGAACTCGAGGTCAAACCATTCCTAAATATCGGGAGCAACCAAATTTATGAATACAATTTAGCGGACAAGCAAGAATATTCTAAGTTCAACTATCATGTCAGTACTAGTTATGATATTTACATAACAAATATCACAAACTACAAATTAGAAGCTCAGGTGAAATTTTTCGCTGACCATATATTCCTTGGTGGCAACAAATTCAACTGTTCCTTTGCACAATTCAGGTCTTTCATCAGCATCCCTCCGTCGACCATCAGGGCCCAAGTTACAATGATAATCACGAGGAGTCTCATCTGTGTATCCTGAAAATTTACACGAAAGAGGTTATAGCACAATATAGTTGAGACATGTGAGACCAACTCTCATGAACTGAATGATAGTATTCAACTTCCATGAAGAGCATGTATGGCTGGCGTACAAACTACGGGCCTCTTTACTAGTATATGAACATCCAAGATACATGAAATGAGGAGCAAGTTCGCTTAGGATCAGGTGCCGATAGCTCAAGTATTGGCAGTTTGGCACATCACGATCATGTATGCAATAAACACATTTCAGACAGGATCTGGTGGTAGTGCATACACATTTTAGTATAGATTGTGTTATGCATAAAGGTTATACACATGTGACATGTATGAAACATAAAGTTATGCTTCACATACATGAACAAACTTAACTAAAATGTATATGCATTATTTGGTAGTTGATGAAACAAAAACGTGCTTGGTGCGTACACAATTGCAGGTGCCGGCATGCTTATACAGGATCTCATCACGAATATATTGGTGCAAAACAAGAACTCTATTATCAGCAATAGAAAAAAGTCTAAAAATATATGGATTGAATTTTAAAAGAACAAAAAAGAAAAAGTACTGAAGTTAACAACACCCCAAATGAAGTACACTCACCACACAAATTACAAATGAACCGCCTTCCCTGATCAATGAACCTCATGAATGGGTTTATGTATCCTTTGCAACGAGAACACCGAACAGGACCTCCATCACCAAAATCAACAACCTAAAGAAAACAAATCAATAAAATTACTGAAAGAAAGTAAACTAATTCCCAATACTGAAATATCCACATAAGTATAAAGGTATAACAGGCAACTTTAAAGGTTATAATAACCACATGACAAAAGAGTGGAACAATGAAAAGTGAAAACATAAGTGATTGAAGTAGCAGCATCACTTAATCATCACTTAGACAATATGGTGTCAGAAAAAATACTATGTGACTGCACAAAACATATTTGTGAATGATGTTCACTTCAAGATAACTGAGAAACACTTCAACATAAAAACTGAACAATGCTATACTACTGCTTGAGTTAAATGAGTTCCCATGGTTTTGCCGTTATCAACTTCTGTCATAAACACACTAATCAAATAATTTTCCACGCATTTGGTCAGATATATAATAATTCCAAGAAGACCATATGTTTGGGCGGAGTATGTCATAAATATCATCAAGATTAGTAAAAAACATAAGGATATTAGCTCTGATAATTGCAACAAAGATGATAAAATTTACCTCAAGGTTGCAAGTTAATTTACTTCAAAGCCAAGAATATCAAGAAACAGCAATCAAATATCTCAATCTGCTATGATAATAATAATAATCAAGTATCTCATTCTGCTGTGATAATAGCAATCAAATATCTCGTTCGATATGAGAGCTTCAGCAGATAATGACAATTCCAATTTCTAATTATCTGGTCATCCATTAAGATTCATTCAAGCATCATGCAAGAGAATCAATAAATGAAACTTAATAAGCATATCAAGTTAGACTACCTGGTTGAACCTTGCATGAATTGCAAAGTTCCTTTAAAATTAAATCCGTACCATGTAAATTTATATTTTTCAACAACAAAGATAAAGAAGGGTTATGTTCAAGAAAATCTATCAATTACTTGAATTGGATCTTCAGAGGGATGAGGTAGAGCCAATGGCTGGACCAACAAGGCCAACTGCATTGCGGATGTGTTCAACAGATCGGTAG
This sequence comes from Lithospermum erythrorhizon, assembly GCA_019722365.1. Taxonomy (NCBI): domain Eukaryota; kingdom Viridiplantae; phylum Streptophyta; class Magnoliopsida; order Boraginales; family Boraginaceae; genus Lithospermum; species Lithospermum erythrorhizon. The sequence continues at coordinate 423,633 of JADFUC010002331.1, forward strand.
TGCACGGTATCTGAATAGAAAATGATATCAGGATCAGCATAAAAATTTAACAATGCTGAAATTAACTAATTTCCAACATTGAAGTTAGTAACTCCAAACTAATAAGTACTAAAACTAATAGAAGAAAGAAAAAAAGGAGTCCCATATCTGATTAATGGTGCATCTCATATAACGTGGACTGCAATTCCCAGTATCATTAACGATATGTTCCCAAGTTGCAGGCTTCATGAGAAAAGAAAACTAAAATCAGTAGAAAGGAAATATATAAACCGTAAGTGATAATTAACGATCAATCCAGAAATAAATATCTTAAATAAATACAGTACATAGAAGTAATTAGCTGCCTATAGTATAATAGCTCGTGAGCTCATCTATCAACAAGTTAAGGTCCAATAAATTACCGGAGGAGGGTTAGCTTGATTTCCCTGGCGTGTCTCGTGAATAATGACAGTAGATCTTGGGATAGGGCGAGGAATCTGATTTGGATCAATCTTATTAGAGGGCCCTGTCATGGCTGCACCAGATTGACCAATAGCAGGAGGCATTTGAGCCATAGACTGATGAGAAGTGGGTGGTGGCATCCCAAACATCATTGGTGGCTGTGAAGAACCAGGTATTTGGGAAGGGCCCGCCTGCATATATAACGAATAGAAAATTGAAGGGTTCGTTTAAAAATAATAAGTCACTTTCTGGAAAACTTCAGTAGCCAATTTCATTGATCTGTGCAGGAATACCATTATTGGATCAGTAATACATGAAATCTGTAGGTTTCAGTTGTCACCAGTATAATGATTAATATTTTGAATTTCTCCAATGTTTTACTGTTTACCTGTTATGAATTCACTTATAAATAAATAATACAATACCACTAAACCTCATTCGTGAAACTCTCTCAGAAAGTCATAATTTTATATTCCTGCATCAAACTGCAAGAGGAGGGTTGTCTGCGTTTTTACGAGAGAAAAACTATAATTATAAACAAGTTGCATAAGCCTAGACTTTGGTTTTTCCAGTGATTACCTTTTACTTGTAAACTAAGTTGGAAAAACACTTCAAACACCATATACGCAATTAAAACAAGATTCATGAGATGTTAGGCAATATTCTTATGTAGGACTCACTTCAAACACCATATAGGCAATTGAGGCGATGTATCTCCCCCTTGTAGAGTTAGTTAAAAATAATATAGAAGAGATCATCATTTTATCCAGCAACCAGTGAATTAACGAGGCAGATAAGTACAAAGTCAACAACAAAGTCTTTTGGAGTTGCGATGCATTGTGCTGAATCTGTGTCAAATACTCCATAAACCAAGGGGCGTTCTGCTAATGAAAGTAGAATGTATACACTTTCATCTGATGTAATCTAGAATGACAGGATGAATGAGGGACATTTGTCGGCTGGCAGATAATAATAGAGCAGATTTATAGGGAATACATATGATTCAAGAAGATCAAATGTCAAATGCGAACTCTGCTCAAACATATGATGACTAACCTAAAATCAAAATTTAGGCCTAAAAGTCGAGAATACATGATGTCAAATAACCGAGAATATCTCTATATTGTACTGATGCTCAAACATATGATGCCTAACCTAAAATCAAAATTTAGGCCTAAAAGTAGAGAATACATGATGTCAAATAACCGAGAATATCTCTATATTGTACTGATGGTCTAAAAGCCCGGGTATCGTACTGCTAATCTTAAAGCACAAGTATCTCTATAAAAGGCTTAAAGACAATCTCCATCACCAATTCCTAACTTGATTTTTTGCCAGTAAATCACTTAAGATGTAACTTCAAGTTTGGATATCCAAAGGAGCGGATAATTAATTCATGATCATTTTATACAAATGAAAAATCATTTTTATCACACATATAAAAGAGTAGTGCAATGTGAAATAAATAGGCTGTGCATGAGAAAGATCACCTGATACTGTGGCATTTGCCATGGCTGAGCCCCAAATGAAGAACCTGCTGGTCGGGGCATACCTGGAACCTGTGCTGAAAATTGGGAGGAACTTGGAGGCTGCAGATTCTGAGAGACTGCAGAAAATGGTGGATTCGGTTGACCCATGGCTGGTCGTGCAGTAGAGGGTGGGCTCTCAAAGGATGAGTGCAAGCTTGTAGGTGGAGCAGGAGTCCCTGAAGATGTCATTGTCGGAGGACCTCCAACATGCGGCTGTGGCATGCTTCCAGTGGGAGGAAAACGAGGACCACCTGGGATTTGGGCTGATCCAACTGTAGGGGGTCCATTACTTATAGGTCTCATAGAGGACCCAGGCCCCGAGAGAGCAGACATGAAAGGAGAAGCAGGACGAGAAACTGGGCCTGAAGATGGGAAACCACCTGGGGGTGGAGGAACAGCAGGGCCTCCTGGCATAGAAGATTGTGACATTGCTGGAGGAGGAGGCCTTGACCCAAAAGGGGGAGGAGGCTGGTTTCCAGGAGGCGGACCTCCAGGTCTAGCAGCAGCAACATTTGGGGGAAATGTAGATTGTTGGGGGCCACCGGAGGGCACGGGACCCCTCGAAAAGGAGCCTGGTGGTCCTGGTCGAGATGCAGGAGGCTGCCCACCAAACGGTGTAGGTTGTTGGCCAAAAGGTGAAGAGGGTCTTGCACCGCCTGCTCCTGGTGGTTGATTGGGTCTATTTAGATGCAAATTTTGCATATTATTGGCAAGTGCATTCGGGGTATAATTAGGTGGCGGAACATTTCCAGGCCTAGTTCCCCCAGGAGTAGCCATCGTTCACCCTAATCAAAACAAAAATTCACAACCAACCCACTATAATCAAAACCTTCAATAAACTCCCCGAAATCCAGATAGTTAAAACCTGCAAGGAAGATTACATTTTCAGCAAACCCGAAACCCATTTTCTTAGTTTCAACAATCCAAAAAATCATGAAACACGAACTCAACAAATTCATACTTAAACTTTACACTACTGATCCTATCATATAGCATTGAATTTCACAACTAACTAAAAAACAAAAGACAACGTAATTCAATTACTAGCAAAACACAGTACTTCTACTACATAACTACTAACAGATGTACATTCTACAAATACAAACATCATACAAAAAAATAAACAAGGAAACGTGAAAATCCAAACCGAACATATCCAAACCAAACTAAGTCTTATCTGACTAAGTGAGGGGAAACGGGAAAATCCAAACCGAACATAACCAAACCAAGCCTTATCTGACTAAGTAGGGTCGGGTATATAAATATGACGTATAATTCAGCTCACCGGAATAAATTATATATAGTGGCCGAAATTCCGGTCCGTGATGGATTAAACCAGCGGATTCCCGGCCAGACAATTGATGATTAAACTGAAGTTGATCTTATTATCTGAAAAAATACCAAAATTAAAATCAACTATTAAAATTAAAATTAAAATCAAAATTAAAATTCAGTTCAGATCTAATTAAACCCTAATCTATAACAAATGTAACTATAAACTTCAAATTAATCTGAATTAAATATAAAGAAGTAAAAATGATGATAATGAATATATATAGTTATAGAAGATCTATTGATTGGTATCAAGTTGTACCTCTTGCAGAAAGGTTTAGACGTTGGAATAAAAAGAGCCTTGTGTTTATTTCTCCAGGATCATCAGAGAGGAGAAGAGGTGATTTATTTCGAAGCGTTACAAACGAAATCTGCAACAAAATTGTTTCCTTAACAAAAAAAAAACGTTCGGAATGGTTTGAATATAACGATTTGAAAGTTTGGTTAGAGCGAGCATGATAAATTAGAAGGTTGATTGGCTTGAGAAAAATCGAAATTCGAAGGGTTTGATTTAGGCTTGTTCAAACGAGAGTGTTCAATTTTCGCGATAAAATATGAAGAAAAATGAAAAAAAAAATTACAAAATGTATATAATTCTAGCCAAATCAAACATTAGGATAGAATTCGATAGTACCTAAAAATGAGATTCGAGCTCGATTCAATTCATTATAAAATGAACGTATATAAAATAACTAGACATTGATAGTTTTTTAAAACTCAAAACCAAAACCGACTTTTTCATAAATAAAAATTGAACGGCTTAATTTATTTTTTTGCATAAAACAAAATGATTCTCAAGTTTATTCATTATTGAATGAAAACTAAAATTTTCCAAAATAACAACAATGTAACCTTTTATCATATAAATACTTTAATTACAATTAGAGTATTAGTTACTTGCATTCATTCATATAGACATGGATTTTACATCTTTACAATTATGTATACCAATTCTTCAACATAAAGAACAATATTCCTTCACTATAGATTCTGTATAATTCCATTTTGATCAAACTCATTGCCTTAGTTGTTTTGGACCTCTGTTTGAAGTAATCCATGATGAGGTCGCATCCACAAGCAACTCTAGGTCCTTCGAGCTTTCCGAACGGAGTATTTTGTAGTCAACGCCGAGTGTGTTGCCAACTTGCTTCGCCATGGATTCCCACGGTGTCCCAACTGTCAGATCGGCCAACATCTTCCCCCCTTGGTTGACTGCATCCGCCATTGCTGGAGGAACATCCGGGAGACCCTAAACATGAAAAGTGAAAAATCACGAACCTCGTTTCACCAGAACATCAAACTTCGTCGTGAATTTATAACAGATAAACATTTGTTAGATGGTACCTGGTGTTGAATTCAAAGCATACCTGTTGTAGAGGAAGAGCGTGATCGCCAGGTAACATGCGAATCGACATATCAAGCATTGAGCTGATGGCGGACTCTGAACTAAGCAGCTGAGCTAGTATTGGAGTTTCATCGATCGTATCGTCTTTGAATTTGATCAAAAGATTCCTAGAAATGCCATAATAGGACTTTATCTGAAAAAATAGATCTCAATTAAGTAACCATTTTAACTAAAAATATTCACGAGAGAAAGTCAAAAGAGAGATTCTAACACGAACATGCTTGCAAACATAGATTTCTTTCTCGTGACATATTCTACGCTCAGATGAAGACGATGTTAAGGTAAATAATCCTCCTTAGACCGATCTAGAGGATTTTAGTCATATTACAATTGACCAAGGAAGCCATAGTTATGCACGAAAAATCTCTCTTCGCAGAAGAGAAGATATTGACATTTTTTGCAACTCTAATTCAATCATCAAATGAATATGATTTATATTACTACGTAATAGTTTCTATATATCATGATGTTGGCAGATTATGTGTATCAATAATAACATGAACAGATACCAGTCGTCGACTTTCTTCTGGTCTCGGAGTAAAATTTTCCCTTCCATTAACCAAGTCCATGTACAAAGGAGGTAACTGTTCGACCAGAGGAAGTACTTGCTTCATCATTGGAGGGCTAAGGTTCTCCATTTGCTTCATGGTTACCTCCAATTGCTTTATGGTCAATTCGGCCTGTAAATTCGGTACAAGTTAGTTCTGTCAAAAAGAATTTAAGGTGCTCAAGCTATACACCTAATAGAAAACAATACTTCATAATTATATTAGTACAGGTGCAGGCCCTGAACAACTAGTTTGAGGGCAGATATCAATTGTCATTACTCATCTTAGGCTCACCACTCACCTTTATTAGAGTAGTTATTATACTTTATCCCAATTTTTGTAAAAGGGCTGTGCATGTGGAATGATAGGTAAAAATCAAACGTATCAGATCCCAATTTAATAATATGATCAGAGATTTAATCTGTTTAAGATAGACTGGTAAACGCACAAATAACATCGGAAAATTACAGAAAATAGTGGATCGGGGGACGTTGTTCGATATACTCGATAAGGTTGATTGGGACAAAAGAACCTACGCTACTCTTGCTAAAGGGAAAAAATATTTGACAAATAACATCGACGGAGTTCTGTAGGGGTTCTTAGTTCTTACCCCTCTGCGAATCGTCGGTGAAGATGCAATTTGGGATAACAACGGTCCAATGCTTTGGGCCATTGGGAGCAGAACAGGTGAGAACAGGGGAACAGCAACGCTGGCTTCCTGCAAGTTGGCGAAGTCATTCAGATTATTTCAAGTTTAGACTTTAATCACCATTACTTTTTACATGTCATGGGGTCCTTCAATGTTAGCATTTTAGGAAATTCAGATACCTTATTATTAAATGCCATTAACACATTCCCACTTCTTTCCACAGCATATCTTGAGCCTGCTCAACAATACCGACTTAGCATCAAAACTAAATTAGGCACCTGTGAAGGTTAATAGGGACCATGGACCATACCAATCAGGACATGAATGAGAGACCCCAGAGAATGCCCAATGCCAAATTTGGGAAGATCTTGAATCTAGTCAAATATGGGAGTATAAGAGTAGAGCATGGAGAAAAAAGAAAAAAGCGACAATCTTACCGTGTCCTGTAGAGATCTTAGGCACCTATCATATTTCAACTGGACTTCATCTGTGATGTAGAAGTAATCAAATCCACTAGCATATGGTGTAGCAATCACCAATATTCCCCTGTTGCGCAAACAGAAAATTAGATGCCACTACTTGATATATCACACCTAATGCTCGATGCAAGAAGTGCATACAAAAGAAGAAATCCCACTCAACGTAGTTGGTGAAGATTTCAAAAATATGAGGGATTATGCGAAAATTGATTATATGTGAAACTCGTGATATGAGGTTTCAAAATAATATGGCAAAGTGAAAAGTATACTGACAAAATTTTGTAACTTGTAACCACACTATTCAATGTTGCATGTGAAAAGCTCGCAGAAATTTTGTTCGAATACAATGCAAGAACACAGCTCACTCACTTTTCGGCAAGGCACTCCAGGAACAATCTGTACGTCAACTGGGGTGCAGCTCCAACAAATATGCCACCAATAAAATGTACAACAGACACTGGTTCAATGTTTCTTGGTCTCAAAACCCAAGCTCCCTGAAAGAGTTTACATTCTCGTCAATACAAACACAACCAAGCAACAATCCTGTTTGATCTCAAGGCATTGTTCCCAAATAAACTCCACAAAATTCGGAAAAGAACCTCAATTTCAGACCAATCTCCTGAACTACCCCCTTGTGATTGCCTTACAGACTCTGTCAGCACTCTGTGAATGATAAGCAAATTCTATCCATATGAGCTCTTTCGAATTTACCAAAAAAATAACATACCCTTTTTTATATAAATATGTGCTTAAATATTAAATGGATCAGTATATTCGAAATGTCATGAATACCCCACTGTTCCAGGTTAAATACAGAAGTCATCATTTTCCCATCATTTCAGCAAACAATCGAATAAACAGAAATAACTAAAATTAAGCAGAAAGAAAAACAATGCGACTAAAACTATTCATAACTATATAACATCAACATTAAAAATTAACATCTTTCCGATGGCTTTGAAGAGTCTCGGGCGCAAAGTAGGGTAAGGGGTCGGATAGTATCTTGTCTGCCCTTATGATAGCAAGGGAGGTGTTTAGAATTGACCAAAGTGTGAAGTCTGAAATCTTATCTCACTAACCGTAATAGATAAAGCATTTAAATGCAAGACAGCATTTTTGATAGAAGCGAGGAATATAAAATCTTTGGCTCACATAACACGTAGGCAAGAAAAGCTCGACCAATCATTCAAAATTAAGTGCCAAGATAACATTTTTCCATCATTCAGCACACAACCATACAAACACAAATACCTATAACTAATCATAAAGAAAAACTATACTCCCTCCATTTCAAATTAATTGACGTTTTGGATTGTGTGTTAAGGCTTTGACTACAAATTACTTTTTAAAAATATAAAATTGATATCATTGAATTTGTTTTTAAAATATTTTCATAATATTATTTTTTTGTAATTTTTCATAATGTATGTAAAAAGTAATTGATGATTAAAGTTCAATTAATTTGAAAAGTAACAACCAAAACTAATCATAATTATGCTGAGAAATACAAGTAAATAAAAAACAGACCTTTCAATGTCTCTATAAAGTTGAATTCCTTTAGAATCTGCTTGCTTGTCACTATAATCATTACTTGAGGTACAAGAAACTCTACTATGGTGACTATAAAAACGGTTTTTAAGCACCCAAGAAGAGTGATTTTTCTGCTTAATGAAGGAAAAATTGGTGAAGCTTCTAGATAACTTTAAATTATTGTATGAGTTTAAAGAAACTGGAACATGGGCATGTGGGGAAGAAACCCAACAAGCCATATAGTATGAAAATGGAGAACAAAGTTTGTATGGTATTAAGTATGGTGATGAACTAATGGAAATTGTGATGAGGACTGTTGAACTGGAGCAAGGGAGTTAGGGCAATGGTTAGAGGACTCAAGTGGTGTACTACTAATGTTCTCGGTTCGGTTTAAACTGAAAAACCTCATTGAGGCGGATCAAATTGATTTTTAACTGATTTGGTTGAAAATAATATAATCGAATTGAAATGATTTTAAAAAAATCAAAACCGTCAAAAAAATAGATTATTTATTCACTTCCTTACAGATGATTAACCCTAATTCTTTCGCTTATAAACTAAAATTGAGCGGTAGCATAACTCGATTGATAAAGTATCTTGTATAGAAAAATTACACACTTTAAAGATATGTGTGAATTTGATGATGTGGCATAATACTTTGACCTTCTAAGATATATTATGCTATTAATTTCAGAAGGAACAAATAAAAGCGTCTCGAAAATTAAAATAGTGATAATCAGATATTTGACGTCTCATCATTTATCTTCATAAAGGAACAAACCCTCCACAAAGTTTTTTTTGATCATTAAAGTCGAGTATAATGTTTAGCAATATAAGCATCCATATTCTAATATTTACAATCGTCATATATGTGTTACACTTTAAATGGACTACTTTATATCGGATTTTATATAATAACACATGAAACTGAAATTTTATTAATGAAAATGCTCAAATTAAGTTGATATGGGTTGTGGGGACCAGACGCTTGTCTCCTTATGCAGGGTTTAATTCGTTTGTACTTGTTCAAAAACTTACTTGTATGCACTAGATGATCGTCTCCTTAAGAATCTTACGTTATCGACTTATATTAATTTAAATTCCTCATAAATTATTGAGATGGAATGTGAGGACACTTAATAGTTGCATATTTTTTCTAGACCAGACGTTTATCAGTGGTGAAGATGAATGCAGTTGTTAATAGTAGAAATTTCAACAATGACTTGACTCGGGAAATAGAAACTCGGCTTCAGCTAGGCTACATATTAATGCGGCGGCAATGAGCATACCCATTTCGTTAATTTCTGAGGCCTTTTCGATAAATTTCGGTTATATATAAGGTAATATATATTAAAGACGGTTTGTTATAATTTTTATGATGATTCAAATTTATTATTAGGGCGATGTGTTGTTATGATGAATTTTTTATTATAATCTGATCGATGTCGATATCGATTTAATGATTGTGATTACGTGCATCTACAGTATTTGTTACCCAAGCTTTATCCTTTAAAATTTACCAGTGACTTTGGAGCTACATTCAGTTTTTAGGTACCATTTCGGTATGCCATGATAGTTGAGCCAAGAATTATCGATTCGGGCTCGACTCGGCTCGTTATGGCTACAAGATGACATCTTGGACCGAAGCAATCCGGGTTTAAGTCTGGCGCTCTCAATGTTGGAGTTTTTCTTTAAATGACTCACTACTGGCCCAAAACTATTGCTTTCGCGTGGTCACAAAAGTCTAATCCAGGTGATTTAAAATACCTCTAATCTATCGGAACATGTAGGAGGATGCTTAAACGGTACACAATTTTCTTTTTAACCCCAAAGACTTTACTCGTTTGTTTGTTTTGGGGAGAATGGAATCGAGGGTAATTCTATGATTATCGCTTGTTTGAGAACAATAATTACGTCTTTCGTACTAGAATCTTTAACCCTCCATTCCTCCGTTACCCCACATGATCCTACAAATCGTACCTCAAATGAGGAGAGAATGGAAGGTAAAGACAAACATATCACGATTTAATATATTATCTCATTCACCCATCGTAAAATTATTATATCCAAACAACAATTAAATATATTCACCATAATTATCTTCTCCTATATTAATTTTAATGGTCTGTTTGTTTTAGGATAAATCGAGGTTAATATCCTCATTTACCTCGTTTGGGTTCTAAATAAATATTTTACCTAGGAAATAGATTTAACTAGATTACTTTAGTTTAATATGCATTGAAGTTATATGTCATGTAGCATCAAAATAGGATCTTATATTATTTGAGTAAAGTATTATTATCGGTAACAAATCTAATCATTCACGGCGATTCGCATGTTGGGTTAATTGCTTAAAATATAAATTTATCCATGATTTAACTGCATTACAAGCATACCCGTAACGATTCACGCTTCGCTCCCCAATTAAATACCGATCAACGAGTCATAAGCAGCTTGATGTGAAATAAGCCAAATGATTAAATTGCCTATTATTTTTGTGTAAAGGAAAATAGTTATCTTAAAACATAAAACCGATTTAAAAACACGTAAAAAATACGGACAGTAAATTGTTCGACTAACTTTCCTTAAAATAAATTCCTTGTAGCTTCTGCTTGATTGCTACATTTCCGAAAGAATCCGCATCGGTGAAGAAAATCAGTGATAGACATCTCATCATTAATTGACCAAATGTATTCAAATTTACTGACATAGATTCAAATCACTATTTCCCATCGAAATGCTGACATAATGTCCCAACCTTATATTACAAAAGGCGTATGTTGGCGCTTTGAAATGCAAATAGTGCTTATAACATTCGAGATAAGCATTGATCAATGATATCTAACAATTAATTTGAAAACACCTGAAATGTATATTATATACCCATAATTAAAATATGTTACATGATCTCAGATTATGCCAAAAAACTATCAGTTTCCAAAGGTATTAAATTGATCATCCTAAACCTTTGCTATAGAAAGCAAGCAATTTCATGATATACATTGAATTAGTATTACCCTGAAACTCTGCTGAATTATATATATAGAACCAGCTAGGTGAAGTCTAAGCAGCACTGGCACCATTGACAGCTACAAGTTTGCTTATCATCGTAAAAAATATTAGAAAACATACTCACAAAATAAAACTAAATGTTATTTTCTTCTTTCATTTTCCTTTTTTTTGAAAAGTTAGGTATACCGATATAATAAATTTCATGATTTTGTAACTCCCAAAGCCATTAGACACGCGACAATTTAATAGTATTCAAAACCGCTGTAATCATAACTTCATTAATAGCATTAGATTTCAATTGAAATTCACATTATCCAATAAATAGATGTACCATACAATATAATAATATATATGTCTGATAACTAAAATTGCAACTAGCTAAGATAATGTGAATTGTACAATCATAATGATGACATTCGTATAATTGGGTGGTACATTCCCAGCGTTAAATGCTTAGGAGTGCGGAATTAATTTGTCTTATCTTACGTGTATCTATGATATCTGCTTGAGATAAATTGGAAACTGATCCTCGGTATCTTAATTTTACATTCAAATATTAAATTATAAATTAAAACGATCCCCGGGGATACGATTTTTGCATTCAAATATTAAAATCATATACGATAATTTAAACATCGTAAATCAAATTTGCATTCAGCATCCAGCGTTTGACCACTAAATAAAATTTCTCAAGCTTATTACACTTGCAAATAGAGGGACTAAAATAGTAATTTTACTATTAGGGGAGTTCTTATAGCCATGGATCCAAACCATCATGTCCTTCTCCTCCATTTTTTAGTTGTCGTTTCAGTCAAATAATTTTTTTTTAGTTGTCGTTTTAGCATAATAAATACTCACTCAGTTAATTTTAGTTGTGCTTTTTAATCGTTTTAGCATAGATTAAAAAATTAAAATGTAGTCAAGTACATTGAAAATGTAAAAACAATGATGGTGAAAGCTATATCGTTGGTTAAGTGATAGTTTAATAAGAAAAAATAGATAAAAATATATTGAAAATATAAAAATAAATTTTTATCTTTAGGAAGACAAATAATTTGAAGCAAAAAATTGGTACAGAAATACAGTAAAGAGAAGCGGAGGGAGTAATGTTTCTATTTTTTATTAATAACTTCCACTATAACTTTAAAATAGGCAAAGATATTATTTAATTGATTAATCATTCATATTTTCAGTGTAATTTTTAAATAATTCCCCATTTTTCTTGGTATATCTTGAATGGTATGTGATCACTAAACGATTGATTACTTTACTAGTAATTGTGACCATTTCTGATAGGCGTGTTTAATTCGTTTTAACGGTTTAGCTAAATTCTGATAGGGGTGTTGAAAAAAGATTGGAGGATGGCTTGGATTAAATTGGTGGAAATAAATTCAGTTGTTGAAAAATTATGGAAAGGCGATAAGAGCACAGCGTCGGTGAAAGCATTGGAAGGCTTGGGAGTATTAACCGATTGGGAAACAGGCCTAAATAAATCATGAAAAAATGGAGAGAAGAATTTTAAATTTTATAATCATACCAGATTATCTGAATCAATTATTTGATAATATTTTTTATGTTACATAAATAGAGACTTGATTAAATTTTAATTTGAATATAAAAAAAATAAATCGATTTCGATATAATTATTACATTATCTTTCTGAAATTAACTTGTTTCGGATTTGATATATTGTTTTTAGTGAAATGGATCGCGCAAATAATTATTTGATACTCAAAATTTGATTAATTATCCTTTTAGCCCATCAAAATCCACGATAAGCTATCCATTTGAGATTAAAATAATTGTCGATTAATTGGAAGTAAATCACCTTGAAATACTTGAATTTCGATATCGTTTTAAATAACTATTTGATACTAGAATATGATATTAAAATATATTTAAATAAAATTTCATTTTAAAAAATATCAAAAAACAATTTATTTAAGTATTCATTATTCTTATTTAATTATAAGCGATAATTATTATAATTATATGTCATAAAAATAAAGAATAAATAATAAGAATATGAGATAAAAGGGTGGGGTATTGGGTGTTGAATTTTATTAGACAAAATTAAATGGTTGTTGAATTATTAGGCCCTGCGGCGAGGGGGTCCAATTAAGTGTCGGGGATCATTTTATCTGAGGATCAATTAGGTGTCGGAAATTGCTTGGCTTGTGGAAGCGGGTATCAAAATTTGAGCAGGATCATCTCTTTTGGCACTCAAATGGTGGGTTCCACAAGCAATAAAAAAAAGTCGGCCATCACCTGCCCAAGCGTACAGCGTGTGGTGATTAGATACACTTTTCGCTTTAATTTTAAAATAGTTTTTGCGTAATAATTATAATATTAAAAATAAAAAATTATCTTACATTATTTTATTTTAATTTCTAAATAAATGGTTTTTGTGTCATTTAGACATTAAAAAAATGAAGTTTTTTTCACGTATGTTTCTTATATATGTATGTCTTCGAGTTCGAGAATGATGAATATGTGTGTTATAATAAAAATTTATAATATTATTTAATGTATTAAAATAGGTTTTGAAATTAAAAAATAAATATTTTGTCAATTTTAATTAATTTTCATGTCATTTGTTGTAGTAATTATAAATTTAATAATTATATATATGAAATAAATAAAGTAGAAAAAATATGGTGGTGTATATGTTGGAGTGATGTGAAAGGGAAAGTGAACGACAAATGCATAACATGTTGTTGGTAAAAAATGGATGTTATTTGTGGGGAAGGAAATAAGTGTCAATTTGACATCCGTGGCGGATAGTATTATAATCGAAGGGAGAAAAGATAATGTGGTGTGTTGGAAGTGAAAAAATAGGTATTCTGATAAATCGTAATTTGTAGAATAGAATACCACAGCTGGGTATCCTACTATACTACTAGTTCAATATATTTCCCAACAAAGCCCAAACAAAATATCTTCAATCCCCTCGAATCCATCGACCCAACAAAACCACCTTAACGATGTCGGAACCAGCAGCCGGAGGCGGCGGCGCTACAGGAGCAGGTGGCGCCGTCGCAGGCGGAGGTAGGCAGCAGCAACAAGGCGGAATAGGACAGATGCTTACTGGTATTGTAAGAGTGATGGTGTTTTGGTATTTTGCATCCAAATTTTTTGGACCAAAAAAACCTCCTACTTCTTCACCTGATCAACCCTCTTCGCAGATCTCGAATCTCTTTCATAAAGGCGATTACTTGGTGGGTTTTGTTTTTTTTGATCTCGTTCGATTCATTTTAATTGATGTTTTCGGTTTTCACTAGGATCTTTGGTTAATACTCCCTCCGTTTTCTTTATTGGATGTTTTCGTATATGGGTGTATGAAGGTGGAACTTTTATCATTAATTACTAATTACTCATTAATTTGGTTTTAAAAATATTTTCATAATATTATTTTTTTGTAATTTTTCATAATGTACATAAAAATTAATTGATGATTAAGTTGTGTCTCGTTAGAATTTCAATTAATTTGAAATGGAAGTAGTACTCCGCAGTAATAATTGATGGTAAAAGTTATACTCCATATAAAAAACGGACGGAGGGAGTAATTAGTATTTATTCCTAGCAATTTTAAAAAGGCTTTACATAAAGGTGAATACTTGGTGGGTTCTGTATATAGTGTGGTTCATTTTAATTGACGTTTTTGGTTTAAGAAGCTTTAATTTTTATATGCCGTTTAGTAATTTTGGAAATATTTTTCATAAATGTGAATACTTGGTGGGTTTGGTTTTGTATTTTGTTCCATTCATTTTGATTGATATTTTCGAGTTTTGAGTTGGATATTTGATTAATAATTAGTATTTATTCCTAGCAATTTTAAAAAAGCTTGACATAAAGGTGATTACTTGGTGGGTTTTGTTTTGTATTTTGTTCTATTCATTTTAATTGACGTTTGGGTTATTGATATGATTCTTAAAACTATAATTAAATTTTTATTGGTCTTTGTAGTAATTCTTGAAATATTTTCCGTAAAGGTGAATACTTGGTGGGTTTTGTTTTGTGCGTAGTTCGATTCAATTTAATTGACGTTTCTGTTTTTCAGTGGAATCTTTGATTGATAATTAGTATTGATTCAAAGTGAGTGTAAAAATGGTTTCCATAAAGGTGAATACTTGGTGGATTTTGTTTTGTACTTTGTTTGTATTCAATTTAATTGACATGTTCGGTTTTGCGATGTGAAAATTTAATTTTCACTCCTCTGTTGTAGTGATTTTGGAAATATTTTCTATGAAGGTGAATACTTGGTACGTGTTATGGATTTGTGTATATGTATTTGATTTGAGTGAAGTTTTGAGATCTATGGATCTTTATTGATTTGGAGACTTCGTATTCATATAACTAACTTTACTCAGTAGAATATGGCCTGGTTTGATTTGGTTATTGATCTTTATTGATTTTTGAGGTTCTTTCGAGTAATGAAATTAATTGTGATTGTATGCTTAATGATGAAGTGATAAGCTTCTTAACAGAAAATTAGTTTCATAACCTGTATGTTTTGCTCGTGTATGATGGTTTAAGCTATCGAGTTACTTGCTTTAGTTAATTAGTCTTACGTATTGGAGAGTATTGTATGCTCCTTGCATTCCAAAATATTGTCTATTTTTATTTTTAATTGTTAAAATTAACAAACACTGAAGCCTAAATTGCCACACATGACATTGATTCAAATCAAAATTATATTTATTATAGTTAAGCTCGTTTTAAAATACTATCTTTTGATATATTTAAAAAAAAAAACATCATACAGCCTATAAAAGCATAAATTGAGTTCAAAGTTTGAAAGTCAACAATCAAAATTCAAAAGTGAACAATCTTTGTTGAGATGGAGGTAGTATTTGGCAGTAACAGGCAGGGTTGTGGCTTAATTACTGTATCCACCTATTTTTTTTTTCATTTCATGGTTAGCCTATTGTATTGCTGCTTATGTTTTATTGCCTATGTATATTTTGGAGTTTAAACTATTAAAATATTGATTCTTATCTCTCTATATAATATTTTTGTTTCCAGGATTTGTATGTCTATCTTTCAGAACGTGAGAAGTTTAACGACTTCGGGAATGAAGACGCCCTTGTATGGCAAGAGAGTAACATACCTTATGCTGTATGGGGGCCTGCGAGTACCAGACAGATTTCTTTGAAATATAATCCGTCTGAGGTATATCACTTGATAATTCAGATGCATGATAAACTACTGCTGTAGGCATCTATTTTAAGAAGATTGAATGTTTGTTGCATTTAGGATTTGAAGCAAAATGGGAGTCTTTACGCTCATATATTCTTCACTCGTGCTGGTTATCCTCCTAATCCAAATGATCCAGAGTACCAGCCATTGTCTTGCTTTGGGAAGGCACATCGTAAGAACATATTGAGAATGCTTTGTGTATACAGTTTACTCAGAGAAGTAATTTCCACCTAATTTTATCCTCGACTGCAATTAGGACTTGTGACATATCTTCCCAAGTCAAAGAAAGACAAGAAGAAGAGCCTACTAGGGAGCAGTACAGATTCGAACGAAGACGAAAGTGTTCCAAAGGTATTTCCTTTCCTTTTGTGGTATTTGTTATTGAATGCTTAACACTTAAAGCCTGGATCACCTTATCCTTTGTGGTATTTCTTCTTTATGTCCTTTGTAACTCTACCTCCTTTATTAAAGTGTTTGACCATGTATTACTTGCTCAATAACTATTTCATATGTTGGGTACTCATAAACAATTTAATATATGAAATCTCCTGTCATATTGTTTTTAAGCTTGTTTACTTCCTTGGCAGTTATAAAGTGTAGATCTAAGTACCACACAAATTAATGCTATAACCTATTCGGATGGTGATGAGTAATTTAATGAAGATATAAGTCGTCCACCAATTTATTTAGTTTTGGCTTCTTCTTTTCTTCAATTTCATTTTCTTCAAATAATAGTCATCTATATAAACTTGGGGTTTCCCTTCAGGCTGAGGAAGATGCTGCTAATGATTCTGCAGAGCATTCCAAAGTGGATGGCCCTGTTGAATGGCTTTCATGCTGGAAACCAAATGTCACAATTAACTTGCTCGATGATTTCTCAAGGTATTTTTTCATAGTCACATATGTTGCATACAGAAGGTAAATGGTATAGAAAGATACTTCCCTTGGTATATTTCTGCAGTGTAACTGTGTAACAAAGAATAATTCTCAGATGAAACCAACCCCAAGATTTACTCTAGGGTAAAAAGACAAGTTTTGAAAAGGTTGCATGTTCGAACCCCACTGGTCTCCTTGGGGTGCGGTAAGTACCTTTAGAAGCGCTTGAAGAGGCGGAGACTTTTTTTGCCATAAATTATGTCACCATCTCCTCACTAAATTTGGTCTCTATCAAAAATATAAGTTAGATGAAACTACCATGGGCGAGGCAACAGATGCTTAGAAACTAAAAACTTACAATTTCCCCACGACACCTTTTCACTTTTTGCCTTGCACACATATGATGGCTGAGAAATCTAATGAAGAACGTGATAAATAAATTACCATATGTCAGCGATTCCTTTAGTATTGTTAAAATATTTTTATCATCCATCATATCATTCATTGATAGATGCCATGCTCGAAGAAATTGAAAGAACAAACAACTGGAGAAACAAGAGAAGGAAAACTGTTAGCTAGGATAATTTTATGCATGCAGCAACCTAACCTTATGGGAGAGTTTGAGTTGCAGTTCACATTAACATTTATAAGTATGATATGTGTGTTTTTGGTGCAGTCGACTTTGTAACTGTTGTTTACTAAGTTCTTCTAACTTATTCCACTTAACTCCTGATCAATTTTCTTTGGTGGAGAATATACTAATTTTTGCCTTCTTTTGCAGATATATGTCGAATGCCATACCACCCAATATCGCTCCTTGTATCCTTGTTGGTTCTTGTCATATATAAATTGTGTTTCCATGTTGGTTTGATGTGGTATTCATAAGTTCTTTATCAAAGTTTTTCCTACTTACTTTTAATAAGTATTTGTAGATATTTTTGATGATGCAGTTAATAAAGCCAAGTGAATGTGCAATAATGTTGCAGAATTCAGTTAGAAATATTTGCAAATTTTTTTGAGATCTTTTTATATCTAGTTGCATTTGATTTAGATTTTTAAGATCTTAGGGCTGGCCTGCAGTTTCAGCTTTCAGGAATGTGACTGTTTCTGCAACGACCCTTTCACAATTGAGGAAATTTGTGGTTTGGTTTGGGTGATTGATTTCTTTAGACTTGGTATGTATATGTTTTCTGAATGACCTTTCACATTCGTGGTCATTCTGTTTGGCCAGTTTTATGTGGTCATAACTCATAATATACCCCTCCCCCTTGCAGTTTGTTGTTTACTTATTGTATTCGTGCTATTTGTCCTTTTCCTCTCCATCATTATGTTAAGTGGAAAATCCAGTCGTTTTATCCGATCCTCATTTAGCCATTGGTTCCTCCCATCACCACCAGCACATGACAAAACCCCATCCCTGCTAGTTGAAAGAGTTGCATATATTTTGACTTTTTTCCCACTTTTTTTTAAGGAGGGTTAGGCAGATGGGGTTTGAGGAGCAGAGGTTTGAAGGTGACGTAAGTAGAAATTCAGATATCTTGAAACAACATACATCTAAGAAGATTGAACTATTCTTCATATGTTATGGCCCATTTCATGTTCCTTTCCTTACTCTCCCTAAACAGATTATCTTTTGTGATTTTCTGCTTTAAGGTGTAAAAAGCAAGCCAAATGACCTTCACTATTTCCTAGATGCTGATGCTAGTTTTCTCTAAGTCTGTAAATCTTATGCACTGCACATATGCTAGGCATAATTTCACCACCCCTATCTATTTACTGTTGATACGAAATCACGAATAGCGAGAGAAACATCATTTATGGTATTTTTCTTTAAGATGAGAACCATTAAAAGAGTATCTCTAACGGGGTGGATTTCTCTATGTTATCTGATGTTTTCATTATTGACATTGTGTTGAGCACTCTTTTGTTATTGTTTCTGTTTTAAGTCTGTTTGCAAGGGTGTCGCATGGCTTTTGTTTTTGAACTTTCCTTGACCGAGTTTCCAGACTTGAATATTGAACCAACTACAGGGAACTACTACCCTACAATTTACATGAACGAGTTTTGGCTACTTAGGGACAAATTAATAGCGATCAATGAGACAGTGACAGAGTTGCCACTTCACCTAGATGTGGGTCCCATAAGCATGACAAAATGGCAAATATTTATGCAGATGGATCAATCATTCCAGGTTCACCGTGATTACGGAAGCATGCTCGAAGGTGAAGCCGATGAACTTAAGGTACAATAGTTGTATTGCAAAGTCTTGTTTCATTTTCAAATATTTGGATGACGTAACATCCAGAATTCTTGCAGTTTACAAGATGATATTCATGTATTATTCCTACTAATTTTAGGTTCTGCAGAATGTAGTCATATGATAATGATGAAAAATAAATGTTACTCTTCATTTTCAAGATTACAAATGTATCGTGTATATGATAACAAGGACATGAACTACACCTCCGTATCTCCGATAAGCATGAAATGACAGAAATTGGTGCATAATATAGCTGGTACTGAACTAGTATGTTCTGGCATTTGGCAGTAAAAGCTAAAAAGCTTCTGGTCTTAAATGTATTTAAGCATACACATGTTATTTTGCTGTTTAGAAAGCATAAACTATTTGTAATTGATAAAGATGGTCGGCCTAAAGGAATATCAGACATCAGATATGAGAGAGGAAACACTTCAAGAACATATTAGTTTTCTACTGCTGAGAAATACAAAAAGAGTAAACTGTATGATGAAAAAATAGTTTATAAACTTGTTTAATTTATTTCCTATACTATAGCTCACAGGGAAGACCCTTTATTTGAATTGTTATCTCCTTAGCTGTCACAGATCTAAAATCGATGCTCTCTCGATAGTTTGAGATATCATTTGACTGATGGTTTTGTTGCCACTGTTCGTCCTTTTGCTGTTTCTATATGTTGATGATCAGCTGCTCATTTCTCTTGGTTGTAAGATGCATACTTATTTATGCAGAGGGTCTTTTTGGAAGGAAATCCTTACTTACTGGTAGTCACAATGTTTGTCTCGCTGCTTCATTCCCTGTTTGACTTTTTGGCATTCAAGAATGGTAACTTCTTCCTTTCATAACCCAACTGTTAAACCTGACACACACATTATTGTAGGTAGTTGAGTTAACTCCACTTTAATATGCTACCCATTTATAATACTCCCTCCAGTTTTTTTAGTTGTCATTCTAGATATTTTCACCTCAATCAAGAATCAATGACATATTACATATATATTCCTAATTAATGAATCAAACAACAAGTTAATGAATGTATTGATATTAGAAGCTTTTATTACATATACATTAAATAGGGGCTTAAAAGGAAAAACCAATCAAGTATTACATTGGAGTTCCAAAGTGACAAGTATTTTAAAACAATTTTTTGTTGCTAGGATGACAACTAAAAAAACCCGGAGGGAATAGTGTTGTAAGTGATAGATATAAGGGCCTGCATAGTAAATTATGTTGGATATCAGGACAAAATTTTAAAGAAGTGAAGAGAATGTGCCCTTAGTTGTTTACTCAAAACAGATATGAGATCATTTATATAAAAATGGAGGGTGTAATATTTTCATGTTAAGAACACATCTGTTTTATCTAAACTAACACTACTTTTTCAGATATTCAATTTTGGAATAAGAATAAGTCAATGGAAGGGCTTTCTGCAAAGACAGTTGTCGTGAGTTTTGTCTCTCAGCTAATTGTTTTCCTCTACCTTCTTGACAATGATACTTCATGGATGATACTTGCAAGTTCTGGTGTTGGTTGCTGCATTGAGTTTTGGAAAATAGGGAAAGCTATGCACATTGAGGTACATTTCCATAATTCACTTTTAGAGCTTTTATCTATTTTATAAGTGATGAATTCTTACTACCTACACATCACACACTTACCTGTCAATTTTCAAAGTATTTTCCTATTTCTGTTCTGTTTTTCTTGCTGTTGGTTATTTTAACTCTCAAAGGTTAATTCCTGCAATCATTATCTGTATTGTGTTTGGACAGTCAATACTACCTTGCTAACTTGATGGTGTTGTCCTTATTGCAGGTCGACAGGTCTGGTACGATACCTAAACTGAGATTTAGAGATCGTGATTCATATGCTGGAAATAAAACGAAGGAGTATGATGATATGGCTATGAAGTATCTGTCCTATCTTCTCTTACTTCTTGTTGCTGGCTTTGCCGTGTACTCCCTAAAGTATGAACGCCATAAGAGTTGGTATTCTTGGATCCTCTCATCTCTTACCAGCTGTGTTTACATGTTCGGTGAGCAATGTCTTTATAGTCCTATTTCCATCTCCTTGTGTAACTTCCTGCCATAAAGACTCAAATGTTCTTACGAAGCTTTATTAGTGTTACAAACTATTAGATTGGATTTGAGGTTTTGTTTGAATGAATGAATACAGAAGTTGGGGTTTAAAATCATTAGCAAATCCATTAGAAGTTGTTTCGGATGTATTACGTGTGAGGGATTTGAGACCTTTCTTTTACGGCTAATTGATTTACTGATAATTTTGAGGATTTCAAATGACTCCTAATAACGTGTCTTTTTCTAACCGATTATGAAATCCAACTCCACTCAGTCAACTGCAACCTAAAAGAAATATAAATTTTGTGTTTTAATTTTGATCCATATAGCGAACCGGATTAATTTGATCGGAAGTACTTGGGACATTGACCTTCCTTGCTTGGGTACTCTGCATTGTGGTTCTTGAACAAGTAGTTAAACCATATTTTTTTTATGTTGTAGTTATAACTTGTACTAACTTCACTTGTTTCTGCGTCTGCAGGTTTTATTATGATGTGTCCTCAATTATTTATCAACTACAAGCTGAAGTCTGTTGCTCACCTACCTTGGAGGCAGATGACATACAAATTTCTTAATACTATCATTGACGATCTGTTTGCTTTCGTGATTAAAATGCCCATGCTGCATCGTCTATCTGTCTTTCGGGATGGTAAGTATTGATCGACGTCCTCACTAGTTTTATTATGCGAATTATTCATGCATTAGTTCAATTTATAAATAGCAAGATGTTACAGATTCTTGAACTCTACATACATTTCCACTCAGGCATTCATGATCTTTAGAAATTAGAACTCTCAGTTAGCAAGTCATCCTTTATTCAAGTAACAAAATGGTGACAGTGCTTCAGTTATTTAAACTCCATACACTATGTATGGAAACTGGTTGAAGCTTTAGTTATGGAGTCTTTAAACCATCAGCAAGGATCAAATATTATAGACATCTTCGCTTGCTGGCTTGTAGAAATATACTTCCATAGTGCATACTACTTTGTTATTTTATATGATAAAAAATCAACATTTACATTATCACCCCCCCTTCTTGGTCTTTCTGATTATGCTGACCGATTCCATTGTCATCTTGCTGCAGATCTTATATTTTTAATATATCTATATCAACGTTGGGTATATCCGGTGGATAAGAAGAGAGTGAATGAGTTTGGTTTCGCTGGGGAGGAAGAGGATCGGGCCTCTAGCAGTGCCCAAATAGAAGCAATGCCCCAGGAAGAGAAGAAGACTAACTGACCTAATTTTGTTTCAGTTTCTTGTACAACACCATGAACAACGACATGAAGTGTAATATTGACACAGACTTATGGATTAGGCATCAGGTAGCTTCATACAATGTTTGATTATATTCCCCCCTTGAATAGGTATAATTGCTCATGGTTAAGAGCTGCCATACTGGAAAAAGGAAGAATGTAGTTCTATGATTACACCGGATGCCCCTAGGGACCGGTTTTTGTGCTTAGTTGTTTTGATTTTCTTATAATGTTCTTGATTTATTGAGCTATGGAGGTCCTCTTTGGATTGAGAGTTTCATCTAACAATTATGTTTGTAGTATTATTGTGTAGCATGCTCTTCATGTTTATCCGACAAGGGTTGAGCAAGAATAGTAAATTAGTAATCCCTTCATCCTAAATTTTAAGGGTTATTTTTTTTTTGTCAATCTCAAAATTGATTATTGTTTAGTTTAGAAAAATGGAGGAAAAAACTAGTTTTGTGAGGCAAAATTTCAATTGGTGCAAACGATTTCAAACTCAGGTTAGGACTTGTTACTTTGCCATTTGAGAATGAGCAAAAATATTAAATATCTTCAATTTCTGGAATTTTTTCTTGTCAATATTAGTTTCCTGAATAGACTGTATATCCTGAACATCTAGTGCTTGTTAGCGGTCCCATGGCAGAATATGAGAGCGAATTGATTTTACTTGGATTGTCTTTCGTCAGAAGCTACGGTCAGGGGCGGATATTCTTATAATAGCGGATCTTTGATTGAAGGCGTAGCCGTAAATTCTCGATAAATATCCATTTCTGTTGTAAGTCCATAAATCGAAATTTACATTGTAATAATAGAAAAACACCCAAAAAGCCATGCGCCATATGCTCCCAAAAATTCGGACCAGAAATGTCCGTATGTGGATCGAAATACATAGCAGGACAAAAAATACCCAAAGTTTTTAATAAAACGAGACCGGCCAGAAACTGGAACTAAAAATCGAGTATCAGCGTAAGCTAATGTAATCTCAGCGTTTTGCCGATACCGTATTGGATTGGACGATAGTTTCGATCCACGTTATTTACCGTGCAGAATCGATCTTTCATGATACTTATATCTAGAAGCGTTGATGAAATTTTGGCCAATTTCAACTAAATTCTATCTGGTCAGCTTCTTGACGCCGGTTTAGTTAGCTCGTGGCTTGAAATTTCGGTAAAATTCGGTTATATGATTATTATTATATATTTATACAAACTATAAAACTAATACTCTAATCTTTTGTTGATTTAAATTTATTGTCAATGACGATGTGTTGTTGCTCACTGATTTTTTGGATATAATTTAGTTATTAGTCGATTTATTTATTAATGATTAATATTAAGTATATATTATTTTTGTGCACTTGATCTCTTTAAAATTTGAAGAGTTTAAATCGAAATTGTCTTTGGAGAACCATCGACGAGGCAGCTGAAACAAGCCAGCACTTCTCGGCTGAACTGACTTCTATACTTATATCTTGGGTGCATATAAATCAAGCGATAAATTTTAAAATTTTATCACTTAGGGCCGGCGTGAATTGTAGGGTCAGAAAGTCATGTAACAAATATGAAACACACGTTGGGTATCAAGTAATATAGAGTGAATTTTCATGTCCAACGTAGGCTTGTTGGAATCGTGAGGGTGATTCAGATTTATTATGTGGATTGCGACGATTGTGTCAATTCATTTAGGTTGGGTTAAATGTGATTATCGAGGCTTAGTGTTCGCTTAGTAATTATATATATTCTTGGTGTGAGTTCACCGCTGATAATTCATAATGGTGGTCGGTGTATTATTATATTTCTATTATCACGGCGCAGAAGGTCATGTGCATCTTGTGACGTTGGGATTACATATTTAAATGAAATTAAAGAGAAGCGTATAATTGAGTTATAGCTAAAACACATTATCTTTTAATATAATAAGTGCGCTGACATCCATTAAATATAATTAATGCATTTCTATAAATACAAGATAAATATCTTAAATAAAATAGTATTAATGCACTAATGTCACAGGGCTGCTTGGCACCTAATTATAATTGAGTTATATATCATTGTATTAATCACTTAAAATGATTGGCTTGAAAAAAATAGTTAATGAAACTAAAGAATATTTTAGAAATATTTCCAGCCCAATAATTGCTCTCATAATCTCAGTAAATATTATATTTTGTAGGATTATTGGGTGTATTCATTTGAGCTTTGTTTGATTGATCTGGCTTGACATGAATAAGTAAGAATTAATTATAAATAAAGATGTCATGTTTTACTAAGATAATTAACTAGATGTCATGTTTTGAAGTAAAATCAGAGTTAACTAAGATAATTAATTATCTAAAACATATGGAGTTAATTGATTAACTATCTTAGTTCATGTAAATACATCTTAGTAAAATAACTTGTTTTAGTTCATGTAAAAGAAACTTTATACATTTGACATGTTTAGATAATTAACTAAGATGTAAATGTATGAAGTATAATTAGTGCGTTTACATAAATACAAGAAACTGAAACATCTTAAGTAAAATAGTATTTATAGGCCATATTATCTTTATAATATAATAATATATCATGAGGTCAGCGACATCCGTTAAATATATCATGTTATATTATGCATGATAAATAATCAACATTATATTTAAACATACATGAAGCATAGATGAAGCTGATAAGACATACGCGTTGCGGTCGAAACGATCATCGGATGAAATGAACTATTTGAATTTGTCTGAGTGAAGCTCCCTTTAGTAATCTAATCTGGTGTTTATTTAATATCTATAATATTCTGATATGTTCAGCATTATCCAAAAATACATGTTTTACACTGTGATGATTGAAATCCTTAGAATATGTTGCCAATTCGAAACTCAATTATCTAATAATTTTGGAGTCTCGATCTAATTAAATCAGGTCGAAATATTATGCTTAAACTGTGAAGTTAGAATTTAATTGACTAAGTCTATTGGCTTTAATTGATTCAAGAAATAATTAACGTTTAATCGTCCAATTAGAACTAATTTAAATGTGTTTAAAATAATTTATTAATTTAGTGCCATAAAGAATTTTAAATTAATTCAAATTATTGATGTCCGGAAATAAATCGATTTTGATAAAAATCAATTTAAGAGTGAGTTTGGATCAGCCAAAGAAACTGTCAATCCATTAATAAATTAAGCAGGCAAGAACCCAAGCGGCCGAATCCGCGTGGCATAACGAGCGAGCCACGTCGGATAAGCGGGCCCAGGCGCGTGTAATCTACGTTGGACCATGTGTTGAGCATTCGGCCAGCGTCGAAATAAGGTTTTGGGCGCATCTTTGGCTTGTCGAGCCTACTGCGCGTCGTTGGCGGCGTGGCCCCACGGCATGCTCGAGACACGTGGTAGACGTAATGTCGATACTGCGTGTCGAGCCCATCGAGGTCGGGTAGCGAGTTTGGCAGGAGCCAAGCAGTTGACTCGTTTGGCCAAGAGTATTTCGATTGACTTTAAACTTCGATGAAATCATTGGTACGATGTCATGCTTTCGGCTAGAGGCGGCGTGCCGGTCAATCGGTTGAGCCTTTTTAGCTCTGATTCGGAGCAAGTCGATAGTTTTCTTCCGTTTGATTAATAAGCGACATAAAAATTAATTCATAAAAATTCGAAAAAATTCTTAAAAATCGGAAAATATTTGGAGATGCTTTCCATTAAAATATTTCAAAAATAATTAACTTTTAATCATATTTAATTCAGCATCATTCATCTAAGCGAGGCAAAACGACATAAAATACAAATTAAACATGCAAGCAGGTCATAGTTGAGCAAAAGCGTTTTTAAAATGCTTTTGTTTACATGAGTAGCAATCACACATTAACGGCGCATAAGCCACGGTTGGTGTTCTTAAACGTATAATTAAGTTACAAAAGCTTGGGATAAATCCCGAAAATCTGCAGTTATTGCAAAAATAATAAATTATTTCTGAGTATTGTGCATTTTTAATCAAACAAATCAGTAGACGAAGCGGAATAAAAATTGCTCATGATATTTCGAGCAAAATATCTACAGATGCGTCATGGCTTGGTAAAATTCACAGGAAGCTGCTTGATGCGTTTCTTGAGCGTTTAAAGGTGTGGCCCAGGAATAAAAAGATGAAGAGAAAAGCTAGGTTTTATTTCATGGGAGAGGTTGGCTATTTTGATTGGGATGGAGAAGAGTTTGATTTCGTGTAAATCGAAATCTGACGTGGTTTTTGTTGTGTTGAATTAAGCCGGCTTAAATAGGCAAATACTTTAGAAGGTTTTAAGGAATAAAAACTCCTTGAAATCTGTCTCTTCCTTGATTGAGTGTGAGTTTGATTTTCCGTCTGAATGTTTCCTTCAGATTCATTTCATTACTCGGGAAGTTTATATCACATTTATTATATAGTTCGGTTTCTTGTTTGTGTGTGGCTCTTTAGGATGGTGTAGAAATGTACATTAAATATTAACCGAATATTATATTTAATATATAGATTAAAACAATGTATCGTAGCCACTAATATCAATCGTTAAATCTCAGAAATACTAATTGTCAAACAATTAATATATATTGAATATATAAAAGTATATATAATTTGAATGAGTAAATCGGTTTATGCAATCTAAATTGTTCACGGACGTTCGTGGTAATTTCTCATATTTCCAACACATATAATTTATCTTAAATATTTTATTCTATGATACTTTTAAGATCACTTTTTAACATATTGTTACCATTAATGAAACTACGTATGGTGAGGAAATTGATTTCATCCACTAGTCAAATGACTTTGTTAAGAATTTCGTCATGATGAGAATCTTGAAGCAAACGTTACTGCATAAGATAGGATGAATCTCTTGATCGAATCATCGATGCGACGAAGGGATAGGGGATAAGAAATAAATATTATTTTTATTTTTGTTTTTCTAGTAATGTATATTGTAATATCTTATTTGATTTCATATAGTGATGGACTGATTGTACAATATTATCATAATAAGAGAAGTTAGGGTGAACTCCTTAAAAATGCAAATGGTTTTTGCCCGAATTTGAAGATGTTTTGTATATAAATCGCTTATGTTGATTCCGGTTTCTTGTTAATTTTTGCATATGTTAGATTATTAAAATTAATATTGTTATTAAATTGAGTTATTAATATCAACAATTTATACAATGCATTTTTTTTACCGATTTGTTATGCAATAGAGATAGTACGCATTAGGGTGCATTCGGTGATTAAATATATGTATCGATTTTAAACTTATATTACCCGGTAGCGTAAAACATTTGTTCATTATGTAGCACAAAATGCAGGCGGTAGGAATAAAATGAGAATTTTGTTCATGTCTACTCCAACCTCTCCCAATTAGAAGCTTAAAAGTTGAAGCGTATCTGAAATAGGAGGGGCAAAATAGTCATTTCATTAAAAATAAACACTTATAACAACCCAACTGCCCTTCATCTCTTACTTTCAAAATTTTCCCGCCCCCTCTTATTTTTTCCACTTTAAAAATCAGGTGATATAAACCTAAATACCAATCCCTAAATTCCCATTTCTTCCTCCAAAAAATTTCAATTTCTCCATTTCTCCAAAGAAATTGATTAATCCAATGCCTTCAAAACGAAAAACTCATTCAAATCCGCCTTCAACAAAACAAAAAAAGCCGAAAAACATAAACGAGCAAGTTCCCGAACCCGAGGCCGATTTCGTGGAGGAACCAGTGATTATTAACAACTCTTCCGATGATAACGAAGAAGAAGAGTTAGTAGAGGTAACTGATTTTGCCCCCAAACCGCGTGCTCGATCGAAGAATTCAAATCGCATTATTCAAAATGTGGAGGTCAAAGATGAAGAGTATGAAGGTGAATAAGTTTATAACATAAACATAAACTACATTGGATAATACTCCCTTCGTTTTTATTTATTTGTCGTTTTAGTCACTTGCACATACATTAAGTAAAATCAAAAGTAATAAATAAATTGACCATATAAAATGATAATTATTTGAAACTATATAATTATCTCGTTGATAATTTCATAATAAGAACTAGTCAAAATTTACATAAATGTAGAATTTTCTATGGTATAATGTAGAACTAGTCATCTGCACATAGAGTATGAAGGTGAATAAGTTTATAACATTAACATAAAATACATTGGATAATACTCCCTTCATTTTATTTATTTATAGTTTTAATCATTTGTACATAAATTAAGTAAAATCGAAAGTAGTAAAAAAGTATATTGATAATATAAAATGATAATTATTTGAAACTATATAATTGGCTCTTTGATAATTTCGTAATAAGAAATAGTAAAAAATTACAGAAATGTTGAATTTTCTATGCTAAATGTAGAAACTAGTCACCTGCACATAGATTATGAAGGTGAATAAGTTTATAACATCAACATAAAATGCATTGGATAATATTTCCTTTATTTTTATTTATTCGTCGTTCTAGTCATTTGGACATAGATTAATTAAAATCAAAAGTAGTAAAAAAGTATATTGAAAATATAAAATGATAATTATTTGAAACTATATCATTGATTAATTGATTAATTAATAATTTTATGAGAAAAACTTAATCTGACCTCAATTTAAAATGATTGCCGTTTTTAGTAGAGTTAGAACTTTTCAAGTTAATTCTTTCTTAATTTATAATTTTAAAAATTATAAGAAAATAATATTATGAAAATATTTTTAAAGACGAATATAACCATATAAATGTTATATTTATTAGAATAATGAATAATAAGTAATTGATGGTCAAAGATCAATCTCGATTTTTGAAAACGACAATCATTTTGGATTCGAGGGAGTAAAAAATTACACTGGAAATGTAGAATTACAAATTTTTATACTAGAATGACAAACATTTTGAATTTTTTTTTAGTGTAGAACGACAAATGAAGAACGGAGCGAGTATACGTGAATAATTATTGTTAACAACTCTATTTATCCTTAACAGGTGATTGTTTGTTCACTAGTGAAGCGGTACCTGATGATGAAGCTCGAGCTAAATGGCCTCATCGCTATTTGGATAAAAAGGTGTTTATTGGTTCATACTTGCTTATTTGTCCCTAAAAGATTGTCCAATTTGATACAACTTAGTAATCACTCAAAATATTTTATAATGTTACTTTGTTGTAATTTTTCATATCATAATTAATGAGTAATTGATAGTTAAAGATTGATGCAGAAAAATGAAAATGACAATCTAAAAGAACTGGAGGTAGTATATGTCTAAATCAAATTGATGTTATCGTGGTAATTGTAAACTATGGTAAAAGTTAGGGAGTATATGTTTTGCTAATATTTGATACTGTTATATAAAGAATTAGACAATGGTGTATACCAACAATGTCAAATAATATATTTTAATACTACCTCGAATTCACTTTAATTGTTGTTTTCATTTCACAGTGTCGTTATCATGGGTTCTGTGGGTTTTCCAGATGCCTTCCTCACATAGTTAAATGCAGTTTATTCATGATTTTAAATAAATGATATTTGTATTATTATGCTAATGCTTTTAAAAATGTTACCTTCGATGGAGTTTTAGTCTTGAAGAACCATACACATATCAACACATCAGTAAATGTCTATAGATACCACTAGCCTAGAGGGTCATAACATTTTTCTCTTTATCTACAGGTGAATAAGAAAGTTGGAGTACCAAAGATTGTGAAGAGGTGTGTTTGTTGTGGTGACTGTTTACATGTAAAATCAATTCCTTCGGGAGTTGATAAATTTTTTGCTATAATTTCTAGTGACCTTTTCGTTTCATTGTATGTGATTAAGCTTTTGCTTTACGTTTTTGTAGTAACGATGATGAAGAAGAGGAACCAATTCCAGCACGTCATCATTTCACCCAGGCTAAGGTTGATGGGCAGATCTATAATCTCTTCGATGATGCTTATGTGAAGGTAACAGTTACTTACCTTTTGACATATTGAATTCATCTTTGTGTTTTGGCCATATGATTCAACTTTGTTTGCCAAATTATTCCAATGGTTTGTTTATTTTGTTGGAGCTTTAGCTAGCTCCAAACGAGCATTTTGTTGATATACAACCATCTTTTTTGTTAATTAAATTGGAGTTGGATACCTCATCACAAATATATTTGGTGTAGGCTGATGCCGATGAAGATGCTTACATATGTAAGATAGTGGAGTTATTTGAATCTGAAGATGGTTCACTTCACTTTACTGCACAATGGTTTTATCGAGCTAAGGATACAGTAAGTGCATTATATGCATGCTCATATACCATCTTCATTGCTCAAAATAACTGTTTTCTGAGTCTTCTTGTAGGTTATTGGAGAACTTGACAATCTCATTGATGAGAAATGTATTTTCTTCTCTGAAGTGAAGGATGACAATCCACTCAATTGTCTTCTCAGAAAGCTCAACATAGTGAAGGTGTCCTCAAAGGTTAGGAGTTTGCCCTATAATTTTATTATTGGCATTTTAATGATATATGTTCAATTATGGCTGCTCTTTTTCAGGCTGATTCAGAGTACAAGAAAAATGTTAGAGACACTTGTGATTACTACTTTGAAATGATGTACTCGCTCCCTTATACCAGCTTCGTGAACTTATCAGATGGTATTGTTTCTTCTAATTTTATGACTGATTAACATTGTCTTGTTAGAATTTCTTGATGCAAGTTTGATGTTTGATTTGTGCTTTACTTGGCAACAGATGGCCCAACACATGGTAATGAAATAAATTTATCAGCTTCAACTGATAGTGATGGTGCTGTCGAAACATCTGAAGCTGCTTCTGTGGCTGACAATGCCGATATGGTACTCATGGATATCTATGCAGGATGTGGAGGAATGTCCACAGGACTATGTTTGGGTGCCAGTCGTGGAGGTGTCAAGCTTACAACTGTGAGTCTTTCTAACATCATTGACATCTCTTATTGGTTCATCTCGTTTGATGCATGCTATCAAAAGCGTCCCGATGGCATTGTGCCTTTTCATTGTTTGTCAAGTTTGACAATTTGAGTGCCTCATAGCACTTAGGATCTGAATTGAATTTCTGTCTACATTCATATTGCTATTGTTGTTTTAATTTTTGTTTCTGTAAATGCTGTAATGTCATGTTAATTTTTTGAGCAATGATCTTATACAGAAATGGGCAATTGATACCAATGAGTATGCCTGCGCCAGCCTGAGATTAAATCATCCTGAGACACAGGTATTTCTTACTACTGGTTGCAAACCTTGCTATATCTTATTGTGGATAGTTAATCTACTAATGCTCAACTTTATGGTTCGGAATGACACTTCAGGTAAGAAATGAACCAGCAGAAGACTTCCTGTCGTTGCTAAAAGAATGGTATCAACTTTGTGCCTCCTATTCACTAGTAGGTGACTCCTCACTTGATCAACATATGGGGTTGGCAACAAAGGAGGATGGTGAAGTTATTAGCGGTGAAAATAATGAGGATGAGGAGGAAGAAGAAGATAATGGTGATGATGGTGAAGTGTATGAGGTTGATGAAATTTTAGAAATTTGTTATGGTGATCCAAGGAAAAATAAAGAGACTGGATTGCATTTCAAGGTAATTTTCTGTTATCCTATGATGTTCTAATGTTCTTATTTCTATATGTTGGTTGCTTTTGTTCAATTATAGAATGTGTTTGCATAAGACCCTAAAATTGGAATGTACAGGAAATTGTGGTGTTGGGATGAGCCTGTTCTAAGAACTACCTGCGAGATGCACTTTTTCTCAGAAAAAAGCTCTACTAAATCCTTCTTACTTTGAGCACTATATAGTTAATTTAAGCAATACAGTTGTAATTGGAACCATTTGTTTATCTTGCAACTGGATATGGCAGGTAAATAGCAACTAGTGGTAATTCTAATTTTTTATCTTGGAAATTTAGATTAGCTGGAAAGGTTATGGCCCTGAACACAATACTTGGGAGCCACTTGATTGCCTAAGGTATGAAACTTACATGACTTAATTTGAGAAGTTACTCTCCGTCCAAATGTTAGTCCCATTTGACTTGCACCAGGTTTAATAAAAATTCAAATCACTCTTCAATAAATCTCAAAATTGCCTCCAATTTTTCCTCTCAAGTCAAACAACCCATCTGCATTTCTAAATGGTAAAAGTCTCAAACATTTTGGGATGGAGGGAGTATTTTTTTGCTCAGTGTAATGTGTATACTATTTCATTTTTCAGTGGTTGCCCAGAGAAGCTGAAAGAATTTGTTGTGCAAGGATTCAAGTCGAAGTTACTGCCTTTACCAGTAAGCCTTTTTGCTAAGGCACTTTTTTGTTCACCTCCCATTCTTCATTTGTCAAACTTATTTGACCCTAATTTTTATTGTTGACAGGGTGATGTTGATGTAATATGTGGTGGACCACCTTGTCAAGGAGTTAGTGGCTTCAATCGGTTTAGAAATGTAGAAAACCCACTAGCAGATGAGAAGAACAAGCAGCTAATAGTGTTCATGGACATTGTAGCTTTTCTGAAGCCAAAATTTGTGCTAATGGAAAATGTAGTTGACATTATTAAGTTTAAGGATGCTTACCTGGGGAGATATGCACTTGCTCGGCTTGTTGGAATGGGTTACCAAGTAAGGATGGGAATGATGGCTGCAGGTTGTTATGGTCTTCCACAATTTCGGATGCGTGTTTTCTTGTGGGGTGGACTTTCAACAGAGGTAATATGCTTTGTACTTTGATACACTTACAAAGAAGGCAGTTCTATTTTACTTAAATCGTTTTTCTTGTTCATTGATGCAGAAGTTGCCCCAATATGCTCTACCTAGCCATAAGGTTGTCATGAGGGGTGTTGTCCCCGTAAAATTTGAGGTGAAATTTAAATTTTTTGTTTGTTATCAGCCTAAATACTACAGTATTGTTTTTCACCTGACAACTAATTCTACTTAACTACAGTCAAATATGGTAGCATATGAAGAAGGTCATAAAACCGTGCTGAAAAAGGAACTTTTGCTTGAAGATGCAATATCTGACCTCCCACCTGTAAGATTTGACTTTGTATGCTGTTGCCTTCCTATAAGTACCTCTGTCACTTTGTTGATGTTAAATTTTTTTAATGACAATTTCTACTGTAGGTGGAGAACAATGAGAAACGTGATGAAATGCCATATAATGGGGACCCAAAAACCTGTTTCCAGCATTTTATCAGACTAAAGAAAGAGGGTAGGCTTCCAATTTCTCATCTTGGCATATTATGTTTGTAACATCATTGGGATAATTTTCTCTTGATAAAATTGGGTCAGGCTCAACATATTTCATCATTTGGATTTTAAATCATGGGGTCTCTTGTAGCTACCTCAAGTTCTTTTTTGTACATTGTCTACTTCTACCAAATTATTTATAAGTTCACGACACTCTGAGTCTGATTGCAAGTGTCCATTAAATTTTAGTTGGTCAGGGAAACATAATCTTGTTAGAGATTTCACATTGGCTTTACATTCATGCAAGTTTAGTTCATTATAATTAATGTCTTGTTTTCCATCTGAACCCGACATTTATGTAAACTGAGCTGCACTTGAGATTGGGCTTATTATAATACTTATGCTTTATTACAGTTGAGCTGTTTTTCCATGTAAATATGTGAGCTATATGTCTTCTCCCTTGAAGTAATCCTAGTAGTATTATTTTTTCCCCCTGCAAGAGCTGAGTATTAGTCTTTGTTTGTTTGTGTGACATTCCAGTTATGTTAGGATCAAATGCTGAAAATCTAGGTCTAAATGAAGTCTTGTACGATCATCGCCCTCTACAACTGAATGATGACGATCACCAACGAGTATGTCAGATTCCTGTGAAGAAGGTACAATGTCTATCACATTTCTATTTGTGTTTGACGATGAGATTTTTTATCCCCAACTTTGCATAAATCTATGTTTTGCTTCAGGGTGCAAACTTTAGGGACTTGGGAGGTGTTCATGTTGGCCCTGACAATAAAGTTGCATGGGATCCTGATGTAGAAAGGGTCTATCTGCCTTCCGGAAAGCCTTTGGTATGGAAAAATTAATAATGATACATGTTTTCTACCGTTCATTTAATAGTTTGCACAATCTAGTGGTTTAACATGCACTGCCAAAAGTGTTGGTGGAAGCAAGGCATGTGCTCGACCTGTTTAGATTATATCTTACATCTATTCGATGACATTGTTCTGACTCTTTTGCTTCTGATCAAAATTAGATTCCTGATTACGCGATGACCTTTGTTGGCGGAACATCTACAAAGTAATCTTTTTTTTGATTTCTTTAAATTCCTAAATTTCTTTTTGAGGTCATCTAAACTATTCTAACGCTGTTTTTATTGCGACTTCTGTAGGCCATTTGGCCGATTGTGGTGGGATGAGACCGTTCCTACAGTTACCACTAGAGCGCAACCTCACAACCATGTATTACTCACTATCATGTCCGAGTTCATTCATAGTTGCAACGACCATATATTTACATGCTAGATCTCAATTTTTTTTGTTTGCAGTGTATTTTGCATCCAACTCAAAATAGGGTTTTGACTATAAGGGAAAATGCCAGACTGCAAGGTTTCCCAGACTACTATAAACTTATTGGCCCTATAAAGCAAAGGTAAAATATTACAGTATTACTGTATTTTTCTGTTTTCCAATTATGTCTCTTGCATTGGCCATTGAGTAATGAACTTTGATCTGCAAACCATAATTGACATCTTTTGTGTTGAATATGTTGCAGATATATGCAAGTAGGAAATGCTGTAGCGGTGCCAGTGGCGCGTGCATTGGGGTATTCTTTAGCATTGGCTTTCAAGGGAGACATCGACAATGAACCTCTTGTGACACTGCCCAGTAATTTTTACAATGACGAACTCATTTCTCCATCTCAAAGTTAGTGCCATGTATGTACTCGAATCTCATGTAACAATATTTATTGTCCACAACAATGTTGCTACTATGAGTGCTGCAGGGTTATTGCTTATTACTATGCGCCGCTGGAGGTTGGTTCTAAAGAGATGTTAGTAAATTAAATTGTTGTAGAAACGTTGGTTGAATCCTCTATTATATTTTAATTTAGTACTTACTTTGTTTTTCTTTTGACGTTTTTAACTTTGTTTTCCTTTTGATGTTTTTACATATCGAGGTGTAATTTTAGTCATCAATATTTATTAGAATAATATGAGTAATTAGTAACTAATTGTTAAAATTTTACCTCGATATATGAAAAATATAAAAAAATGGAGGGGGTTATTATGGATGCAGGCTTAATTGCAATGTGACAAATAAAACATGATGTCGGTTCAAATCCTTTAAATCAAGCTGGTATTTCAGTTTGATTAATATTATAAGAACTATGTTGTCTTTGTTTTGGATGGCTATAAAGAATATAGAAATGATGCTACGAAACTTTGAAATATGTACCAAGGACTATGGAGAACACATCAAAGCATTCCCCTCTTTAACGTTCATCCACCAACTAAAAGCCTGAGGGCTGAGGCATTTGCCTTCAATTGTTAAAATTATGAATAAACTAAGATACAGTACATTAAGCAAACTATGTGGGTTTCTCAAACCCCTACAATATCCAAATTGCTCTGTGTTGGTTATCTTTTTTCCTTTTTCTTATCTGATTAAAATGCCAAAATTGTTTTGTTTTAGTTGCCTCACTAGAATTACATCTTTCATCTCAAATTCTCAATCCTCTGAACTTCCTATGAACTCAACCGTCGTCCAGCATTAGATATCTTCGTGTTGAAATGTTTACTTACAGTCTGAGAATGTCTTACCATCATTTTGAATTATAAGATGGTATAAATCCCTTTGCATGTTGGCTTTCCATTTCAAGAGCCATTAATGATTTCTGCCTCTGATATTTGTTCCTTTTCGACGCAAGTGCTGGACAAGTGAAAATGCAAATGAGTTGTATATCCATTTCGCTCATAATGCATTAGATAATGATTATCAACAAGTAAGCAGAATCTAAAGAATGTGAGACATCTTCTAAAATACTGTCCTGCCAAGCCTTTAACGGCCAAGGAATTTCGAAAGCCAAATATCAACACACGAGAGAACTTAGAAAACTCTACTTAGACTGAAAGTTGTTTGTTTGCTTACCTGTTATCTCGTGTGGTAGACGAAAGTCATAATCATTTCGTCGCTTCCTTATGTAGATTTGTACCCCCAATATCACCAGACAAAATACAAAAATACAAGAGAGGGCTATTGCAACCTTGCCACCCGTGGATAAGCCGTCTTTCCCCCACAAGAGAGGACAATTTGGCAAAGAAGGTACACCACATAATCTTTTGTTACCAGAAAGACTGTAGAAAGAACAGAAATACCATAAAATATTGAAAGAATAGAAATACGAAGGAAGCAATAAATTACTAGTTTGGTGTCATGTCGATGCAGGAATATACAAGCAGTCTATGAATAGTAAAGGACTAGAGGCTCTAAATTTATCTCAATAACAAAGCTGGAGACAAATAAATGGAGACACATCAAGATAATTACTGCCAAATCTTTCTTTCCATCTATATTTTTAGAGCAATATATCAGAAATAAAGTGTAGCAATATAACAGGTGAGATGTCTAACATACTCAATAGTGCCACCACGGACCCCAACAGAGTAAAGCTCTTCTGGCACTTGCCCTTCTAGTGCATTATTTTGTAATAACCTGTACAAAATTGGCAATTAAGATTGCTGAAACAGTAAAGCAAATAGCGAAATGCTATGTAAAATTATGCTCCTTCATGAAAATCGAAGGAACCGACTACCAATTTAAAAGCGACACTTGAATGTATATCTTTCTCATGAAAAGGACAACAACAAATCTTGCTTAGTGCTTATTATACATAAGGTACAAGTAAATCCCATTCAAACTGTGTTTCATATGGTAGAAACTGCTCTGCAGGTCATAGCATGAGTGTCAATTAAGGCCTCAAAGTATGACCCCCCAAAAAGTAAATGCAGCAATCTTTTATGGATGGAGGGAGTAATAAAACTTACACAAGTTGCAAACTGGAAGCAGTTAGGCTGCTCGGTATAGAGCCAGTAAACTTATTGTTTGACAAATCCCTGCAACAATGAATTAAAATAAGATACTTAACAAACAAATAGAAGCTATGACCAAATTAGTAGCATGTTCTTAGAAACAATAATAAACTCTTCCTTCGAATCTTCACTCCTAATCTCTTGAATAAACACAGACTGAAATAAACGTAATAGTACTTGAATGGAACTCTTGAATAAACAGACTTACTATTGTACACATATTGTACATCTTTTAAGATTCAATGCTATATTTGGATGTAGAACTTACAGCTTTACTAGAGACTTTTGACCCAATCCCGAGGGTAGAGTGCCTTGCAATGAATTCGAACTCAGATTCCTGCACAAACAGAGATAGTATAGAATAACTCTATCAAAACTAGATTGTATGGAAATAATAATCAATTGACCATGACGATAATATGTTTTAATCCAACATATAAAAAAATCAGAGGATAGTGAGATAGTCCAACATAGCTCACATCGAGAACCAGCACCAGATGAAAACTCTCACAGAAAATATTTCATGCATTGGTGAGAACTACTCAGTGAAGGATCATGATAAAATAAATAAATTTATCTAAAGGAATCATGAAGTATCAGATTTAGACGGACATCCTTCTGTACCTAATTAAGAATCCATAAGCACAAGAAGAGGATAGATAATACTTACAGGCTTACAAGGTTCGTCAGAAGACTAATTTGGTCACTAATATATCCTTTTAGGCCTTGACTCCCAAGATCACTGAATATATTGAAGAAACAACATCATATAAGTAGATAAATAATTTGTTTCTACCTGTGAGCTGTGAATAATATAAGGCATGATCTTTTGCTTACAAATTGTTTCAACTCACAGGTTATATCTGCTAGATGGACATACTGGAAGGAAGGCAGAAGATAAAGTGAAGCAGTCAAATATTTAAGGATTTATCATTGTAGGTCGGTACTCGGTAGTCGGTACCCATCTCTAGTATCTTATGTGAATTTGAATGTTGCAGAGTCTCAATTAGCCAATATAAAGGAATAAAGCAGAAATAGCAGAGGCTAGTTTTTTTGCTAATAGATTGTCACTTCCAGTCACTAGTTACAATATGAATAACTCATAGGGCTATCTAACACTTAAATCAGTAAACTGATATGCCTTCCACATTTTAGTTTGAACTTAAGAAATGGTCAATAAGCTCGTGACAACATCAATTGGATGATGCCAAATGAACCAAAAAAAAAAGGAACATTAAACTGATAAATTCAGTAATCAGACAGCTTCAAAAGAAAAAGAACATTAAACTGATAACTTAGTAAAGTGCAAAGAGTTCATCGGATGCAAACTGGAACTATACTGAAATTTAAATGAGTCCTCTATCTTGAAGTTCTGCTCGATTTCACTCTGATGTCTGCCATGGCTGTAGTATATTAGCAGCTTCATTTCCCTTTCCACCAATCTAAAAATGTATCTACTACTTTATCAAATCCATATAAATACAATCGTTGAGCTGGTGTCTAGACAGAAAAATTCAACTGTTACTGAAAGATTCGTTATGCATACGCCCATCAGCTAATTAATGATTTCTAAAATTTCAGAAACATATACTACTATTCCTAAGGCATCACACATACAGACATACAACATATGCAAACACATCTCAAGAGCATAGCAGTTGAGAAGGTAAAAGAACTCACATTTGAGAAATTACTATATTCCGTTCAGCCGTATCCAGGCTGCAAGTAACACCTTCCCAAGCAACCCAACTTGTTGGCGAGCAAGGGTCCCCATTCCAACCCATTCTATCAGGGATACGAAGGGATTTCTTCAATTCTTTCATGGCCATTACTACAAAGACCAATTAAACATTCTTTAATTGAGAAGTGTAACATCCAATAAAAAAAGTACTGCTACTTATTTCAGAATATGCACCATGTTTTCGATGATAAATCGTTTTGTCTCATTGGGATTAGTCTTCTAAATACTTGACATATTCTATCTTAACTTCCTCCATTTCTCCCCTAATTTATCAACTTAACCAAGCTAACAAATTGCAATATACCTTGACCAGGAACTGTCCTGAGATCAGCTGGAACAATGGCATAATTCTCAAGCCCACAAATAATTGGCGACCCAACCACCGGAGAAAGCTTCACAGTCAACAATGTAGTACTCAAATTCTTCACAACATAGCTAAAATCATACGCTGCAAAACCTCCAACCTTCTTAAACACATCCACTCTACTCACATTTTCACCATTCACAATCACATCAAACACTCGTTGACCAGCCTTAGTCACACCTACATCAATCTCCGCAAAATGGAACCACAGAAAATAATCCAATTTAGCATCAACTTCCAACTCATACCCAAAAGACTCATCACCCACAACAGTAACCCCGGCCTCATACAACTTCGGTGGGAAGTAATTTGGCGGTCTATCAACATTGACCAGTTTCTTCAACGCAGAAATCGATTGTACTGTCGATCCAGCGGATGATACATCGTTCTTCGACCGGTAATCGGACTCCGATTGCCACGACCGCCCAAACCGATCAGTATCATTACTGAATCCCTGACCCCATTGATCCAAACCAGCTGAAAACCTCCCATAATTAACCAAAATCGAATTATTCGAAACCGTTTCATTAATGTTTAAATAAGCATCAGGTGATATCTCAAACAACTCAATCGAAGAAACCACGGGGGAATCAGTAGCAATACTATAAAAACACACATCAATTTCCTGTGCTTCGACATATTCAACGTGTGACGTGTCCTCCTTCAATATTTCCCCGTCCGGTACCGAAACAATCAAATCCGAATAGGCACCGGACCGCGAAATAGCCTCCGGCCAAGGCGACCTCCACGCGAAAACAACTACTCCATCCACCGCAACATCAAACGACGGCGAATGTGACTTTCCATTATAATTATCATAAACAGTAAAAGTCCTCAATAAATAACGTCCTCCTCCACCACCAGCGACACCACTTTCGCCGCCGTCTCCGACGCCACCGGAGTCAAATTTTCCGGCGGCGGCGGAGGTAGTAGGGAGGGGGATAGAGTAGCAGTTTTTTTTGCCTCCGGAGACGGGGAAGAGGCGGAGGGATTTTTCGTGTTGGTGGCGGAAGCGGAGGGGCTCGGAGACGATGGAGGTGGCGCCGCCGGAGAAGAAGCGGTCGGAGAGCCACTGAGTGCCGAATACGTCGCTGGAGTTGGTGGAGGCGCCGCAATCAATGTGAACTGAATAATCTGTAATAATAATAATAATATGATCAAACTTAAATACTGAGCCTGTAATTTCAATTCAATAAAATATATAATTTTATTGACATATAATTTTAATTTTAATCAAAATGATAATATGTTACTAGTAGAATATATTAAAAATAATAACATTAGATATTTTTTGATATCATAAAAATACACGAGTTTAAAATTTAAATTTAACGATGATTGAAGCAATGAATCGAAAAGTGGACAATAATTTTGGGACGGAGAATGGGAAGTTGAGAGAACTTACTGTAAGGATAGGAGAGGGAAGTGTAAGGGAGGAGGAGGATGAAGAAGAAAGGGAAAAAAGAGAAAGAAGGCATTATGATGATAATAATTATGGTTGTATTGTTTGGTTTGGAATATGGAGGGAAAAAAGTAGTGGGGGAAGGGGGGGAGGCAGGCGTGATTGATGGGGGATGATTATAACGTCTCCAACATAACTCGATTGGTAAATAGCTTAGAATAATATTGTGTTAACTTCGTTTTTTCATATAATATAAATTAAATGAAAGGAGCAAACTTATGTTGAAGTGATAATCGAGAATTTTAAATTTCCTAACTAAATGAAATATATCCAATAATTTATCTCCTTCATGTATTTCGGGATACCGGTGCGTGGGTTGTTATCATTAGCGCGGTGGAACATTTTTTTTTGGGATGGACTATGGTACTACTTTATGACTTTGGACTATCAAAATCGCATCAATACAATTTTTTTCTTGCCCAAAGAAATGGACAAAGGTTAACATTTAAGATAAAAATACAAAGTCAAAGAAGAGGATATATTTACTCGTTTAAAATCAACCGATATTTATAGATTAATCTTATTAGATTAAACATATCTAATAAGATTAATTTATAGTTAGATTGAGTAATTTTAATTTTAATTGATTACTCAAATCTTCGTAATGAAACATTTGATGTCCATACAATCATACTAGAGAACTATTACAGATCTGGTGTTGATACCCCTCTAAAGTATACATAAATGCAATTTGGCAAGTGTATTATTACTGCATTATCTACCAATTTCGGTAACTATTTAAAAATCTTCAAAAAGTTATGATATGTTTTTAAGATTTTCTATATGTTAGGTGAGAGCTTATTATATAATGATGATCAAAATTATGGAAGTAGTTGAAATGGAGTGGTTAGATCGAGACATGAAAGAGCAAAATTTATGTTACGATTATTATGCCCACTTCATGATATTTATTGCCCAAACCAATACTACGAACAATAAAGTTTGGGTGGATTAATAATTGTATGGATAAAGTAAAGTGGAATCAATTGGATTTAATTTTTTTTTTAAATCTTACGCTTTTATAATGAGAATCGAACTCAATACCTTTAAATTACTGAAAAGCTTCTAACCACTAGGCTATTCGATATTCTCAATTAGATTTAATTCTTGCAATACAAAAATGATACAATACTTATTACTACTTCGTATTAAACAAATCAAGATCAATATTACTATATTCAATGATCATATATACTCATTCCATATGTTAAAGATACCAATTTGGAGTGTGGATACTAATTTATTTTGTATTAATAACCTGTTTGGTCTAACGTTTTGCATGTTAGAAGATAAATATAATTTGATCCTATCATTGCAATTGTTTTATCATTTTTAGATGCAAAAAATCATTCCCTAAATATATTTATACGGGTTTGGTGAGAATCATGCAAAATGAGGGTGTACATGAGTAGGGACGGAATCAGTAGGAACAGGGCATGTGTCCCTTAAATATTTGAAGGTAATATAGAATTTACATATAGAGTAAATGTTAATATCATATCAGATGGGGAGCTCCAATTTTTTATTTTGACAACCAAAGTTTGATGCTTATCTCTTTCATTCTTGTTCTTAATTTTTTTGCTCTTTTAACTCACTTTTAATATTTTTTTTTACAAACTGCCCCGTATTTCAACTTTCAAAAATTTTCAAACTGGACATGAGTATCACAATAGATAGAGGTCTGTTTAAGTAACATATATCAAGGACTTCGTATCAACATTATTAATAATATGTTAATATTGCATTTCTAGAGCACAACTAATTGTTTGAATTCTTTGTCATAGAACTTGACCTCTTTGACATACAAACGAGTATACGACGTGCTAGACATGACACTCTTTATCATAAAAATGTAGGGAAATTGAAAACTAAAGGTCAATGCAATGAGCCGTTCAATTAACGTTATGATGAATTACGATAATTCACTTTATGAAGTAGTATAATTGTTCAACTGTTGTAGTGGTTGGGTTTTCGATATTAAAATAACAATTATAATTAAATCGAAATGAGGATTATCGATATTAAAATAACAATTATAATTAAATCGAAACAAGGATTATTACTTAATAATAAAATAATAATATACAAAGATGTACCTTTCTTCGCGATTAGAATGAATATATTCAAGTATATCTAACAATCAACGTGAATGTTTTAATAATACCATATCAACATACGACGAACCTCCGCGAGTTTTACTGTAAACTTTAAATATTAATTATGAGCAGATGTAAGAAAAAATCCAGTATCCTTCCTCCTATCACTCAACCAAGAGAAGGGGGAAGAGAGTTTTGATCTTTCACTATTTCTTAAATTAGAAGTGAATACAAAAATGAATTACCAAATTTTTACATTAACTTAGTCCCCTTTATATTGTCTTCCAAGATCCTACTTTTTAGGCGTATCATTCGCCTGTGTCGGCGCCTGAAGCCAGCCATCAACAACTCATACCTAGCCAATTTATCGATTGAGACAATATAAAAAGACTTCATTTGACATTAATAATAATACACT
The DNA here is from genome assembly GCA_019722365.1 of Lithospermum erythrorhizon. Classification (NCBI taxonomy): domain Eukaryota; kingdom Viridiplantae; phylum Streptophyta; class Magnoliopsida; order Boraginales; family Boraginaceae; genus Lithospermum; species Lithospermum erythrorhizon. The sequence goes on from JADFUC010002331.1 coordinate 467,330, forward strand.
TTTTGTCCATCGCATAACTAACAATACATCACACAAAACTTATCATCAAACGAAACTTACATCAATCTTCGAAAAATATAACCATATAATACACACATAATCTCCACAATACAACATATTACACAACCTCAACATACAAGTTTGAATGCTTAAAAACATAACAAGAGGAAAAATGATCAAGCTGAGTGATCTTCTACGCCACTGCCCCTCACCTACAATCTTCAACTGGCAGCCCCTCATCAATGCAAACACAACCTCAACGACAACCCCTTAGAAACCTAAGCATAAACGCCACCATGACAGGAGTCGCCTATTAAATTGAGCGAATACAAATACCGTAGATTGATCCCATCACATATATTCATGTATTTTATATATATAACATATGCATATACATTAACCAAACCACATAATGAATAATGTAAATAACAAATCCACATAATCCTCTTTATACGATGTTGCATAATACTATACACATGAGCTTATAATCATTTAATAACACATATTCATTTAAGTGAAACTGCCTCAACACACAAAGATAATCAAAGTCATCAAACGGTGAATCCACCCCCACAAATAAAAATACGGTGAATCCACTCAAATAATACACATGGCAACCCTGGGCCTCCAAATAATATACATACGGCGTAATCCACCTCCAAATAATCGAGACGAGGCCTCCACCTCCATCCTCCCTACCGAGACTACACTCCCCGAATGCCAGCATATCACACCTCAAACCTCCCCGAACTGCCTGGGTTACCACAATATGCACACCACACCAAACTCCCTCCGGCTCTTGGGTCACTAATGCCTCAAGCAAATAACTCACAGCAATCAAAAACACATCCGCACACACATCCACACACGCATTAATAAAGACAAAGACACATAACACACTGCATACCCATTAATTCATAACATGAATCATATTCACAAATTATCCCATAATATAAATCATAATCACTAATATCTCATGATATGAATCATGTCAATTATTCTCGCTAAATATAACTCATAATCATGCTTATCTCATATCAATCAAAATCTCAATTATTTGCTGTTTATGAATCATAAAATCAAGCAATTTTCATTGATAACATCAATCATAATCACACAATACACATATCGTATTAGCTCCAAGACAACACATGCAAATATATAACATAATATATATGAAAGTGTTCCCATCGTGGAGATTCAGACTACCTCGAGCCAAAAGTTAATAACGACAACTCTGCAGTCCAATGCTGCTTGGTCCGGCTCAACTCCTATTCAAAGAAATTATACATTATAACACAATCCGTAGAATAACCTCTCTTAACATCTATTTAAACCCCGAGTATTATACCACATCTCACAAATTAACTTTTAGTAATCATCCTATCCCCGAAATTAGTATACACTTCTAAAATTCCAACTTAACTACATTCAATTTACCAACTTCATAACTCCCAATATTCGGTCATCACTTTATTATCCCAACAATAACACGTTAGTCACATTCCAATCAATCCAACAATCAATCGCCAACTAATTAACTCATTATAATCAACCTTTAATTCAAAACCCCAATTACAACTCGACTTGGAGTAACCCAACTCAACAATATCCTCTACCAATCAACATCAAAACGTCCAACTTACATTCCAAAACAACTATATTAAAGTCCCATAACATCACCATACCATTTAAAGAAACTTAGAAAAAGTCAACCGATCCAATCAATACACTTCAACCCCTAAAATCAAGTATAATCACTACTACTCACATATTTCAAGCTTAGAGGATACTTCTATAACATTTCAACCTTTAAAAACTCAATTCCTCAAAAGTCAACAAAAGTCAACCTATCAATTTCTACACATTTCAACCTCCAAAATCGATTGTCATAACCTCTAATCATCTAATCTAAGCCTAGACGATCCATATATATCATTTTGAAGTCCCTAACCCGCGTCAACAAAAAATCAAGTAAAGTCAACTATTCAAAACTCATGAAAATCAAAAGATTCAACCTTTTCTCTACCTTGATTTGAAGAAGATTTAATAGGAAACTCTCCACAAATTTTCCTCGAAGTGGCTAAACGATCACGCAGGTTAATCGTGAGGAAGAAATTTTCTTCTTTGCTACTGACCCGCCAAACGGGAGGGAGTAAGAGGGAATGCTCTTTGGTGGGACGCAGGATGAAGTCATACAAGCAAAGCAATTTTAGGATTTAGCACTGCTTTGGCCATAAGCTTTCATTCACTTTGTTAAACTTTAAATTTAAAACCATTCCAAATGTATAATTTTTGTGACATAAATTAATACTCATTTAATACTAGTCTTGTGATATCGATTTATTCCAAAATCATTTATACTATCTCCGGTCCCACCACAAACCGAAATATACTCACCAACCGAATCGATTTGGTTGAATTCTCTTACCATTTAACTTCGAATTTTTAATTTCACCGAAATACTTTCAATCGGTAAACTTATATATACTATCAACATAATATCGGGTAAGCAGAAATCCGGGTTATTTCATTAGACACCTTAAGCGACGCATTTTGGCATTCTAGAATCTTCATCTTCTTATCGCTAAAATGGCACATTAAGTGATATAAGAAAACATTCCAGAACCTTCTCCTCCCTTATCCTTTTAGTCGACTATGGGGTGGAATCCAACAATCAAATTTCTCCCTAACATTTTCATATTACCACTTTAAACAACAAAACGTTATAATCAAATTATAGTTCGATTTCTGGCTGCTGTGACATCTTAGGCTCAATCGACACAACAATATATTAATTTATGTTAATCGAACATCATATTAATATATATTACGAAATGACTCTGGGCAGGTTCACGATAACCCCTAATTCAAGAATCGAAGCTACCTTAATACAATCAGTTCAACAATCAAACATATATCTGAACTTATAACTTTAAATGTACCAATCGGTTGTACAATCTAATTTTTCAACGAACATATATTAACGAGATCTAAAATTTCATATTTCCAACAACAATATTCCTACTACCCGTCAGGTTTCAAGCCCCCACTCTTTTGTAGGTGTTCATTATTATTTCATATCTCTAGTCAGTTTTCAACGTTATGTAAATTTCGAGGCATAACCAATCAAACATGATAATGCAACAAACTTCATAGATAAGATTTAATATGTTCATCGCTGGGTCAAAGTCTCAAACCACCACCGTTAGATTTTAGATGTACTTTATCATCGCAATTTACAATTCTCATCATTGGGAAAAAGTACTATAATATTAATCTAATCATTAATTTTGATCGTCATATTGTAATTTGGAAATTGAAACCCAAAAGATAAAGAATAATGCTTACTATTATCTTAATTAAATGATTAACTTCAAGGATAAAAAGTCCGATTCTTCTATAAATTCAGAGTGTTCAAATTTTTGTGGTTAAGATTCTCTACCTAACTACCTCACTCCTCTAATTTATAAGCTCGTACCTCATGTATTGAACTTACATAAAACATGATGTATTCTCGACTAAAAAAAAAAACATAATCAATATAGAAACATAAAAACCATGTAGAATAGCGACCAAAGTACTGGACTTGAGGCCCAATATACTGAATATTCAATTCATCAATTGATAAAAAAATATTAGGCCCAAAGTAATAATATCCTTCCATTAGTTCCATAAGTCATATCATTTGTGGTCCCACTAATCCAATCAAATAATTTCCCTCCACAAAAATTACCTGAATAAACTGTCATTACAAAACTAAAAACAACACAAAATATCCAAAGAAATAAGAACAAAAAAATCCATTAAGAAGCCATAAAAATTCCACATATTATCATAAAAAATAAAAAATAAATTCAAACACAAATTCCTGAAATCTTTGTTCAGATGATTGATTCATCTTCACAAAATTCAACTATAAAATAATCAGTTTTTTTTAAAAAAAATGTCTACAGTTGCTACTAATGGTGTTGTACTAGGAGTGAAGCTCAACACTTTTAACTCAAAACCATTATCTTCATTTCTTGGAAAACAAATTAAGCTCAAACCCTTTTCAGGATCAAGTTTTTCTTGCAAGAAAGGTTCAATCTTTAGGCCTAAAAGTAAGAATCTTGTTATTTATGCAGGTGGAGGGGGGGAGTTGATTAGCTATGTTCATGATATATTTTTGGGAGTTGGAGTTGGATTGCCTTGTACTGTGATGCAGTGTGGTGATGTGATATATAGAAGTACACTTCCAAGGTCTGATGGGATTACAGTTACTGTTCCAGGAGTGGTTTTGGCTTTGAGTGTTGTTTCTTACCTTTGGGCTACCCCTGGTGTTGCACCTGGTTTCTTTGATATGTTTGTTCTTGCTTTTGTTGAAAGATTGTTTAGGCCTACTTATAAAAAGGTGGGTACTCTTTTTATTGTGTATGTGTGTGTGTGGTTGGGGGTGATAGTTTGATATTGTTGTACTATGTATAACTTTGTTGGAATTAGGATTAATGAGCTTTTCGGAAACTATAGTTGCCTACAATCTGACCCCCTTACTTTGCTTAGGTGGGACTCGGGAGCCTCTTTATTGGTATTGGGGCATGTTATTGTTATTGTAAGATTAATGAGTTTGGAGTGTGATTGCAGGATGATTTTGTGCTTGGGAAGAAGTTGGGTGAGGGAGCTTTTGGTTCTGTTTATAGAGTTTCTTTAGCTAAAAGGCCCTCGTCAAAGGTATTATCACATATAGCGATGGCTTAAACTAAGATAATACATAATTTTGATTCTTAATTGTGCCATTGAAATTATTATAAATATTGTCCAATGCATTTAACACTTGTGGTATTAAGAAAATAGTTATATATATACTAAGTGCCATTTTGGCTTAGTTATAAATCATGATTAATGGAGAAAAGAAGTGACCTTTTATGAATAGTTAAAATTGTTAAGGTAACTTATCCAATGCGTGCTAATGTGTTCTGTTGACATTGGTAATTTTTATGATATGATGGACTTTTTTTATTATGTGAACTATGAAGGATGGCGATTTGGTATTAAAGAAGGCTACCGAATATGGAGCAGTGGAGATATGGATGAATGAGCGTGTGAGGCGAGCTTGTGCTAGTAGCTGTGCTGATTTTGTTTATGGTTTTCTTGAGGTGAATACCTTTCTATTTCTGACTAGAGTTTGCATGCCTAGGATTATTGATGATCAGAATAAATTTCCAATAACTTACATTCTTTACATGCACTTGTGTACTCTTTTTTTTTTCCAGAGTTCTTCAAAGAAAAGTAGTGAATATTGGCTTCTTTGGCGATTTGAAGGGGAATCCACACTGGCAGATCTGATTCAGAGCAAAGAATTTCCTTACAATGTAGGTGACTTATTTTAGGCATGCACTCTTGATATCAAACACAACCGTTGAACACAATATATGCACCTTCAAGGAATACCATCTGAAAATTTATGGTTCTGCCTTTTCCTCTATATGTTTACAAGAAAGTGCCATACTTATTCTCACAATATTTGTTTGTCTGGTAGTTTAACCATTTTATTATTCACGATGACACAATAAATGAGTATCATGTCAACCTACAAATTACAATCAAATATGTAATAGTTGAAGCTGAAAAAGAACATTTGTTTCTTAACCTCAGGTAGAAGCGATGATACTAGGAAAAGTAAGCGATCTACCCAAGGGGATTGAAAGGGAAAATAGGATCATTCAGACAGTAATGAGACAGCTCTTATTTGCATTGGATAGTCTCCATTCTACTGGAATTGTTCACCGTGACATAAAGCCTCAGAACATTATTTTCTCTGAAGGTGATCTTTGGTATTTAGCAACGTTAATTATATAAATTTAGTATTTTCCATGTAGTAAACAGCTTCCTTCCAATCCCTAAAAAATAGATTCTCGGACATTTAAAATCATTGATCTTGGTGCTGCGGCTGATCTGAGAGTAGGTATCAACTATATTCCAAAGGAGTTTCTATTAGATCCCAGGTAACTAATTCCAAAAGTTTTACTATGTTGAGTAATTAATGTATCATAGTAGAAGATATAACTGTAATCATATGCCTTTACTGTGGTGGAATAGCTTCATTTATGAGAGTTCTTCACATTTGCTGAAATGCCTCAATTGTGAATTCATCTTCTGTTTAAAATACATGCATCCCTTGTTCAAGCGGAACTCTGCATTTTGGTCAATGTGTCCCCCTTTCTTGAGAAGAAGGATCTCTGCAATACAGTTATTTGAAGAATTTATTTGGGGAGAAGTCTTCAATTTTATAAATGGGAGATTAGTGATAAATCAGTTCAACTCCTGTAATGCATTTGAGATCAAGCAATCTATATATTAGCTAAGAGATCTGGCAAGGCTTATTCCTTTGTAAATAAATCAAAACATAATTGTGTAATTTGAACGACTTCCAAACTAACTGTGGATTTGTAATTCTTCTGAAACTGAGAAGTATTGAAACATAAAGAAAATGGTCTTCAGTCTAATACGAAGCATCTTCTCAATTTGCGCTTCCCATGCCTGCATGTCTTTAGTATTTATGGAGAAAGGCTTGTGATGTTTCGAACCTTCTTTTCAGGTATGCGGCACCAGAGCAATACATAATGAGCACACAAACTCCCTCAGCCCCATCAGCTCCTGTAGCCACAGCGCTCTCACCTGTTTTGTGGCAGGTGTTATTTTTGTTTATGAGTCATTTTCTACATGAACAATCAACCTATAATTCAAACTAACTTTTTTTTTTGAACAGTTGAATTTACCGGATAGATTTGACATTTACAGTACTGGTCTTATTTTCTTGCAAATGGTAAGTGGCTCACAATGATTATAACTACCATCAGAGTAAGCACTTACAACTGTGTTTGGACATTCATCTATCATCCTGGGAAGTGAGAGTAGAGGATTGTCAGGCTTTCGCTTAAACTTTCTTTTATATTTCTTTATTTTCTTAAAATACTTGATATATATGCACTTTCTTTGATTTGGAGGAGAAAAAATGTGAGTTGGTAGTTCTTTTCTCTGATACAAGTTTCCTGTAAGCAATTCTTCGCATCTGTTTTTTTTTTTATCAAGTGTCTTCATCTAAAATAAATTGGGATTATGTTTAAGCTTTTACATACTCTGAGGAACTATATAAAATTGATGTTCTCTTGTAGCCTTGTAGGCATTTCAAGGATCTCAAACAGAATTTATACTTTTAGATTCACTGAATAAGTATACAAGACTATCTTGCCTTGTAGGCATTTCCAGGTTTACGGAGTGACAGTAACCTCATTCAATTCAAGCGACAACTAAAGAGATGTGATTACGATTTGGTTGCATGGAGAAAGCTAGTAGAGCCCCGTGCAAACCCTGACATTCGTAGGGGGTTTGAGCTGTTGGATTTAGATAAAGGGATAGGATGGGAACTTTTGGCATCAATGGTCCGGTATAAAGCTCGCCAAAGAGTTAGTGCAAAGGCTGCTCTAGCTCATCCATATTTTGATAAAGAAGGCCTGTTGGCTTTATCAGTCATGCAAAATTTGAGGCTGCAAGTTTTTCGAGCTACACAACAGGACTATAGTGAGGCTGCAAAGTGGATAATTCAACTAATGGCCAAGTCAGGGACAAAGAAGGATGGTGGCTTCACAGAAGCACAACTTCAAGAACTCAGGGTCTCTGTTCTAATAGAATTGCGAATTTTGAAATAATATTTATCCTCCCCCTTTTCCCAACTCCCTGGTAAAAAATTGCTGAGAGCTCACTTTGTCACTCGTCATCTTTACCTTACGCAGGAGATAGCCCCTGCAAAGAAGTCGAAAGTGCAGAGAAACGCTCTTGCTTCAGCTCTCCGGGTGCAGAGAAAGATTGTAAGGACATTGAATGAGAGTATCGGTGAGCTTAATCAGCGTAGGAAGAGCTTATGGTGGAGCCGATGGATCCCAAGGGAGGAGTAAGAACTGTAAAAAATCTACTATTTTTTGTTGTTGATATTCTACTGTACATTTTATAGGGACTAACTATTTACCATATTGTGATGAAGGGAATAGAGAGAAGAAACTGCAAAAATCTTATATGTGTTAACCTTAAATCATATAAGCTCAAAGATTGCTTGCATAATATGTATATTGCAAGGGACATTATGTTTGGTTATTCATGCACAAAATTGATGGTCAATTAAGATAGTAGGCTATATATACTTAACCAATTCATATATATACTACTACACTATTATTACGTACAAAAAATATAAATTCGGAATAAATAGAAAATTCAATTAAATTCGATGTTCTAATCAGACGATTTCGAGACTGAAATCACTAATAAAATTCTTATATAAAGTTATAAATTAACTTAATTGTCATTCTAATTTAGTGGTGGAATTGGGTTGAGGATTTGAGGGTCAAGACTATTTCCACGCATCCAGGCATATATGTATCCGAAAAAAAAAGGCACTGATTGTGAAAAATACACTAGTTCTTGCCTTTAATGCTTGTAAATATATCCAACCGAGACATAGAGGGCAACGACTTTCGAATGTTTTGAAAAATACATGTTTACTATTGAAAATAAAATTTCACTATACATTTTTTTAAAATTTATTTCGTTCGTCCTTCCTAAATTCTTTTTTCATCCCTATATAAAATTTCTGATTCCGTTGCTATCTCTAATTTTTTTTTTTTAAATTTTGCCCAAACGGTATAATTTATTGGTTCCTTACTACTCGAAATCATCAATCATCATGTTTAACTTGAAGATACTTTTAAGCTTACATTTTAAGCAATTGCATGAAAATTTGCAAGCATGCTAATACTAATATACTATGTACTTTAATATGACACAACTCTCTTAGTTAGAGATCGATGAAATACACATAGAATAGTACTGGTTACTCCGTAATTAATTACGACTAAACATGTATGCCAAGAACTCGGGAAGTAGCCTATTACAACTAATTAATCCCATCCCTTCAAATTTTCTAAACATTATACTCCCTCCATTCTATAAAGAGGGTTTAATTTTACTATTTCTTCATTATTCTTAGACTAAATTTCATTCTGGCACCCGAACTACTTTCATCATTTCCAAATAAGTTATCTAAAATATTTAACCTTTCAACAAGCATTCGAGAAATTTTTAAGACTGAATCCTTTGAAAAACGCTCTTTGACACAATTTAACTCCACTATGTAATGCGAAACATAAGCGGCAAAACATACATTTTAAATATATTACACTTTCAGGATTATTTTTAAATAACAAACAATTAATTGGGTCAATATTTAATACATTAATCAATTTTAATTAATTAAAAATCAAATAAAACATCATCTTCAACCTTAAACCCAACCCCCATCCCTTACCCCCACCCCACCATTCAAATTCAAATTCATCTTTTCGACCCAAGAGTCGATGCTAAGACGACGTTTTATTTTGATTTTTAATTAATTAAAATTGATTAATGTATTAAATATCGATCAAATTAAGCTCGGTTATATTTAAAACGACCCATAAAGATAATATATTTAAAAATATATGTTTTGCCTTTATTAATTCGCGAGGCTGAGTTCATACAAAAGACGTTTCTCCAAAAAGTTCGCATTCAAAAATCTCCTGTGCGTAATTATTTAAAAGGTTAAATACTTGGGATGCATACTAAATGTATTTAAAATAGGCCTGCAGCATGGTAATAAAATCTCAGTCTAATTTACCTCATAACTTGTCTTATTGAACAATCCTATCAATATCTGATACAATAACATGACTATATGAAAATGATAAGACTAAGTAATGTTCTAATATAAAAGTTAATATTTTTATATTAATAGAGTGCCTTATAAAATACTCCTCTCAAAAAAAAATTAATATTTTTTAAGGAATTAAGTCCGATCTTCAATTAACTAATGCCAAGATGTCACATACATCTTGACATATAATTATATTGTTGTTTTCCATTTTTAAAATGAAATTTTATAACTATAATATGAAAAATTACAATTAAATATCTCCTTATTTTTTTTAGAAAATACGGAGTATCAATTAATATTTTATTATAATAAAAAGTAAAAATTATATGATTGTCACCATCCAATGCAAGATTCAACTAATAAATCAAAAATGTTAATTAAAATGATTCGTCCATAATGTGATTATGCATTAACACGCATTTCAAGCAAGGTGAATCCTTGCTAATTACTATTTTGAGTATCTCAAGATGGAATTAAACACCCTTAAAACTGGGCAGAATTTTAGGATTACCTTTGGCCTTTGCAAATGCCAAACGGTAGCTATAACTATAAGAAGCTAAAGCGGAAATTGATGGAGCTTTTGTTTTGGGAGGAACACGAGATAAAGCAACTCCTAGAATAACTTACGGTCAATACTTGCCTATTTCGTTAATTATTCACTGAAATTTAATATTATTAAATTCGGTAAATTTTGAGATTTTAAATAACATATATAGTTTGGTCATTCAATATTCATCTATATATTAAAATTAAAATGATCATGTTAATAATAAAATTCATACTCCGATTTCATGCTGAATTTTTTTTTCCAAAATGTTATAAAAAAATAAACCGATAGCCATTACCCTTCCGCTTTTTTATTCATTGCTTACCCATTCTCACATGTAAGAAAAATACTAAAAACAAGATCGAACGTAGTAATCACAATCAATCGGGGTAAACAATATCATCGGCCTATTGTTTATTTTAAGAGAAAAGTAGTCAAAAAGAGTATTAAAAACGTAAAAATTATTATTTATTACGTTAAACGATAACTATAAAAATAATTTTTTACTAAACGACAACTATAAAAATCCGAAAAAATAATCATTATCTCATATATACTCATAGGAAATATTTAGATTATTACAACTGAAATTGGATTCAGTTCAACAACCAAAAAGATAATGAAAAAGACAATATTAGGAAAAACGGCCATAAGATCAAAACTATTATTATTACCACATTAACATGAAACATGTTGTATGTTGTATGGCAGTTCATAAACCATGGAAGTGTGCTAGCTTATCACTATAGTAATGGCCGACCCCAATTTGTTGGTGGGTGATGCAACGAATCCTATCTAGCTAATAAAATTAATTTATGCAATATATATGACTCATAATTATTTAGAACACACAAATATATATGTTCTTATAATAAATCATTTAGTTACATATTTGAATGGAACCTGTATGTTGTACTATTGGAATGCTACTGTTTGATCCTTTATGTATATTTCCTCCAAAGGTTAATAATGCTTTAGCTAGAATTGACTTGGGAGATGTTCCCTATTTGAGTTAGTAGTTTTATTTATTTATTAAGTATTGGTCTAAACATTCTATTTATTTCTATCTTTTAGTGTTAGGTAGAGGTTTATCTTTAGGTTTTTAAAAGAAGTAAACTCAAACTTTGTAAATCATAATAATCTCACAATTTGAGATCCAATTATTTGATCATGATGGGTAGTGAAGAAGCAGAGAAAATATTTCGCAATATATGCAATGCACACTAATAATCAGGTTATTAATATATATATGTCCCTATATATTGTGTGGCAAACATATATATTATCATGTCAATCATTTCTCTTGAACATTCTAAATTCTTGATCAGTCTTATTCCCTTCCTCACATCAATCAATAATTGATGGACATGAAAATTTTGTCCGAAATTTTATCCATTTCTTCGATCGTTATCTTTTGGACTAAGATGGTTTATTCTATATGTCCGGTGGTTAGAAGTTTTTAATAATTTTATAAATGTTTAGAAAAATTGGTTACATAACAGATCTTGACAAGTTAATAATGGACTTTAATTACTTGAATTAATTGAATTTAAAAATTAGGTGAAGACTAGAGTCCACATGCTTAATTGAGGACTTTGTTTGAATCTATTGCCAATTTTAATGTTGTGGGGTGGGGGACTATGGGATTCCCAAGTGGTGTGGGTCCTTTTAAGGCATTGTTTGGTAAGCTAGGCGACATTGCACACACTTTGATGCCCCATAGTTGTCTCTTGACTAGAACAATACATACATACTCTATATAACAACCCCTTAGTTTCCTTTCACTTCAAACACTACATTGCAAAGAATTCCCTCAAACAAAAAACTTCACTCCAAAAGAGTTGCTTGTTAGAAGTTTGTAAAGAATGAAGATGAATAGCACAAACATGGGAAGCTCAAAGAGAAGGGTTTCAAGCAGAGGAGGAGTTTTAAGGCAACAAAGGGCAAGACTCTATATTATTAGAAGATGTGTTGTCATGCTACTATGTTGGCATGACTAAAATGATTTTTCCATTCTTCTCCAGCCCCCCCCTCCCCCTCCTTTCGGAATGTATATAGTAATTGCGGACAGCGGAGATTAGTATTACCAATTTTGTACTAATTGGCCTCAAAGGTCAGAATATGTACTCATCATATAATAAGCTTTAGTCATAATATATTGATATTGACACAACTTTTACAATTTTGGTTGTTATCTTTTTTGCTAATAGATATATCTAAAATTGTCTTGTGTATAAAACTAGTAAGGTGTATCTTCTGTACATCTTATGGGGTATATATGGCATTGGTTGCCCTAGCGGAATTAGAAAGAGAAGTTGTGAAAAATAAACGTCTATTATCCAAAAAATTATTTGGTTCGTACCCTAATTTTTTCCACACTGCTGGGTTGAATTCTTGAAACAACGTACGATTATTAATCAGACAAATACCTTTAAAAATATGCAGTGTTGTAACAAAAATGAGCTAAAATATGATATGACGAAAAGAGAACGACTTGCAATTTTCTACTCCCCATTTAGTCCTCACCAAAACAGTAAGTGTTTGGAGGTGAAATGATTATTTTACCCCCCTATTTGTAAGTGTAGTTGTTACAGAAATTATGTTCAGGGATAAAATAGTCATTTCAGTATTAAGAAAAATACTATTTTGGTGTGTGTATATTGGATCCCAATATTGGGCTTTTATTCAATTTTGTAGATACGATAGGCCCATATAATATGTAACTATATATAAGTCTATAACTAGACGTGTCTATGGGACCTGGCCCAACTTGGACCGTCTAGGGCTAAACCCATATATTGAGTCCGAGCCGGTCCAATCTTCACCTAGGCCCACGAACAGAGCCGTCAGTTAATAAGTGAGGCGGACGGTACCCGCAAATATTGGGTGACCGACTCAGGAGGTTAAAGTATAATGCGTCTGGTTATATTTAACTTGATGCCGCGTTAATGAAATTACATTCGTTTCCACGGTATTAGCATTGAGTATAGGCTAGAAATTAGTGGTAACACGTTAATACCCAAACTTTAACAATGTTAGAATTTAAAACAAATGATTCCACGTTAATAACAAAAATAAAGCGATGGAAGCGGACGAAATTCTAAAGTAATCAGAAATACAAATCAAAACATGCTTAATATTAGAATTAGAAAATAAGCATTCCTAAAAAAATATGTAGCTGAGAACCATAAAACTAAATTGTTCGAATACTAAACATGAAAATAATCAATATTGAAACCACAAAAACCACGTTATTGAAAATATAAGATCGTACGTTGTTAAATCCTCGCTTGTGATAGGGGTGGTGATGATCTGAAACATGCTTCTCAATCACAGAATCCTCATTCGCTCCATCTCACGTACTCACCGCTCTGTTTTACGCCCGTTACATTTCTTTCTTGTCATCTATTTCATAACATTTTCCATTCACCATTTATGTCAACTTTATACTCGTTCTCGTAAGCGAACTGCGTGTTGGTGTTGTCGATTCCAACATTGACATAGCTCTGTCAGTGATCCGGAGGCGAGGAATACCTGCTTCTCGGGAACAAGTTGATGCATGATGGCGGCCAATAGATAAGCAGATTCCCACAGTATGAGGTACTATCCGCTTTGGGAGTAGCGAGTTGTTGAACCTCACTTTCATCTTGAACATTCGCTAATTGTTAATGGCGCCAAATTCAGAATATAGCATAGTCCAGCTATCTGACTACGGCTAATCAATGGTGCCTTCCCGTCATAAAGTCGCTGCTTAAATCAAAGGTAGGTTTGTAGATTACAGCAAGCCCAGCCAGCTACTTGAGATAGAATCCTTGGGCCGATTGAGGCAGACTTGATATAATTCTTAGACTTCAATAAAAAACAAGTAATGAGTATTGTAATTGCTTAGAAAGTGATTGTGAGTTGTGAGAAATGAATGAAGGTGTTGAGATTGCTTGTTATTGCTTTGAGATTGCTTACAAATGATTGTGAGTTGTGAGAAATGAAGGAAGGTGTTGCCCCCTTTTATGGGGAAGCTCAATGTGTCTTTTAACTTTTTGCGGGGAAATAAGCGTGGTAACGTTTCTTCAAACGTTGCCACGTTTAGTACAAAAAGGAAACCGTTATCGCCGTTGAGATAAACATGAAATCAACGTTTGATCAAGCGTACCCGCGTTTATCCATAAAAGTAGCCGTATTAAATTATAACATTAAAAACTAGGCATTGGGATCAAGCATTGATGCAGGTGTTATGGCGTTACCACATTTATGACAAAATAACCGTTAGCTATCCGTTGGGATCAAACGTGGTAACGTTTGTGTCGAGCGATACCCGCGTTCATTGCGAAAATAGTCAGAAAGCATTTTTCTTGGATCTATAAATAAATCATTTTTCTTGTTCGATAATCACAACTATCAACTTAATCAATTTATAATTGTTTCTTAGAAGCTTGTTCTTTATGCCTCAAAGAGAAAGAATTCCAATTGGAGTGCCGTGTAAGAAATTTTTCAAGGTTATCCTGAGCCGTCGGCGAAAGGCTCGATTTCACCGCTTTTCTTGAAGGTGTCAAATTGAAAATGGATGATGAGCTAGCTATCGATGATAAGCTTCATGTTGTCAAAATTGAAAATGTCAGGTTCGAGGATGGTGGCGAAAGCGCATGTATTTTCTTCTGTGCGGATAGGTGGCGTGAATTTGTGCAACGATGCGACATAACCTGACTTTGCAACATGAGTTTCATCATGAAGAGGCGTGAGCGTAATCATTGTATCGTATGTGTTGTCTATTTATGCAGTACTGAGTAGTTTAGAGGAAAGACTATTATCTTAAACTACTATTTGAATAATAATAAAAAGCATTATTTCATTAGAAATGTTATTTGTTCAATTCGTCATTAATGTTTAATTTTTTTCGTAATAAACATTACACCATTAAAGGTAAACGTGGGGACGTTTAATGCGAAAAAAAAATATTAATGGGATAAACGTGGTAGCGTATGATATTAAACGGTATCGCGTTAAAATTTTTAAAGGGCCGGTAGCCACAGTAATTCTTTAATGGGCTGGCGTGGCCGGTTCGTTAAGGAACACGAGCCCCTCGAGCGAGTGACAAGGGCCGGCCTGATTTGCTTGCCCCAAGGGGCCGGACAGGTTCGATGAACACGTCTATCTATCTTGATCTCGGACAGTATGGTTTGTTATTCATTGAAAGTTGAGCCACTCACATCACAGAAACAAGAACAAATTTCGGGGTATGTTATTCATGGTTAAGGACTAAGGTATAGATGTAAATTATCTAACCACAAGGTTTATGCCAAGGAGTATTTATTGTGAATCACATATGATTGCAATAATAGACACTAAATTAGGTAACATATATATGTAATTAATATGGAATGTAAATTATAACGTAATAGGTAATATAAGTAATGTAAAAATTAAATTATCATTACATAGAATTAAAATGGTTGTGGTCCACCAATAACTAAAAGTACAAATAAAATAAAAAGTCAAGACTATAGAACTATTAGAAATAAAAATGAGTAGCTAGCCAATGTAAAAGAAAAGATAGTGTGAAGAAAGAGAAGCAAATGGCGAAGATGGTCATAAGTTGGAGATTTCTTGAAAATCAATTCAAATGGACTTTTGTAGTTGATGAGAGCAAAGGAAAGCGATTGATCAAGTATACGTTGTAAGAATGCTGCTAAGCGTAATTGAAATGAGAGATTAGATTGGAAAAGAAAGTGCCAATCACGACTTCGCCCCATGAATTGATAGGAAGATTAGATTGGAAAAGAAAAGTGCCACTAACGTCTCACAGAGATGTTTGTGCTACGTTCGACAACTCCAGTTTCTTAGCGAATGTGGTCGATGGGTGATACCTTGTTCACTACTCTAAAATTGTTGAAATGACGAGGAACCACAAAACTCTAGGCGTTATCGGATGGGATCATTTTAACATGGGTATGAAAATGAGTAGCTATATAAGAAATAAAAGCTTTGAGGATAAAGGAATGCATTAGTTTTTAGAAGATAAAGAGTGTTGGGAGCTTGAACTTTATAACTAAGCGAGATATATCAACACCCCGAACTCCGCAAATTAATGCTCTACATGTAATGCGAGCAGACGATAAATGAAAATACGAAAGTAAATAACACAAATCTTTATCTGGGTTACCGAGTGCGTCTGTTCTTTCTTCTTGAAATCAACTAGAAGAAAAATACCGATGATTGTTACAAAATTATATCAAACTAAGATTCTCAATTGAGTAATACTTTATAATTTAGTATTCTCGATATGGAAATCATTAGATTTAGCTTAAAATGATATCTGAATGGTACTAATCAGTAGAAACAACTCTATTGAATTTTGGAACAAAAGGAATTTAGAGAGAAATTGAAAATATTTTGGATTATGAGAAAATTATGACCTAATCTTTCTTTATGCGGTGAACCGACTTTCGTGAGACCTCATCGAGACCGGTCATAAATGGCAGATCGATGACCTCTCGAAGGCCTCTCGAGCGGCTATACAGACCAGAGCATCAAATTGCATGAGACCCCATTGGGACACCGAGTCTCGATGGGCTCCACTCTGAACCGGCCTCGTTTGTACGCCGGGACCTAAATACCGATGGAGTGCCGATCCCTGCATCTCCCGAACTTGAAAATGCGCTTCAAACTTCCTTGTCTCCCGTTTTGAAGCCTTTTTCGAATCACCGTGCTTCAAGACTTCGATTCATGGCCCGGCACGCTTGAGCTTCTACTCGCTCCGAAGGTTAAGCGAGATTGAACACAACCCGAACTGCTCATATTTACAACCTTTGTAAACATATCGGCCGGATTCGATCTCTCCACAGAATCTTGTCGAGCGGGACCCGTTCTCGATCGCAGGCATTATGAAATGGAACCTCGGTCACATGTGTTTGTCCTCGCATGAAACACGGGATTTTAGCCGGATAATCGCACTCGACTATCAGGTACAAAGGTGTTACATCGTGCTGAGATTCGATTCTTTGAAAGTCTACAGCAGTCATCTCTTTTTCGCGACTTCGCCATGTAAACATAATACACTGCTAACTAGACAATGCTACTATTGGTTTGCAACCCGATCGGTAGCCATGACGGTACCCCCAACGTGAATACATATCCACTAGTAGACTTCCTACTATCAGCTTGTCGCCCGTTACTCGAGCGTCAGCATCCAGTAACTTGATGCAGATTTATGGAAACATAAGGATTTTTTTGACACTACCATTGCGGGTATCTCAAAATCCTTTACGGCTTGATGTTCTTTCTAGGTTAGACATATATCTACGACAACTCCGCGGCATGCGTACTCGGAGTCTAGTAGACACATAACATACGTAAGGCCCACTGCTATGAAGCATGGGCACCTTATCCGTATATTCTAAATCATCTTTGTTCACAGAGGTGAATGTTTATGCGATAATTGAAAATGAAGCGACTAGCAGGGGTACCTGCATCCAGGCGTATGTCGTCACGCGCCCGTCTTTCCCGTTGAATTTGGATAAACTATGTAGACTTCGAGCTTTATTGACTCGTCTGCGATTGTTGAGGAAGCGACGATATAAGCTAGCGGATATCGACACCGAGCTCTGCAATTAATATACATGTAATCTGAGCAGACAATAAATGAAAATACAGAAAGTAAATAACTGAAATCTTTATCTGGGGTTTCACCGAGTGCGTCACTGTTCTTTCTTTGTGAAATCAGTAGAAAGAACTACCGATAGTTATTCACAAAGTCTATCAAGTAGGCTTGCCGATTGGGTAATACTTTATAATTTAGTATTCTCGTGCCAAATCTATTGGTAGATTTGAAACACAAAATGATATACGAGATAATCTCTTAATCAAGTAGAGAAACAGCTCTGAATTTGGAACAAAGGAATTTAGAGAAATTGGAAATATTTTGGATTGCCTTAAGAGAGAAAATTATGACCTAATGCTTCCTTTATGCAGTGAACCGACTTTCATGAGACTTATTTGAGACCCGGTCTCGATGGCGGGTCTCGATAGCCTCTCGAGCCTCTCGGAAACGGCTATACACGGACTTAGGCATCAAATTGCGCCGAGACCCTATCGAGACCTCAGGGTCTCGATGGGCTCCCTCTGAGACCCGGCTTCATTTGTGCATCGAGACCGAGGGGGGTCTCACGATAGAGACGTCTCGATCCATAAAATACACTTGAAAATGCCTTCAGCTTCAACAAAGAGAGTCCATGTCATCCTAGAATGATCATAAGCGATAGTGAAAAAATAATGAAAACCATTTATTATTGTAGAATGTATAAGGACCCAAAGTATCTATGTGCAACAAGTCAGATACCAATCTGCCTTAGAAGAGCTATTTTGAAAGAAATTTCTACATTGCCTTGCCTGTGAACTTGACATATAAAATCATGTTGTTTACAAGAAACTTTAGGCATCATAGAAATATGAGTAAATTGATCAAAAAATGACCAAGATGACAATGCCAAAGTAGTAACACATCTTTAGAAACACTGTTGCCTTTATTAATGCTTGAAGTAGCAGAACATGTGAATTTACATCAGGATAGTAGAAGCATTACAACCAGAAGAGTGAAGATTAGCAACAGACATGGAAATACTAGAATGCAAGAACTATTTACATTTTGAAACTATGAAGCTATCAAGGATGTAAGTCGCTGGAGCTTTACCAAAACTAAACGTGCCTTGGAAGAGGCCTATAAGATACAATGTTCAGAGGTGAATGAAACAGTAGTGGATAAATCTGTCGATAATCTATGAATAGACCACAGATTATAGTAAAAATCAGGTATGTGTAATTTTTATAAAATTAATTGTGGTGATATCTGAATAGTGTCAAAGTGTTTAATTAGAGATCTTATCACCATTTGGGGTGTGATAAACATAGGTGTTGGCACAGATTTATAGCTAGAAAAGTGAAGATATGGAATGTAATATGGTCGAGAATCCTCGCTGTCTAAGATCCAAAGGTGTGAATTATCAACAAAGAATGAAAAGACTAGAAATGTTACCTGCCATCATAGCACTGGAATTAACAGGCTTATTTGGAGGAACCCAAAGTTACGTATTTAGGAGTCAACTAGTTTATGAAACTGCTCATCTGTCCAAACTTTTGTCGCCTCACAACAGCTGCAACTTTTCTCTGTGGATAACCATAAACCTTATAGCATCGCTTGAATAGTATGGCCTAGTATCTTGTGCTCACAATAAAACTATGATCTAGGCCTGGTTTGTCCGTAGGTATGTTGATTTTGAGGAGGTTAGTTGACATCTATTCATCTAGCATCAGTGGATATAGGTAG